>JAOXOE010000705.1:18789975-18800595 GCA_028565055.1 Phoeniculus purpureus | reverse complement strand
TCTAATCCACCCCAGGATGCTGTTGGCCCTCTTGGCCACAAGAGCACATTGCTGGCTCATAGTCATCTTGTTGTCCAGTGACGGGATGTGCATCAGGAAATGGCTGGATAGCGGTGCTTGGCTGTGGGAGGTAACGAGGCTGAAAGGCTATGGCCTCGTGGCTGCTGGATGCCATTAAAACTGTGTCCATGAGGTTCCACCAGCATGAATCTCAGTGGTGAAGTGTAGGAAGGACCTGTCTAGGGCTTCCCAGCTCCATGTACAGCTCCTCGTGCTCTTAATTTGCCAAGTCAGCTGCTGCAGCACAGGGCTGGGCAGCTGAAACAGACAAAGGTTGTACTGGGAATAAAGTACAGGCTGTATGAGACAGGGGACAGACAGTGAAGCACAGAAGAGAAACCAACAACACGGTTAGTAACAGAACAAGAGCTTCTTATGTTTATTTCAGATCACTGTGATTTCAGCTAAGCCACAAGCAATAAGACATTCATTTCACCCTGCTCAGCCCCACAGCCCCGCTGCCAGACACCCTAGCGCACCCCAACACCGGGGCACTGACCGCGCTCGCCCTTAAATAGGCATCGGAAGGGGCGGGGCATGCGTAGAGGCCACGCCCATTTCGCTCCCCTCCCCGGGTGTGTAAGTTCTCTCACTGGTCGGGCTCTCGCCGCCCGGGTTTGCCTGGTCTCGCCGCCGCACCCCGGTACCTCCTTGCGCTGCTGTTGGTGGCCTTCCGGGTAAACTGGCCGAGCTCTCGGCTGGAGCGTTTGGAGAGCTGCGGGACGGAGCTGGGCTGGGGATCTCTGTGCTCACTGCTGCTGGGCTCTGCCCGCGGCTAGCCCTTCAGGCTGGTTCGTGCCGCTCGCCCAGGCCCCAGAAGCCGCCCTTCGCCCAGGTTCCAACCCATGGAGCTCAGCCTTCATGTCACCGTTGCAAAAGGCAGTGCTCAGCCGGTGTCTGAGCCCCGTCCCCGAAACCCTGCGTCCCCGGCACTCCAGAAACTCAGTGGTACCGTTAAAACAGTAAGAGAGAGGAGTCATTATTAAGTCCATTTTTATTACCACTTGAGGTTCACTCTCCTCCTCTATACTGGGGCCTCAATGGGATCTGGTCCAGGTCCTGGCAGCACAGTCCGAGCAACTCGACACGGCACTGGGCTCCCTCCTGCAGGTCCAGGCCAGCCCAGCCCACTGGGTCACGGGTACGGCTCTGCCTCTGGTTCCCCAGGTTCTCGCTCCCACAGAGCTCCAGCCCACCCCGGCTACGGGCACTGAGAGGGTCTCGCTGAGGGGCACCCGTCCGTCTCTCCCAGGACCTTATGGCGGTTTCACGGGGCCGGACCCCGCCGGAGTCCCGAGCGGCGGCAGCACCGAGACAGCCCTAAGTGGGAGATCAGGGCGGATTAAAAAGCCGCGTCGGGATTGGCTGAGCGGACTCAGGCTAGGCGGGGCCAAACTGAAGAGACGAGTGATTATTGGCCAGAGAGCCGAGGGGCTTGAAGACGCAAGATCTGATTGGCCGAAACGGAGCCGGGCGAGCTCTGAGCACCGAGACTCCAGCGGCGGGTCTAGTAGCGCTGGGAATGGGACGGACCGGGCCAGTTTCGGGCGCCCGCAGCTCTCGACTCGGGCAAGCAGTGCCCAGAGCACCGCCCCGGCCCTAGGAAAGGGCGCAAAGCTCGAGGGGGTTTGTTCCCACGAGACCCGAAAGCCAGGTAGGCAAAGCCGCTTCGCACTTCACTCCGGAAGGCGAAAACGCGCGGGAGCGGGACTGTCCGGAGCAGGGAAACAAGCCCCAGCGACTGGCAGAGCCAAGAGTTCAGACACAGGGAGCAGACAGACACTGGTGGGGGTCTGCAGAGTGGGTGCCGCCCGTGCCCAGCTAGGAGCAGGGAGAAGTGAAAAAGCTTAATTGCAGCCTATGGCCACAGCCTAGTGGTGGGCTAGGAACAGTTAGGTAACAGGTTGGACTCGATTAACTTCAGTTGCTTAGATCGGAAGCACCTTTATCATTTCCAAACTTACCGAGAGCCCCGCTGGAGCAGGGAGAAGCAGGAGAGGCTAAGCTGGAGCTGCAAGAGCAAGAACAGGGCAGGGGATGGAGCTGAGACTGCACAGAGCTGAAGCAAAGGTAACACGGAGGGCGAGGGCCAGAAGAGAGTGAAGGGCAACAGCTGAAATGAAACTGAGACCTGTGAGGGCTGGTGCTGATTCCACAGGCTGTGACACAGTCCCAGCACTGGCCCCACCGGCATTTGGCTGCACCGAGCAGCACCGACCCTTCGCATGGTTACTTCTGCACGATCTTAGAAGGCGGTGGATGCTCAGCGCTGCTCACAACCCCTGTGCCAGGCGGCTTTCACTTGCTGAGGTCCAGCAGCCACGAAGCACCCACTGCACACCTCGTCTTGCGGGGACAGCGCAGACTGCAATGACCCCTCACCAGCCCACAAGCCCGAACTGCCTAACAGCACTTGAAGCACAGCCCACAGGAGAGCCGCTGCTCCCGTCACCTGCAAGGGCTCCCACTAGCAGACGAACAACTGGCTAAAGGCTGTTCACAGCAGACTCACCAACATGCCCCACAGCAAACTGGACTCGCAGGACAAAGCTGGGCTATGAAGAGCAAGCTCCTGGTGTGAGGGTTGACAGGTCACCACAGGACACTTGGTCTTCAGGGGGGTCATTTTATTGTTTCACTTCTCCAAATGTACAAAAAAAATTAGAAAATAACCCCTCCCCCACCCCCTCCCAAACCACAAAACAAACCAGTCTGGGGAGCCCCACAACAGTGCAGCTAAGAGACGGCAGAAATTAAACAGAACTAGATACAGCAGCTGGGTCCCCCTTGGCCCACACGGCCACCGGCTCACCACCACCCAGAACTGGCCCCAGTCTGCCCAGTGCTTCCCCAATTCACACAGAGCTCATCCCGTCAAGATGGTGAGTGGGTACTTTACAAATCTTCCTTCACCTTCTTCTTGGATTTCTTGGTTTTATCCTCCTCCTGCAGCACAGGAGTGTTGGTGGCCTCCCGCTTCAAGTAGCTAATGAAGTCGCTCACTTCCCTGCCACCCTGTGAAAAGCATCAGAGTCAAGCAGTGCCTTCGCTCCCTGTGCGCTCCCTCTCCGAAGCCACGCAGGAGACCCGAGAGGCTGCAAGTACTGCTCTCCCAGTGGGTCTGCAGCACAGGTGGACCAGTCCCAGCAGCTACCAGCGGCTGTGCTCCCGGGGCAAGGGGACAGCGCTAGTCCCACCCTCCAGAGTGACTTAGCATGACCGTCACACGTTGATGCTACCTTGCTTCCTACACAGCAGCAAAGTACTCACCTCATACTTCTTTGGGCTCTGCTTCTTGCCAGCTGGAGCAAAATAGATGGTAGGGAAGCTGGGGAGAGGAGAGAGATGTTTGGTTTCCTTTTGGACTGGCCCCCTCACCGAGGCGGCTCTCAGCCCGCACCTCCCGGTTTCACACGGTAACAGCTGCAGCAGCATTAAGGCAGCAGTGTGTGGCCTCCCAAAGCCCGGCCGTGTCCGCAGCAGCGGCTGAGCTCAACCACATCCAAACCAGCAAACTACACCCGCAGCTTCTCTGCAGAAGAGCGAGGCCAGCGTCGTTTTGACGTTGCCCGGAACAGGACTGGGGCACTGAAAAGCCGTGAGACAGGCCTCCAGGCACAGCCAGGACACCAGAACCCCAGAGCAAGACAGACAAACGCCCTTTGTTTTCACACTTGATCTCTTCAGGCTAAACAAGTCTCTAGCAACAGCCCCTGCCCATCTGGCCCAGGAGCCTCTCTCGTGGCTGCTGGTCAGAGAGAGCAGCCTGAAGCCCTCCTCTGCCACGGCGGTGCAAGAGCAGGGAGACCTACCCTCTGACTTCGTACGGAGAAGGCACATCGTTGGCTGTAGCGTCCATTTTGGCAATAACAATGTTGGGGTCTTTACTGAGCTGTGGGCGGAAAGAGCTCGTCAGTGACCATTCTGCGGCAGTTAGCACCACCGGGTCCGTAACCAGCACTAACTCAGGGATGGGATGTCAGGAGGACAGTGCACAAGAGACACTGAAACGCAGGGAAAAGCCTTCTGATGAGCCTAACTCTGCCTCAGCAGGCACGGGGGCAGAGCCTGCTCCAGCAGAGAGGGCCAGTCATCGACTCAAAGACTATTTATGCGTCAAAGGACGTGGGCTAAACCCACGAGTGTGGCTGCTACCACACTGCAGATCCCACTAACATACTTCTGCTCTCCCAGCAGATGCCAAAGCCCGTAGTCCTCAGAAAGCCCCGTCACACCCCACCAGCAGAAAAGGTGGGACAGAGAGAACCTGCAGATCGTTCGCTGCTGCAAATACTCAGTCTGCCTTCGCAACAGAGCCCCGCACCTACCTTCTCTCCCAGCTCTTTGTACTTGGGCTCCAGGTTCTTGCAGTGGCCGCACCAGGGCGCATAAAACTCTATCAGGACGTCCTTGTCGTCTGCATTAACGATTTCATCGAAGTTCTCAGCGACCACCACCTGACAACATTCAGTCACACGGGCTAGTTTTGACTCAGTCAGAGCAGGGCTGGAACACAATGTGCTCTGCGCTCTCTGCCCCGCCGCAGCACGAGTCACGCAGCACCTCTGCATCAAGCAGCAGCACGACCAAACACACAGCCCTTCCCCAGGCTGCACCACCCCAAACTTGCAGGCAAGAACCTGTTGTAAGGCCCCAGCGCTGCCTCAAGAGATGTTTGTGTCTGGTATCCTTGCAGGAGGCGGCCAAAAGTAAATGGTTCTTCATCCCAGAGAGCTCCAGGCTGGGGCTCAGTGACAGTACCGAGGCCGTCACCACCCACAGGAAAACAAGCAGTGAATTCCACCCCTTGACCAGGTCCCACTGTAACACCAGCCCACAGGCGCTTCCACTCGGGAAGAACTTACTGTGAGGGACGGACACGAGCGGCACCGCTCCAAGATGGGCATTTAACTCGTGGAAACGCAACAAAGTCAGGACCAGCGCAAAGGCCAGGCCAGGAGGGAGCACGAGCCAAGGCAGAAAGTCTGCACAGCCCCTCTGAATCTGGATTCACAGGAACTGCTGCTGCACGTTTCTAGGAGGGAACACTCGCAGAGCACCGTCCCCTTTGCGCTCGCAAAGTGACTCCTACGCCGAGAGCTCAATCGAAACTGCCGGCTGTGCTTCTCCCCTGGCTCAACACACTGGCACACAAGGGAGCAGGTTCTTCCAGCTGCTGCAGCGGAGGCTTGACCGTGCAGCACCCGCAGCGCAGGACAGTGACCTGGGACGCGAAGCTGCTGCTGAAGAGCGTTTGTGTGTCCATTCAGTGCCGCACTCACCTTCACAGGGCCGTCGTTGCTCTCGGGGACTGGCTCTGATTTCAGGTACTTCTTCAAGTTGCCATCGAAGTAATCCTGCAGGAATCTCTCCAGAGCCTTTCCATCCCGGCTGAAAGTGAAATGACACTTGGCAGCCACCATCACACACACACAGGATGAGAGGAAAATTTCAAGGCTGATTTAAGCTCTTCCACCCACACAACAGATGCCACCTGCATCTCTGAGAGCAGCAGCCCGGGGCTGGCTTAGAAGCCCCCAGTGCAAAGGCAACAATGACCTTAAGTGTTCTGACAGGAGGCTGGATCCACCCCCCGTTCTAAGCTTCAGGCCTAAACACAGTCTGATGTTTTTCAAGGCAAAAGGCTCAGCTATCTCCTCTGCCCTTTAATGAATCTTCGCTCCCAACCAGGAGCCTAAATAGCCTGAACTGAATTCTCTGTGTAACAGGAGGGACTGAAGCTCCCTAGGAGGGCAGGAAAACACCCGAGCAGGGGGGATTCTGACCCAGCAGTCGTTTCCTCCTCCAGCCAGGACGCAGAGCTTTCCTCCGAGCCAAGGCAGTGTGACCTACCCACAGGTCCCCAGACCAAAGCCCATCAAGTGAGAGGCCACTGTGAGGCTCAGAAACTCACGAGAACTCTTCCTGCATGACGTATTTGTCTCCTTTAGCAGTTCTGATGGCAACAACTGGCGCCTCGCCCACGCTGCTGTCAAGACCGAACTCTGACAGCTCATGGCCAAAGGTTTTGCGACTAGCAACAGCAAAAGTCAACTTGTGGCCGGCATCCAAGAACTTCTTTGCGATCATCATAACTCTGAGGAGAAAGAAAACCCAAACCGGGAACTGAGCAGGATTCCTTGGAACATCGTGTGCGCTTCCGTCCTCCGCCCGGCAGCACAGGCTCAGGGCATCCCACACACCACCAGGAAGGAGGTCATGCCTAAGGACCAGGGACCCAAAAGCAAAGGGCACAGACTGCTGCTCTGGTCCCTGCAGGCAGCAGCCATCTGAACTGTTTCAGTTAGGAAGCCAGCTGGAGGCTTTCTGGGGGAGAACTCGGGTACGAACAGCAGGATAAACCACCGGCGGAGCCAGGGCACAGCACCAGCGCAGGGACGAGGGAGAGGACAACAACTGGCCCCCCGCTGCCGCTACCTGTTGCGCCAGTAGTTGGATCCCTTTGCGTTCTTCTCGTAGTCCACGTCGTAGTATGCCACCAGCAAGTCCTTCCCCTGGATCAGGTCTTTGTTGTCCTCAGTCATGTGTGGGCAGATACCAAAGCTACCAAGGAGACAGATGTCAGCAGCAGCTGCAGTTCCACCCAGCACCCACGGCCTCCCAGGAGCAGGCTGGAGGCAGCAGCCTCCCGTTTCCCGCCCAAGAGCATCAAGCGCCAGTAAAGGCGCAGGACCTCAGGAAGCAGCGCTGCCCCTTCACGCGCCACGCGATGCTAAGTTAAATCTGCGCCTCTCTCTGACCCGAAGGCCAAACCTGGCAGGAACCATTCAGAGGGGTCACAGACTGAGCAGCCTGTGGTGGCTACGACAGAGAGGAAATGCCAACAGTCAGCTCTGGGCTTCCAAAAGGTGGGGCCCCACGGGAGGCAACACTACACCAAAAGCAGCAGCAGTGCCTGCCAGAGCAAGCCAGGGCCAGCCTGCCACACTCCGCTGAGGAACCACTCACATGTTCTCCTGGATGAATTTCTTTATCTTTACACTGGTGATTTTGTCTTCTGTGTATTTGATGGAGCTCTCCTCAAACTTGTTCGTCAGGCGCGGAGGACGGAATAACACTATTCCCCTGCAGGGAAGCAGATGGACCAGCTGAAAGTGCCCCTGGGTGTCCAAGGAGAGCAGCCAGACAAGAACAACCCAACCTCCAGTGACTACCCCATTCAGTTCACAGCTTCTGCACCACTGTCCAGGTTCTTGGTGGCATCAACACCATGTCAGATCTACCTGTCAGACCGCTATCCGTTGCTCTGACAGGCCACAATGACAAACAAAACCCCACTACAAGCAGCATGGATGACCAAGGCCCCTGCAGAGCCACTTCCCACCCAGAGGCCCTGCAGACCCTGCCACCACTTGTACCAACCACCTCGGTTCCAAAGAGACTGAGGGAAACAAGAGCCGCCTTAGGCAGCTGGAGAAAAGACCTGAGGCTGAGCTCAAAAAGCGAACGCAGACCACAGCTCACGACTACACCCCATGAACCGGTGCCATGTCTCAGTAAGAAGAAATACCCACGCTAAGTAACTTACTCTCCATCCTCCTCGTACTTGCGCACCAACTGGCGCTCGCTGGTGTGCGCAAAGCGGTAGTTGTCTCTCAGGTTGTTGGCAGCTTTCATGAATTCTGAGTAAGCGTCGCCAGATGCGTCTTCAAAGAAGCCTGCAGCAGAAAGACAGACGGTGACCCCAAAGTGACTCTGCAGCAGCCACTGTGCAGCCCCCACACAAGCTACGACTTCCGAATCAGATCCTCCAATGTACCTTCGAGGCCCCCAGCTCCAACAGCCTCTCTCCCACTTTTACTGGGGCCTTTCTGCATTCCCTTCCTCCCACCAGCAGAGATTTCCTCAAGAGTCTGCCTAGCTCAGCCCCACAGCCAAGAGGCAGGTGTGCCCCAAGCACCAAGATACTGGTTTGGTACCACAGGACAGTGCTACCGATAACCAGTGAGCTGGGTCACGCTCACCAGGGCTTGTCTGGTGACTTATGTCAGACAGCACCTGAGCTGCTGTCGCTACTCGCACACCACGATCACATAACACGACGTGGACGGCCCACCAGTGTCATGAGATGGCACAGGGATGCACTTCCCAGCCATCCAAAGCTACGTGCTGCCAGCCAGCCAGAAGAGCAGTGGCTTGCAGGCGCCAGTCTGTGGTGCCAGGAGCTCTGACAGGCACTCACAGAGTCATGGGGAACACACATCAAAAAAAAGCTAGTTGGAACGGAGCCCCAGAGGTCACGGAGTCCAACCTCCTACCCAAAGCTGGACTTGGTGTCAAAATCAGATCAGGTTGCTCAGAGCTTTGAACAGCTGAGTGCTGGAAAGCTGGATGTTCTGCAATCCCTTTGGATTCACATTCCCCAGCTTTATCATTCTCTTTACGAAAAGCTTTGCTCACACGCAGAGGGAATTCCTCTTGCTACGACACGGCTCAGTCTGGTGCTGCGCCGAATCTACTCACCCACCACGGAAGCATCTTTATCACCGATAAATTTCTCGAACTCAGCCACAGAACTGAGAGCCACTGAAGCAGGTCCTGCCTGTTTCTTGAGATGGCTCACAATCCCATCTGAAGAAGAGAAATGCGATGGGTTAGGGCTCACGGCCCCGGACAAAAACGAGGTGTTCCTGTACTTCCCAAACCATTGCCCTCTTCAGCACCATTGGTTAAAGGAACAAGGGGAAGTTTTGCAGGGCATTCCCAAAGGCCACTCCCAAAGCAGCAGCTGTTCCCGTATGATCCAGGCATCTCTTGCAAGACAATAAGTACAACGTGAAGAAGTGCTAACCCCAACCTCGCTTTCCAGTATTTCCCACCCTCAAGGGTAGGAAGAGTTAGGGCAAAAACCTTCACATTTGCAGTAGGGTTTTAAGGGATAACAAACGCCCAGGGCTCTCCAGCACAAAGCTCTGGAAAGGACAAGGGCAGAACGTGTAGATAGAAACCTTCTCTCTATCACTCAACACATGTAATGTTCCCATCGCAAGTCTATCACACATGGCTCTGCCCTCAGCACTGTTTCAGCTTATACGAGAAGCTCTTACCTGCTGTCCTGGGCCCATCATAGGTTCCTGCCTCTTCTCCATCTCGAAAGATCTTTAAGGTGGGATACCCACTGACTCCGTACTTGTTGCAGGTGTTTGAGTTTGCTGTACAGTCAACCTAAAGGAAGAGAAACTCTGCTACTCTCAAACCCAGCGACCGCAGAGGGGCTGGGCTGCTGCCCACGTTATCACGTATGAAGTCAGGAGAAAACCCTTGTGTGTTTTTAGCCAGGGCTGGATTCCTTTCACTTAAAGGATCAGGAAAACATCCACAAGACAAAGGGCTGCAGAGTCAAGAACAGAGAAGAAGGCAGTTAAGCATAAAGCCAGACCTATGAGCAAACACTGGAGTGATTTAGCCGTGAACGTGGCCAAACCACAGCAAAAACCCCACTGGAAAGGGCAGATTCTTGTAACCGGTGATGGGCTCAACAGGGACTGACTGCTGCCAGCCCCTCGCAACTCCTGAAGCTCCTACAGTACATGAAGAGCACAGCCTGAGCTCAGCCGGCCAGGAGGCCGCGGTGCTAGTCCGCGTCACCTCTCAGAGGTGACAAGGAAGCCCCGGACTTGAAAAAGCCACACACGTGCTCTGCCCGTGGCCCCGAACCCTGCCCCTGGGAGCCCTCAGCGGGCCGCCGGACTGTGCTGTGCGCAGGAGGCCTCTTCCTCCAGGCTCGACGGGCCCTTCCAGACCGCGCGCAGCCGTCCCACGGCCCCCCGAGCGTTCCCTGGGGTCGGGAAGGCGCCCGAGCCCCGAGGAGGCCGGGCCCGGCCCGCCCCAGCCCCGGGAGCGCACTCACCTTCACCAGCGGCACGATCCCCTTCAGCCTGGTCGCTGCCGACTCGTACTCCGGCGCCAGCCGCTTGCAGTGCCCGCACCTACGGGACGGCACGGTCAGACCTACCCAGAGGGCCCCCGCCCGCCCGCAAGGCCCGGGCCCGCGCCCCGCTCCCCATCCCGGGCCGGGCCGGGCCGCCCCCTCACCAGGGCGCGAAGAACTCCACCAGCACCAGCCCCGGGCGCTCGGCCAGGCCGCTCTCGAAGTCGGCATCGCTGAGCTCGATCACGTCGGAGCCGCGGGCGAGCAGCGGCAGCAGGAAGAGGAGCAGCGCGGCGGGCGGCGGCCGGGGCCGGGACATGGCGGCGGCTCCGCTCCCTCCTCGGCGGCGGCGGCGGCGGCTGAACAGGGACCGGGGGCCGCAGGGCGGAAGTCCCGCCCCCGCTCCCGGATCTGCCGTGTGGCAGCTCCCGATTGGGCGCCGCTGCGCGCGTCACCGCGGCCCCGGCCAATGGGGCTGCGGCCGGGGCCTGGCGCGGCCGCCCCGCCCTCCCGTGCGGCTCCCCGTTGCAGTACCCACATTTGCCCACACGATGGCAGCACCGAGCACAAACCGCCGCGGCAAAACCCCTTCCCGAGCGGCTCCCCGTTGCAGTACCCACATTTGCCCACACGATGGCAGCACCGAGCACAAACCGCCGCGGCAGCGC
>JAOXOE010000705.1:18758981-18776699 GCA_028565055.1 Phoeniculus purpureus | reverse complement strand
CGGCTGCAGCGGGCTCCGGGCGGCCCCGGGGCGGGCGGAAGGGCTGGGGCACGCGCGACGGCCGCGCGGACCTGGCTTCCTGCAGGAACTTGGCCTTGAGCTCGGGCGGGAGGGTCTCCCGGCAGGACTTGACGGCCACCGGGGTGTTGTCGGCGCGCAGGCGCCCGCTGAACACCTCGCCAAAGTTGCCCTGGCACAGGGGAGACACACGAGCACCGGCCCAGCTCGCCACCTGCCCTCCTGCAGGCCCCGCGGCGCACCCCAGCTCCCCCGCAGAGCCCGCGCAGAGGGCCGGAGCCCCCCGACTCACCCGGCCGATGCGCTCCCCCAGCAGCACATCCTCGTGGTTGAGCACCCACTTGTCCTGCAGGGAGCGGACACGAAAGGCACTGAGGCACCCCCCAGCCCTCCTGCCCCTCCACCCTGCCCAGAGCCCCCCACGCATCTGGGGCTCCCAGCCCGGCCGTGGGCACAAGGGACCCCATCCCTGCGCTCCGCGCCCCCCATCACCTTGGGCACGGCCCTGGCCAGGACGATGCCGCTCTTGCGGGTGATGGGCTGCTGGCTCTGCAGGAGGTGCTCGATCAGCAGCGGGATGGTGGGGAAGCCCTCGCCCTCCAGCCGGTACGTGTCCTGCGAGGAGGGGAGGCTGCGGGGCTGCGCAGAGCCGAGGGCGGCCGGACGCGCTGTGCCCCCTCGCGGAGCTCACGCGGGGCCCCTGGGGCTCGGGACCAGGCTCTGTGCCCAGGCGGGGTGCCCCAGCCGTTCCTCTCTCGGCCCGGTCACTCACGTCGGCGGCCTGGATGATGAAGTGCCGTGGCTGCCCATCCCACAGCACGCTGAGCACGTGCTCCTGCTTGCCCTGGCTCTCGCGCACCAGGAAGTCCCCGCTGCAGCTCAGCAGCTCCTGCACCTCTGAGCGCGGGATGGCCCCGTGGTACCAGGCCTGCTGGCACAGTGGCTTCTGCACCTCCGGGATCAGGGGCACGGGGGGCGGCAGCTGGACCAAGAGGAGGGTGAGCCCAGCCGTGCGCCCAGGGCGGGCGGCAGGGCCGGGAGCGCCCAAGGGGCAGGGAGGACAGTTGGGCGGGAGGGCCGAGGGACTCACCGAGTACTTGGGGCTGAAGATGCCTGTGATGTGGTTCTTGAGGGTCTCCAGGGCGGTGGCCCCGCTCCGCTCCTGCTCCTGGGAGGAGGTGTAAGCTGCGTGCCGGCACGGGCACTGCCACCGGGCGCTGTGCCCCTGTGGCCCCCAGAACTCACCGTGGAGGAGACCGACTGCCGGTCCTCCTGCAGAGGCAGGGCAGGCAGGGGCTCGCCCGTGCCCAGCTCCCCCAGCTTGGCGGCCAGCAGGTCCCGCTGTGCCAGCAGCTTGGCCTGGGTGCAGAGGCAGCCCTCGAGCTGCTGCTGTGCCTCCTGCAGCCCCTGCCGCTTGCCCAGGAGGTGCACCCTGGTGCGGAGGTGGAGCGGTCAGCGTCCGCTAGCAGCAGCCCCTCGCCCCCCACCTGCCCCATCTCACCGCTCCCCGGCGCTCTGGCTTTGCTCCACGCCGCGCAGCTCTGCCTGCAGCTCCCGCAGCTGCTGCTCCTTGCAGCTCACGGCCTCCGTGGCGGCCGCCAGCTCTTCCTCGACTGACGTCAAGCTGCGGGACACACGTGCCAGCCGGGCTGAGCCACGCTGCCCGCTGTCAGCAGCCCCTGCCCACGGCCCACCCCACTCACGAGTGCTGGACGCTCTCGATGGTCAGTTCATTGAGCTGCAGCTCTCCCGGCGCCAGCCCCTCAGTCTCCTCCAGCAGACTCTCGTCAAAGGACACGGGGGGCGGCACCTCCGAGCCGTATCTGTGGGCACCCAGCATGGCTCTGCCACCTGCCTGCCCCGGTGCAGCGGTGTCTGACAGAGCAGCTGCAGCTCTGCGGGGCCCTACCTGTGGCTCTGGATGAAGCCGCTGTACTCGGTGGTCGGCTCGATGGCCTCGATGGCGCTGGCGATCTCCCGGTGCACGGCCAGCACGTCCTCCTGCACCAGGCTGCTGATGCTGTAGTACTCGCCGAGGATCTCCTTCCTGCGGGGATGCGAGCGCTGGGGGCTGCCGGACTGCTGTGCCGCCTCCTACCTGTCCCTGCCCCCCGCGTGGCGGTCGGGGCAGCGCCGTGAGGGCGAGTGGCAGGGCCCGTAGGGGTGCCCAGGGGCGGGCAGCGGGGCGCGGGGCGTGCAGCAGGCTCTTGTGGCGGGGCTCTTACAGGACAAGGACCATCTCCTGCTGCAGGCTGTAGAGGGACTGGTGGAGACTGGGCAGCGCCCGCTGGAAGTGGTGCTGGTGGTGGAGCGCGGCCGCCCGCAGGGCCAGCACGTACTGATTGTGCAGGGCATAGAGCTTCCAGAGGCTGCGCACGTACTTCTCCTTCGCCTTGTCCCGCTCCTTCTCTGCGGGGAGAAGCCGTGGAAGACGCCCACCGGCACCGCGTCGCCGGTTCTGGCAGCCGGCGAGGGGCTAGGGCACCTTGGGGGCTGGGGCGCGGGCCAGGAGGGAGGGTTGCTAGGGGGTCCGGGCCCGGGTGGGGGTCGCCCGCTCGCCCCTGACTCACGGCACCCGCCGGGGCACCCATCCACAGAGCCCCCCCTCCCCGGTCCCACGGGGCGCCCATCCCTGACCCTTGCGGGGTGCCCGGAGGGGGCGGGGGAGACACCTTTGCTGGCCTCCTGGTACTTGCGCTTGGCCTGGGCGCTGTCGCGGGCCAGGCTGCGGTACTGCGCTTTCAGCTTCTCCATCTCCTGCTGCGTGCTCTGCGGGGGGCGGCGCCGTAAGCGCGGCACCGGCACCCGCACACGCGCCGGCACCCGCGCCGGGCCCCGCGCACCCACCCGGGCGTAGTCGTGGCTGAGCTGCTGCCAGCGCTCGCTGAAGGCCTTGCGGAGCTGCTGCTTGTCGCGGATGAGCAGGCTGAGCTTGGCCAGCGGCCCCGCCGCCAGCTCCTCTGCGTGGCGCCGCAGCACCTGGCTCAGCGCCTCGGTCCGGCTCGCCAGCACCCACCAGCACTGCGGGCACGGGCCGTCAGCGGCGGCGGCGGCACCACCACCGCGCCCGGGGGCCCCGGGGCCGCCCCTACCTCCCCGAGCTGGCTGCCGTGGTCGCAGGTGCGGGGCTGGCCGGGCCCCTCGTGCTTTTCCAGCTGCGAGAACATGTGGTGCAGCAGCCCCGCGTACTCGCGGTCGCTCTTGGCGCGCTGCGACATCCACTTCTTCATGAGCTCCAGCAGGCGCAGCTCGCTGTCCTGCAGTCGCAGCAGCGCGCTGTGCCCCTGCGGGCACCACAGCTCCGGCCCGAAGCCCATGGCACCGCTCTGCAGCGCAGCGCGGCGGGACGCTGCGGGGCAGCGGGAGAGCCTGAGCGGCTGCCGCCACCCTGCGCCCTGCGCTGCCGTCACCGGCGGTCGGGGCCCTTTGCATCCCGCACCCTCCCGCCCCGTGGCCACGTGGCCGGCAAACGACCTCGCTGCCCCGCATCGTCTGCCTTGCAAAGCGCATTCAAAGCGGGAGGGCGGAGGGCACCCCGAGCCCTGCCGCAGCGGGGCCGCCGGGACGGTGCTGGGGAGGAGGAAGTGCGGGGTCAAATCCAGCAGCGTCACCTCTGCCGCGTGTGCGGGGCTGCTCCCCCCCGCCCTGGCCGGGGCACTCCCGGCCCGGTGCTGCCCGTCGGCCCACGTCGCCCCCGTGCCCGCGACAGGGGCACTGGGCACACCGGGGTGGGTGGGCCGGGGCACGGGTGGGGAGCACCCAAGGGAGCCGTGGAGGAAGGCTCCAAGCCTGGAAACGTGCCGGCGCCGTGGCCACCGGAGCCCAGCCGGCCTCAGCCACAGGTGCCCTGTCCCACGGCGAGGGCACGGCCGGAGCAGCAGGGCACTGGTCTCCGCACAGGTCAGGATGATCCTGGCACAGCCCTCGACCTCCCCAGTCCCACCGAGGGGTCCCCTGTCCCTGCCGCCGCCACCCCACTGGGACACGACCCTCCAACCTGAGTGTGCCACGGGGTCCCCGTCGAGGGGCTGGCGCTGGCGTCCTCCCGGGGCCGCGGCCGGCGCAGTCTGGACCTGATGCAGCTCCGGCTCCCGGGGAGGAACAGGAAACCCAGTGCTGACCATACAGCCATTGCGAGATTTCCTGCGTTTCCTCCCCTCCCTGCCAGTCCCCGCGCCCAGGGCCGGCTCATGGCTCCACCATCGCCGGGCACCCTCGGCCCTGCCACCTCTCCCGGCTGCCTGGCACCACAGCTTGGCACTGGCAGGATCCAGGGCTCTTCCTTGCCCCCACAGGGTTCACCCAGCAGAGGCCCTTCAGCCCAGCCCAGCCTATGCCCCAGCTTTGCCAAGAGGCTGCAGGGACTGGGGAGGGACCCTGGTGCTCTGAGCAACCCTGTTGAAGAGGGGCCATCCCATCACCATCTGGCCCTTGTGAGTGTGGGAGGCCACAGGACAGAGCATCTGCCACGCAGGCCCCAGTGCCAGCCCCTCTGCTCTCCACAGCAGCCTGTAGCTGGTGCCACGGTGGCACCCGTTCAGCCCTGACAGCCCCGCTGCAGGGGCAGACCCCAGCACCTCAGCCCGCTGCCACCACTGGCTCAGCTCCGCTTGGCCCTGCTGCCACCACTCGTGTCCCCATCACTGGCACAGCCTGGCACGGCCCCGCTGCCACCCTGGTGGTTCTCGCCCAGCCCTGTCCCGTGCCTGGCAGCGAGGCCCATGGCCCAGAGGGGCGTCGCCATCGCCCACAGCACAGACCAACCGATCCCACTTCTGGGGGAAGTTGGGGGAAGCCTGTGGCTGGGTTTTGCTGAGCAGAGCTGGGGTGGTGCTGCCAAGGAGCTGCTCAAAGGCAGAGCCTGGCATGGCACAGCATGGAACAGCCAGGGGCTGCTGGCACAGCGACTCAGACCCCCACCCAGAGCCACAGTGGCCCCACAGATAAAAGCAGCCCAGTTACTGCCCTATCACCCACCAGCAGGTAACTGGTGCCACAGTGCCCCTTCCAGCTGCTGCTGACCAGTGGCAGGGGTGCGGAACCAGCTGGTGTTGTGACACCTTTGACGGTGACAGCAGCTCTGCCAGCCCCGGCTCTTTGGCTGCCCTGGCGCCCGCCCAGCAAGGGTTTGTTTTCTGCCTGAGCAGCGGCTCCCACGGCTCCAGCAACACTTGCAGCGCCGCTCGAGCTGAGCGTTCTGGAAGCTGGGCTGACGAGCTGCTTCTCCCCACCCCGAGCACCCCTCCAGCAGCCCCAGCGTCTCCCAGGCAGCGCAGACCCCTCCCTGCCAGAGCCTGGGCACCCTGCAGTGCCAGGCTGGGCAGACCCTGCTGCGAGGCCCCAGGCGTGACAGGAGCGCAGCAGCTCTGCCTTCGCTGGAAGCCCCGGGGCCGCCTGCAGCAGGAAGGTTACCCAGGGTCACCCCACCACTCACCCAGTTTCACATCCTCCTGCAAGCTGTGGCCCCGCGGAGCCAGCGCCGCAGCCCGACCGCCCACCCGCAGCACAGCGGGGACCTGTCCCCGCCGCGGGCTCCTGTGGATCACCAGAGCAGGGCAAGGTGACTGCCGTCGCCTGCTGCTGCAGGGAGCCGGCTCCTGGCCACAGGAAGCCTCTGTGGCCACGGGCGCAGCGAGGCCGAGGTGCTGCAGAGAGGAGCCGACTCTGCAAGAAGCACAGAGCCCCGGAGCCACCCTGGGACCACACCAGGGGCTCAGGGGCTCTGCTGGGGCTGGGCCACGGCCAGGGTGATGCGCAGGGGACTCCTGCTCCGGCAGCCGGAGCTGCAGGGGGCGAGCTCGGCCAGTGCCAGGCTGTGGTGGAGGGGGCGCTGAGCCCAGGTGCTGTGGCAAAGGGCTGCAAAGGGCTTTTGCTCCCCTCAGCTCCCTGCTCACCAGAATCAAGCCCCCCTCGCTTCGGCCTCCAAGAAGCAGCTGCTTCCCGCTGCTCAGGTGCGGGGCCAGTCGCTGCCTGGGTCCCCCCGCAGCTGCGCCAGCCCCCGGCTCTGGGGGGCTCCTCTGCCCAGGCAAGGGCTCCCCGCGGGGCGGCCCCGGGCCGTGGCACAGCGAGCACGGGCTGCGGCTGGTTTGCATAGTTCCGAACATTTAATGACTCCGTCTCTCTAGTGTTGTGTCCACATCCATTAAATTAAAAACAGGCTCAGGAGTGGCTCCCGGCTGATTAAATTACGAGAAAAAATTACTGTGCACCAAAAAGTTATCATAGAAAAATAGTCCTGTGGCCCCCGCCGGCGGTGCCGCCCGTGGCGGGCGCTGGCACGGGGCGGGCGGGAGCCGGCGCCACGGCCCCGTGTGTGGCAGCGGACGGCGAGGGGGCTCGCGGCACCGGCCCCCAGCCCGCGGGGAAGGGGCGGCGAGGGCGGGGGGCTCCAGTGGGGAGCAGAACGGATTGTCGCCAAGTGGGGGCAAGGCACGTCGGGGGGCAGGGGCCACGGGGACGCCAGGCTCTGCCCAGCAGGCAGCGCTGCCAGGGGCAAAGCATGGGGGTCCTGGGGCAGCCCCACAGAGCAGGGGCTGCGGGGGGGTCCCAGGCACGAGGAAGGGCGCTGCCCTGCCCCACGCTCTCCGGCGCCGGGAGGCTCCCGGCTGCGCCGCAGGCAGCCCCGGGCGGGCAGCGGGCGGCAGCGCCAAGGCCTGGCCTTTATTGCTGTTGAAGGGCACAGGTGGGGGCCACGGGCCCTCGGGAGCCGGCGGGGAGCCGGGGACACGAAGCAGCGGCCCGGCGGGTGCTGAGGGCGGCGGCAGGGGGATCCCGTGCCATGGGCACCCTGCCCCGGCCAGCCCAGCCTGAGCAACAGCCACCGGGGACCCCACATTCTGCCCACGCCGGGGGAACCTGCGTGACCCCCAGCAGCTGCCAGCACAGGGCCAGCGGCTCCGCTGCCATCAGACTCGACGGACACGGGGCCGGGAGACGGTGCAAAGGCTGGGACGGTGCCGAGCTGGGGACGGTGCCGAGGGGTGGGGGGCCCCGGGCTGCTGTGGTGCAGGAGAGGGATAGGGGCAGAGTCCGGGGCCCCTCGGCCTCGCCTGCCCCAGTCCCGCGGTGCTGGGCAGGGAGGAGGGAGGGGCGGGAGGGCTCATCAAAGGGCACTTTGGTCTCTGATGAAGGCAGTCCTCTCGCTGTGGCCCTCGTACTCCTCACCGTCGGACTCGGAGGGGCCCTCCTCCTGCCAGATGTCAGAGGGGAGCCCCTTGTAGGAGATGATCCCGCTGTCCAGGGCGTAGACCTTCACGCCCCGCAGGCTGAAGCCCGAGCGTGCCTGCAGCACCAGGAAGACGGTGACGAAGATGACGACAATGAGGATGCAGCTGAGGCTGGCGATGAGGACGGGCAGGTTGGCAGGAGGGGTGGCCTCGGCCAGCCCCTCACCGTCTGCCAGGGCAGGGGACGCGCGGCTGCTCTGCGTCTGGTGGGAGCAGGAGAGGTCCAGGCTGCTCAGGTGGGAGTGCGCGGGGCAGGTCAGGCACTGGTTGGGGCCGGGCCCCGTGCAGGTGGCGCAGGACGGGTGGCACGGCAGGCAGAGGTGGGGCGTGATGGACTCCACGCTGTTCTCCAGGTCATAGTGGGTGCTCTGGACGCCGGGCGCGAAGCCGGGCGGGCAGCGCTTCAGGCAGCTCTTCTGGTGCAGGTAGTAGCCCTCCTCACAGACTGCGGGACAGGCAGCGTCAGCACGGGCTAGCGGGGCTGCCCGCAGCCCCATCCCCTCCCCGTTAGCCCCACACTCACCCACGCAGGTCTGGCTGGGGGTCAGGGTCTTGCAGCCGCTGCTCTCCAGCTCGTTGGAGAGGCTGGGGGAGTCAGTGGCCGTCCCGTACAGCACCAGCGTGAACTTGGTCAGCGTGCCTGCAACAGCGCGGGGCCAGCTCAGACAGGGTGAGGACCACCCTGGAGCACCGGGAGGGGGCTGCTAGGGACAGCGGCACTGTGCCCACCACCTGGGGCTGCCCGGCGCAGGACTACGCCCTTGTGCAGGGCTGCCCGCAGGGCTGCGGGGGGCACCAGCTGCCCCACATCAGCTGCATCCTCCCCCCCCACGCACCCAGCTCCAGCCTCTGCCCGGTCACCGTGAAGTGCCCGGGGCGCCCCTAGTCCCTCGGCTCAGGGGGACACCAGCACCTGCTCTGGCCCTGCTCCTGCCTCGGGCCGAGGGAAGGCGGTGGGTGGGGGCCAGGCCAGCCCTACCGTAGTTGTTGGCGTCGCTGGTGTTCTCGATCTCCAGCGCCCACTCCCCAGAGGGGTCCTCGTCCCACGAGTGCGTCGTCATGAAAGCCCAGTCGTTGAAGCCGTCAGCCGAGAAGTCGTGGGGCCTGGGCGAGGGGAGGCGCAGAGGTGGCTGCCAGCGTCCCGCACACCCCCTTGTGCCAGGCCAGTCCCGGGACCCCCCAGGGCACCTACCTGGCGGCCAGGAGGGTGGAGCGGGTGCCCATGGGGCTGACGAGGTGGATGGCCAGGTCCCCGCGCCGGTTGTAGGACAGCGTCAGCCGGGCCTGCGCGTGCTCCAGCCGGCTGATGTAGTTGGCTTTGCCCAGGCAGGCGTCCACCTTCCGCCGCACCTCCAGGCGCTTCCCGATGTCCCTGTCGAGGCAGCCAACGGTGAGGGCAGCCAGGGACATCCCGCCCTGCAGAGACCTGCCCTCGGGTGGCCAGAGGGGGCAGCAGCTGGTGGTGCCTCCCGTCCATTCCCGGGTGCAGGGGAGGGTTGCTCTGCCCGGCGCCACCTCCCTGGCCGCTGCTCGGTGCCAGCCCTGAATGGGCCCCTTCTCTGCCCACCGCCAGGACGGCTACACCCTGCACAGCGTGGCCACACCACGGCGGGCACAGCCGTCCTCCACAGCCGCCTGCAGTGCCAGTCCGGGCGCCAGCGCAGGATGCTGGGCACTGGGAGCTCCGGGTGGGCAGGGCTGGGTCCCGGGGGACTGTGGCAGGGCCTGGCCCTGGTGCCCTCTGTGCTCACGGACGTCACACCCGGCCCAAGAGCCCCCTGGCCGCACACGAGGTCGGCACATGTTGTGCTGTGCCAGCGGCAGCCAAGCAGGAGTAAAAGGAGCTTCTGTCTGCCCCTGAAAAGCCCCTCTGTGCAGGGATGACCCGCCCTGGCTGCTCCCGAACCGCAGCGCCCCGGCCTCCCCACACCCCCGGCGTGGCCCCAGCCAGAGCAGGCAGGGCTCAGTGGCCAGCACTGGCACCGGGCTCTGTCCAGCGCTTTTCCCGTCTCTCCCACGAGGGTGGTCTGTGGTCTCGGGGGCAGTTCAGCCCTGGTGACCCTCCCCACTCCCTCCCTGAGGCTCCCGTGCCGGCTGACGCCCGCCCGGGCTCACCAGCCCTTACTTTGGCTCCGTGAGGACATCGATGACACACTTCCTCTGGGGTCCCACCGTGGTCCAGTTCCTGGCCAGGCTGACCATGGCCCCAGCATCCAGCAGGCCGTAGCCATACGAGTGGCTGACTGTGGACAGAGAGGGGGTCAGTGCTGCTCCCGGGGCTCTCTGCCAGGGGTCCTGTGCCTGGCGGTGCCTGGCGGCGCCTGGCTGCGGCCGCTCCTCTGCCGCCAGGAGCGCTTTGTCGCAGCACCCGCATGCAGTGGTGCCTGTGCGAATCCCAGACTGCTGGGGCTTGCAGGAACCTCTGTGGTGTAGCCCGCCCAGCCCCTGCTCTGGCAGGGGCACCCACAGCAGGCTGCCCCGTCCTTTAGCTCCTGCTCGGCAGCACTCAGACCCCGGCTCTAGCTGAGCAGCCCCGGGGCCCTCTCCTGGCCTTTCCTGCAGCCCCTTCTCGAGCTCCTAGCCCCGGGAGCCCCTGGCACCCCGGTACCTTTGCGGCCGACGCCGTTGGTGACCCAGTCGTTGGCGTTGAGGTGAGCCGGCTTCGACGTCTGCACGACGAGGTGCTGCATGTCCCGCCAGGTCAGGTTCTTGCTGCGGGGAGACACGGGGCTCGGGCACCGGCACCTGGCTGCTCCCGGCCCCGTGTCGGGGTGCCGCTGCCGCCCGCCCACCCCCACTCTGTGCCACCCTTACTTGGCTTCCAGGGCGAGGGCGATGATGCCAGCAGCCAGCGGCGCCGAGGCTGACGTCCCCGTGTGCGACTCTGTGCACTTCTGCCTCAGGTCAGTCGTCACCTGCAGGCAGAGGGGCCAGGGTAGGAGGTGCAGGAGCCGGCCCCGGGGCTGCTGTCCCCACGAGGGCTGGGAGGCAGAGCCAGCGCTCCGGGGGCTCCTCGTGAGCTTCCTCCAGGCGCTAACTCCTGAGCCCCTGGAGCCCCCCGTGCCCGGCCAAGGCCCCGCACATCCCGCCAGCCCCCGCGGCCAGCCCAGCTGCCCTCAGGCACCCGGGGACTCACGATCTGCTTCTCGTTCTGGTTGCCGCTGCTGTAGGTGGTGGCGAGGGTGGAGGAGCAGGCCTCGCTGTACCAGGGCACGTTCCCGTACTGCGTGGTGCTGCTGATGGACAGCGTGTAGATGCTGTTGGTGTAGCCGTCGCAGTTGCAGCTGTCGTGCTCGCGGCCCCCGTTCCCGGACGCCCAGACGAAGATGGAGCCCAGCCCGCCTCGGCCCTAGCAACAGGGGCAGCGTGAGGGCTGCTGCCGGCAGCGCCCAGCGCCACCCGCGCTGCCACAGCCACCGGGCCCCAGGCCAGAGCAGGGATGGGCATGGTGCCACCCCGGTGCCCCTGCAGCCCGAGGGGGAAGCACTGAACGAACGGCTGCAGCTGGGACACCAGGATCCCACTGGCTGCATCCCCCTGGCCTGGGCACCCGGGGCAACCATCCCTCACCCCCTCTATGCCCAGGAGGGTGCCAGGCCCCTCTGCAGGGCCCTACAGGGCACTGCTAACCGGGGCACAGCTAACCAGGGCCCTAAGGGACACAGCTAACCGGGGCCCTACAGGGCACAGCTAATCAGGGCACAGCTAACCAGGGCCGTGTGTGGCACAGCTAAGGGCACAGTTATCCGGGGCACAGCTAACCCGGGCCCTATGGGGCACAGCTCAGGGCACAGTTATCCGGGGCACAGCTAACCAGGGCTCTACAGGGTCCAGCTAATGCCAAGGCAGAGGCACGGGCAGGTGCTGACAAACCCAGCTGGGACCAGCTCAGGAGGGCAGGGAGGCCAGTCCTGTCCCTCCCGCTGGGGCTGGGCTGTGCAGGAGCAGAGCAGGGAGGACGGGCGCTGCTGGGAGAGGCAGATAAGCAGGGCAGGGGAGGAGCTGTGACTCAGAGCAGTTGCACAAGAAGAACAGGAAAAACCCCCAGAGCCTGCTCCTGGAGCCCGGCTGGGCTGGAGGGCTGCAGCTGGGCAACAAGCAGGCGGGTGGCACAGCGAGGGGGCAGGGGCCCAGCGGGCGCCGCCCTGGCTCCCTGCCCTGCTCACCTGGCTGACCCCACGGAAGAAAGCCTCCTCCGCCAGCCGGGCCGGGCCGTCCACGGTCTTGCCGTCGTCCTCGGGGCCCCAGCTGGCGCTGTAGATGTGGATGTGGTTGGGATTGAGGCCCAAGGAATGGGCCTCCACGGCATCGGTCACCTCCCCGTCCAGCATGCGCACGCCTAGGGCCAGAGAGCAGAGGTCAGGGCAGGGTGGCCGCGGCGCCGCTGGCGGGAGCCCTCTGCTGCCCCGCATCACGGGCTGAGGCCAGCCAGTGGCGCCGAGACCCTCGCGGCCACCGAGCCCAGGGCGGCACCCACCTCCGATTCTGGCGTTGTAAGCCACGCCGACACCGCAGATCCCGTTGTTGGCCACGGCCGCGACCTCCCCGGCGCAGCGCGTGCCATGCCTGCAGCAGGAGAGGGCCGGCACGCTCACACCGGGTGCGAGGGACACACGCCTGGGCACTGCCCGCAGCCAGGGGAGCCAGCGCCCTGGCTGCCTCCCATCCCTCCTGAGCCAGGGCAGGGACTGCAGAGGCACAGGCAGCCCCAGAGGACACCGCTCGTGCCAGGGAGGGAGGCAGGTGGCTTCTGCGCGGGGCAGCAGCGTGCCGTCACCCCTGTGCCCGCCCCTGGTGCCCACGAGGGATGCCTCTGTCTCACCTGTTGTCATTCATCTGCGTGTAGCGGGGCTGCGGGTCTGGGTCCTGGTCATTGACATCAAAGCTGGCCCCCGGATCCTGGAAGAGAGATCTGGCTCCGTGCTGTGCTCCAGGCCCCAGGGCTGGGCAGGCTCCAGTCCCGCTGCCAACGCTCTCCTCCGCGTCCCCCCAAGGCAGAGGCGAGCCCTGTGCCAGGCGGCGCCCAGACGGGGTCCTGCGGCACGCTGCCCTGCAGCATCACCCTGCACTTACGTAGTTGCCCTCCAGGTCAGGGTGGTTCTTCTCAATGCCATCGTCCAGGATGGAAACCACGATGCCCTTGCCCGTGTAGCCCTGCTCCCAGGCCTGGCGCACATTCAGGTCCCGCTGGTTAGTGTTGTACTGCCGAGAGAGGTCCTGGCAATGGCACCCGTGCCCGGCGGCAGCCCCGCGCCCCTCAGCGCCACACGCGCGACCCCGCTGCTGTCGCGATGCCAGGCCGGCCCCTCGCCCGGCACTCACCAGGTACCACTGCTGCGGGAACTTGGGGTCCGTGGGCTCCATGAAAACGTCTCTCTTGGTCCTCCGCTTCGCCACCTGCTGCTCCAGCCACCGCACCTGGTGGCACAGAGCAGGGCATGAGGCGGCTCGCCTCCCCCCTTGGCTGCCCCCCTGGCCTCCCACCCTCAGCCCACCTCAGGGGGCTCTCGCTGACCCCACTAAAGCCACTGCAGCGCCCAGACGGTCCCTCCCGGCCTATCCGGGCAGCTGCGCTCCAGCGGAGCGGGCAGGTCAGGGCACGGAGCTCTGCTGAGAGAGACTGCCCGGCTGCTCTGCCGCGCTGGCACCTGGCACCGCCAGCGCTCTGCCCTGGGTATGACAGAGTCCCCCAGGGCTCCAGCGCCGCCAGCACAGCAGCCCACGGGATGGCGATGCCCGCTCCGCCGACCCCCGCCTCTCCCCAGCCACGTGCCGTGCAGAGGCACCAGGCTCTGCCGCGAGCCGCAGCGCCGGGGGCAACCCCAGGCAGCTCAGCCCCACCCGGTGCCCGGCGCCAGCTGGCAGGGCAGCGCGAGGCGCCCGCGAGCAGCCCGGCCCCTGCCGCGCCTACCTGCGGTTCCCTGGCCAAGCGGCTGTGCCAGGGCCGGTGGGGCGCGAGGGAACGTTTCACCACGCCGCGGTGCCGGAAGTGGTAATAGTCGCCGAAGATCTGCGGCGGAGAGAGGAGCGGGATGGACGGGGGGGCCCGGGCGCCCCAGGGCCCCGTCCCCCACCTGCGCCCCGTCCCCAGAGCGGCTGCTGCGGCTCCTGCCTGGAATGCGGGACACGACCGGCTGCGAGAGGCTGCAGCAGCTGGCGACAGGGCAGCCAAGGAGCCCCTGGGGCTGCCATGACACAGCCCCCTGCCCACCCCACTCTCCTGAGGGCCCCCCACAGCAGCGAGTCCTGAAGTGGCCCACGAATGCGCTGCCCTGGCAGGGAGGCCCCAGGCAGTGGCGGAGAAGCCTTTGGGACCCAGCCCGGAGGAGACACCGACTCCAGGAGATAAAACCACGGGCCCCCTCCCAGATCTAGCCGCAGCCCCCTGCCCTGCTACCGGTGACAGGGCTGCGGAGAGCTCCGGGCCTCCGCCAGCTCCCCCAGAGCTGGAGCACTCGCAGGCACCCAGCCCCGGCTGCTCCAGCAGCGCCCGGCCGGGGCAGAGGCCACACAGCCGCCCAGACGGTTATTTTTAAACCCCAAGCCCTCTCTCCAGCACCGTCACTTCCTTACCCCCTCCTGCACGTCCCTGCTGCCCAGTGCCTCCCAGCCCAGCAGCCTGCCCGGACTGGGGAGAAGGGGGCCAAGAGCCCGACCCGCTGGAAGCCCCAGTGCCTGGGCAGTGACCGCGGGCAGGACCTGTTTGCCCAGACTGTGCTGTTGCCTGCAGGGCTGGGCTACGGGAACACGAGGGAGAGGATTTCTCCTCCTGCACTGCCAGGCACCAGTGTGGTAGCAACTAAGGAGCCCCAAAAGCTTATCAGAGCTCTGCAGAGGTGGCAGCTGGCGGAGCGAGCAGGGGAGGAAGGTGCACCCAGGTGAGTAGCACCCTCAGCCCTCGGGCAGCAAATCCAGGCCGCGGCTCTCAGCGTCCTGCACTTCAGCCCAAAGCCTCTCCGTGCTCTGTGGGGCAAGGGAAAGGCACCCAGCCCCCCGGGCCTGTGAGGGGAACCACACGCCAACAAAGAATCGCTCTGTGCAGATCGACACCATGCTGGCTCCCTGAGACGTGGCACTTGCGACAGGGGCTGTGCTCCCTGGTGCCAGGGGCAGCTACTCCCGCCCTCAGCTAGCGACAGAAAGGCCAGGACCCATCCCTGCAGCTCTTCCCTGTCGGGCACAGGCAGGTGGCTGGAGCCCTGTCACAGCCGCTGCAGAGCTGCAAACCTTCAGCACCGCCAGGCACCTGGGACAGAGCCAGGGCTGTCCCCCAGCACATCACCTCACCCCTGTGCCGCCCAGGAGGACCTGGGGAGGCTCTGACATGAGGAGTGTGGAGCTCCTGCTCCATGCTGGAGGCTCGCTATCCCTCCCCAGCACCCCTTCACCTCTCTGGGGTGAGGACAGAGCCCCGACTGTTCTGCGGGCAGATCAGGGTGCTGCCCGGCCATCAACTGGATTAGGTCTGCCCAGAGGCTGCCGTGGCAGCCAGGAGCTGGCCAGCCCACACGCTCCCACCCTAATCCCCCAGAGCCTGTCCTCAGCCAGGGCAAAGCCACCCCCCTGCCCCACGTGTGCCTGGTGCCAGCTCACTGCGGCCCATAGCCGCGGGGGCCAGCAGGTTCCCTGAGGGGCCACTGGCACCTCTGTGCTGGAGGCACCGCTGGCCCGGGAGACTGCCCAGCTCTGCAGGGAGTACACCAGGACAGAGCCTGAGGACAGTGTCCAGACTCCATGCTGAGGCCAGGATCCTCTCTGATAAGGAGCCTGGGGGCCTCTCGCTGCCAGAAGCACCCGGTCATCCCCCCTCCACCGCCGTCCAGCCTGGCTGCCACATCCTGTCCCAGCGGCTCAGCGCCCAGAAACCTCCTGGTAAGGAAAACCTGGCTCCTTCCAGCCCTGCTCATTCCCACTGGGTGCCACGGTGGCCCCTCTGTGCGCTGTCTGGGCCAGCCAAGCCTTGTCCCACTGCACAGGCACAGGACAGGCTCTAGAACGGGAGAAAACGTGACCAGACCCGCAGCTCCTGCCACAGCCCAAGGGGCTCTGCCTGCAGCCTCCTGCGAGCTGGGGGAGAGGTGCCAGGACCCAGCTGCAAAGCAACAGGTGTTGGGAGAAGGGGCAGAGCCAGCACAGAGCTTCCGTGGCTCACCAGGATTGACTTCAAAGAGGTCTGGGCAGCCACAAGACCCTGTGTGGCTCTGACAGGCTGCACCAGGGTGGTGGAGACGCAGCTGCAGAGCGCAGTGCCCCTTGGCCCTGGCACCCAGCACCTCAGCACAACAGGAAGTGCTGGCGGGAGCAGGCAGATGACACTGCAGCTCAGACTCCACTGCCACAGGTCTCAGCAGAGACTTGGCCCAGCTGGCTGCAGCACCTGGGCTGCTCTCCCAGTCCCCTCTGCACAGCCCAACTCATCCTTTGCCATCTGAGACACTTCCACGCAGAGAGCACTTGACTGAGCTGCCCCAGTGCCCCCAGGGCACAGACACCCCAGTGGGGCCAGATCCCAGCCCCCAGGGCTCCCTCCTCCAACAGAATCCCCTGAGGACCCCCTGCGCCGTGCAGGGCTCCTGTCAGTGGCAGGACCAGGCAGCCCCAGCTCCAGCCACCTTCCCGGCCTGCCCCACAGCTGCTCACAGCGAGGTCCTGACACTGGAGTTGTGCAATTTCCTCTGGGATTTCGCCCTTTGCTTCCTTCCCGGAGAAACAGCAGCAGTGCCCTGCTCTTGGGGCCACGGACCCCTGGGCTTGCAGGCAACCCCATGGGGGCAAGCAGGAGCCCAGCCATGGGTCCATGTGGCTCTTAGCCAAGGGCTGGCAGTCACTCCACTGCCTTGGGAGCCAGGGCTGCGAGAGCCCCTGGCTACCACAGCTCACGGCCAGCCAGGGACAGCAGAGCCAGGGCCTGGAGCAAGGGAGGAGAGAGCTCGGGAGCTCTGTGCTGGGCACAAGGCTGGGGACAGCCAGGAGCTCTCTGACCCCCAGAGGACACGGCCGGCACGGGAGAGGGAAGCGGAAGACTTACCGGTCCCAGGTTGAGGAATCCATGCTTCCTGGCCAGCCTGTCAGCCTCCTGGGGCCCCGAGGGGACCAGCACAGCCCAGGTATTGGTGTAAACGTGCTGGGCCAGCACCTCCTGGGCCAGGAGAGTGAGGGCAACCACCAGAGTCCAGAGCAGGAGCAGCGAGCAGGGCCTCAGATCCATCAGCGTATTTGGGTTCCTTGAGCTGGGCAGCAGGAGGGTCCCAGGAGCAGCGGGTCCAGCGGCCTCCCCGTGTCAGCACCCCGAGGCACAATGGCCTCTCTGCCCCGATGGCCCCTGCTCGGCACACGTGAGCATGGGGACGGGCCCGCGGCAGCCGGGCTGGAGGGCAGCAGCAGGAGCAGACCGTCCCGGAAAGCAGCACGATCTGCAGAGAGACGGAAGAGCGGGTCAGGCCCCGGGTGCCTCTCCCCAAAACCAGCGCAGGAGAGGCTCTGCTGGATCCAGCCGAGGGCACCTCACCGTAGAGCACCCCCCGTGGCTCACAGGACCCGGCTGGCTCCCGGCACTGTTTGCCTTCCCTGTTGCCCAATGTGTGCTCAACCGATTGCAAACGCAGGACGCAAACCCGGCAGGGACAAGGGCACTGAAGGAGGGAAATCACATGCCCACCCAACAGAGAAGCCCCTTCGCCAACCAGGACGGGCCACAGAGCTGGGGTTAACGGCGGGGGGCCGCTGCCTCTCCAGACAGGAGAAGGTGCTACACAGGGGACCCCAGGGAAAGCAGAGACCGGGCAGAGGGGACCCAGGGAGAGCCCCGGGCACAGCACCCCCAGAGCCTGGGATGGAGCAGGCAGGGCCTGGCAGCAGAGCCAAGCGTGGAGCCGCCTGTCACTGCCAGCAGCACAGCTCTGCCCTTCCTCCAGAGCACAACGTGGTGACACCGGTGTGACTCATCCTCGCAGCAAAAGGAAGCCGGCACCGGGACCGGGCAGCCGTCACCTCCCGCGGCACCCGGGCACCGGCACCCGGCGATGGCTGCCAGGGTGTCCGAGGGCAAGGGCTGGGAGGTGGGGAGGCAGGTGGGGAGCAGAGCAGGGGACGCAGTGCCGCTGGGGTGAGCTCCACGCGGACCCCCGGGCATCTGTGTCAGCCCGCAGGCAAGGGAAGGGTCGGCGGTGCCCGGAGGAGCCGCAGCCCCAGCCCGAGCCGGGGGAGCCTGCGGAGCTGCCAAGGGAGAGGAGCAGCTCCGGGCAGCCGGCGGAGAGCTCCCCGCAGGCTGCGGCACAGGCAGCGCCGACTCCCAGGCACGATGCAGCCCCCCGGCCCGGCCAGGACACCCACGGGGGCTGTGCCAGGGCCCGGGGCGCAGCCTCCAGCGGCAGAGGCCCCCGGGCAAGGGAGAAGCCCCCGCGGGAGCGGAGAGCGCAGCGGCGCGGGACAAGCGGCCGCCGGGCTGAGCCGGCCCCTCGCACCCCGCCGGGGC
>JAOXOE010000705.1:18733305-18744514 GCA_028565055.1 Phoeniculus purpureus | reverse complement strand
GCCGCTGCCTGGAGTCCAGTCAGGACACGCTGAAGCTGGTCATACCCCACTGTGTCCGCTCGATCGTCCTCTTACAGTGCCTGTGCGCACAGGACACCGAGTAATTGAGGGCGGACACACAAACGGCTTTGGGAGCCCTGTCAGCAGAGCCCAGACGCAGCCTTTGGTAGCCATCGGTTGTTGTCAGCGTCTTTCTCTGTGCTGCAGAAATCCCCAGGGCTGGCTTGTGTCTGGGCAGATGCCCCTCAGACGAGAGGAGCCCGGTGCCAGATTGCTCGCCACGCAGGAGCAAGCGCTTGCACCCGGCGTACGGTCCGGAGGCAGACACCCGCTGACAGAGGTCAGGGGCTACTCTGGCCAATGCACGCTGCTTCTGATGAGCCAGTCTGGAGCAGAAGTCCGTTAGGGTAGATGAGAGTGGCCATCGAAGGACTGTGCGTGACACCGGGATCCTTCTGCCTCTACTCACGCATCCCCAGCTTGGGCGAGCGGAGCTGTTGTGGGAGCCGGGGCTGCCTTTGCCAGAAGTGCTTCATGAACCCACTGTGGCTACCCGGTGCTGAGAACAGGCTCCCAGAGCCAGGCTGGAAAAGACCCCCAGGGTCATCAAGTCCAGCCATCAACCACGCTCTGTAGGGTCACCCCTAAAGCAGACCCCCAACACCACATCCGAGCAGCTTCTAAACTCATCCAGGGATGGGGACTCAACCCCCACCCTGGGCAGCCCATCCCGGGGTGCCCAGGGGGCCAAGAAGGCCAGTGGCATCCTGGCCTGGATCGCAAACTGTGTGTCCAGCAGGAGTAGGGAGGGGACTGTCCCAGGTACTCAGCACCTTTAGTTTGGGCACCTCAGTCCAAGGGAGACATCGAGGGGCTGCAGTGAGGGCAGAGGAGGGCAACGGAGCTGGGGAAAGGCCTGGAGAATCCATCTGATGAGGAGAGTTGGAGAGAGCTGGGGCTGTTTAGTCTGAGGAAGAGGAGGCTGAGGGGAGACCTCATTGCTCTCCACAGCTCTCTGAAAGGACCCTGCAGAGATGCTGGTGCTGGTCTCTTCTCACAGGTCACTAGTGACAGAAGCAGAGGGAAGGGCTTCCAGCTCCACCAGGGGAGGGTCAGACTGGCCATCAGGGAGAAATTCTTGCTGGACAGGGTGGTCAGGCCCTGGGATGGGCTGCCCAGAGTGGGGGCTGAGTCCCCATCCGTGGAGGAGTTTAGAAGACACTCAGATGTGGTGTTGGGGGCTCTGGTCTAGGGGTGACCCTGTGGAGTGGGGTTGGTGGTAGGACTCGCTGATCCCGGAGGTCTTTTCCAACCAAAGTGATCCTGTGAGCTGGGGCAGAACAAGTTTTGAAGAAATCCCAGACAAGACAGTGGAGCTGGGGAAGCTGCTACCTCTGTTTTGCCCGTGTCTCCTGGTACCTTTAGTTAGCGACAGCGGCCACAGCCGCTCCCTGCATGAGCTGAGTCTTTAAACACCACGAACATCCTCCCTCCTTGCCAGTCTCCAACTGGGCTGCGTGTTTGAGCTGCAGAGTGAAATCGCTGCCTGCCTCGCCCCGCGATGCCTGTCAGTCCGTCAGCCTCCCTCGGCTTTGGAGACAGTCTGTCTGCTCAGCGCAGCCGACGGCTGCAGCCACTTTGCTGCCGCTGCCTTCCCCTCGGTGCAGACAGGCGAAGCAGCTCGAGCGCTGGCGACTGCCGGCAGCTTTTACAGCCCCGGCCCGAATCCCGTTCGCTGCCGTGTTTAGCGAGATCCGTCTCGTGGGTTCTCTTCCATATGTGGTAACACAGGGAACGTGCTGGGGAGCGCGGGTCCTCCCTCCTGTTTGTTTGCCCTGCTGAAGAACAGGCGCATTGCGGGTTGGAGCAGAAGTGGCACCGGGCTGGTCGATAAGTGGCACCAGACCAGAGGTAGCAGAGCACGGGGAGCTCTGTCAGCTGCTTGCGAGCATCTTGCTTGCACCCTCTCCCAGCTCCTCGTCAGAACCCAGCTCACAGGGTCACTCCGGCTGGCAAAGACCCCCGGGATCAGCGAGTCCAACCAGCGACCCCACTCTGCAAGGTCACCCCTCAACCAGATCCCCCAGCACCACATCCAAGCGACTTTTAGACTCGCCCAGGGATGGGGACTCGATGCCCACCCTGGGCAGCCCATCCCAGGGCCTGACCACTCTGTCCAGCAAGAATTTCTTCCTGATGGCCAGTCTGACCCTCCCCTGGTGGAGCTGGAAGCCCTTCCCTCTGCTTCTGTCGCTGATGACCTGTGAGAAGAGCCCAGCACCAGCATCTCTGCAGCGTCCTTGCAGAGAGAGTGATGAGAGGAGTAGGGGAAAGGAAAGAAATGAGGGGAAGAGCAGGGAAAGGAAAGAGAGATGAGGGGAAGGGCTGGGAAAGGAAGGAGAAAGCCAGAACTCTTCAGATAGCACTGAAAGGCTTTTCAGACAGTGAGGGGGGACCCATTTTTGGATCCCCCGGCGTGATCCCAAGTTAAAATGAGCTGCCTTCAAAGGGCCATTGGCACGGCTGGCCCTCCAGCGGCTAAGGCTCTGCAGGGCTGGATGCCCCCTGCTATCTGCATCCCGGTACTCTGAGGGGACTTTCACACGCAAAGCCCCAGCCAGAGCCTCAGAGGCAGAGGCTGGAAGAAATCACCGGCGGCTGCAGCCGCTCTCAGGGGGTTGCCCGGGGTCGTCGGGCGCTATTCTGGGTCCACTATCTAATCTGCCTCGCAGCGTTTCCTGCTCCGATTGTCTCGGGGTGTCTCTCGCAGGCTGTTCCACTGATGGGTGCCCCTCGTGTGGAGGTTTGTTCTCACGTCTAATCTAGACCTGTGGTGTGCAGGGGACATTCCCTGGGTCAGCCACGCTCAAGCCTCTCTCTTTCGTCTTGCCCCTCTCACAAACACCCTTTGTTTAAACGAGGTGGTCTCTCCACCTTGTTCCTCGTACTTGCAGCTTCCTTGATGCCCTTTGCTCCTTCCTCGCAGCCTGAGAGCCTCAGCCGTCACAAGGACCCGTTGGTCGTCATCTCCCCACCCCTCAGCGGGGTTCGCTGGGCGTGCGCCCCGCCAGCCGCTGGAACCCCTGGTTCTCATTCTTCTCTCCGCAGCCTGGGGCTGCATCGTTGTGATGTGGTTGATCTCTCGAGGTCCCTTCCAGTCCCTAGTGACTGGATCTGCTGCGGCAGGGGGACGGGACTGGATGGTCTCTCTCGAGGTCCCTTCCAGCCGCCGATGTTCCGTGGCTCCGTGAGGAGCAGGGTGGGAATAGCACGGGCAGGCTTGGGCATCGCGGTGAGTTCAGGGTCAATGAGGGAAGGAGAGCTGCCGCCTGCCCTGGCCCAGCTGTGGAAGCTTCTCTGCTGAACAAAGGCCGTTGGAACTGACTGGCCCTCGTTTGTTCGGCCCTCCTGCTGCCACTCTAGCTGAGCACCTCACTTGATTTGAGCTGTGGCTAACGTGGCCGCCGACCAACAAAGCCCCATTGACGCAGTGGTGTCACTGCGCCCCCCAGGAACAGAGCAGCCTTTGTGGGGCGCTCGGTGAGGCAGGTCTCTGGGCGAAACTGAAGAGGTAGAGGCGCGGGTACCGGCCGAGGGATGGGGTCTTGTCCGCAGCAGCACGAGGAGGAGTGTTGCCGGCGCTTGGGTGGAATTAGAACTCTGCGACTGCGTCAGCAGCTCGACCCCGGAACCTGGTGGGCGACAGCGCTGGGCAGTGAAACACGAGACCCCTCTGCTGCTTCAGACTCGCCTGGCTACAGTTAGCCACTTTATTTAGCCACTCAAGTGTGGGCGATTGCAGCCTGCAAGGGGCTCCGGAAGCAAACCCGGCTGGCAATGGAAGGCGGCTGGAGCTGCTGCGTTCCAGCCGCGGTTGAAACACGGGAGCTCCAGGGCAGATACTTGGGCACTGCGGCAGGAGTCAGGACCAGCAGCGCTCGTGTGGAGTGTTCGATGGAAACGGACGTGTCAGAAGTGCCCTGGTCGGTGTAACCGCAGTGACCGACCCCGGCGCATCCACGTTCACCGTGGCAGTCTGCCCTGGGTGCCCATTTCTGGTGCAGGAACATCAGCAGCGATGGGGCTGTGCCTTCAAAACGGGGCAGAAGGAAAACCCATCAGTCTCTCAACAGAGAGAGACTATTTCTTGTGGGGCAGTGTGGGCTGGACAGCCAGGCAGTGAGGTGGATGGTGAAGTGGCTGCAGGGCAGAAGCCAGAGACTGATGGGTGATGGGACAGAGTCTAGTTGCAGCCCTGGAGCTAGTGGGGTCCCCCACTACAGGGGTCAGTACTGGGACCAGTCCTGTTCAATCTATTCATTGATGACTTGGATGAGGGATTAGAGAACACTGGCAGCAAGTTTGCTGACAGCACCGAGCTGGGAGGAGTGGCCAACACCGCAGCAGGCTGGGCTACCATCCTGCACGACCTGGACAGGCTGGAGAGCTGGGCGGGGAGACAATGAATGAACTAGAACCAGGGCAGGGTAGAGTCTGGCAACTGGGCAAGAACAGCCCAGGGACCAGGATAGGCCAGGGACTGAACTGTTGGAGAGTAGCAGAGGAGAAAGAGACTTGGGGGTGCTGGTGGCCAGCAGGGTGACCATGAGCCAGCAATGGGTCCTGGTGGCCAAGAAGGCCAACCAGTTCTGTGTCCTTCAGGTTTTCCTGTTAGTACCAGCAACCTAAAGAACTTCCAGTTTGGGGTCAGCAACTGAGTGTGACAGCTGCTGAGTTGTCAGCTTGAGACCGGGGGAACAGAGCCCCTGTGCAGGCAGTGAGGAAGCGGTAGCAGCATCCTTAGCTGAGGGCACGGCTTTGGACCAGTCCCAGAACATCGGGGGTTGGAAGGGACCTCGAAGCATCATCCAGGGAATGCCCCTGCCACAGCAGGATCCCCTAGATCCAGTCACACAGGCACACGGCCAGGCAGAACACACCACCCCCCTGCACAGCAGGAATGTGTTCGCTGTGGACTGCGGGCTGGCTAACAGAAAGACACACTAGCCCGAGGACACGACATCAGCCCTACTTGGAGTAACATCTTCATCAGTCTGACAGCCCTTGTAAACTACCCTTGGCGCTGCATCCTGGGGACTCGATTTACGTGAAAGAGCTGATACTGGTTCAGGAACCAGCCGCAGGCTTCCCGGTGCTGGGGTGACACACGGCTGCGTGGTCCAGCGCAGGGGCTTCCCCGCGGGAGCGTGAACTTGCCATAGGCAGCCAGCTCCTCTTAGGCAGCGAAGCCACACGTGAGTTATGTGTCCCAAGAGAGCTCCACGAAGGCCATTCCACCCAGCCCCTGGCCACATACTTCTGGCTCCCTGCACAGAGAGACTATTCCCCATATTTATTGAGTGTCTTACAACCCTTATTGCTGGTGTTTTTCATTTCTCTCAGCTTCTGAGCCCCAGTCCTGCAGGATCTGGAGGCTGAATGTTTGCGCCTCGGGGAAGAGGAAAATGGTAACTGAAGCCATTAGGAGGGATCGTTAGGAGTAGCTGGGCTGCAGAGGCTGCGATCTGATCTGTCAGTCATGTGTTGCAGGGGAATAATAAAAGCTGAGTCCACTGGATAATGGCAATTCCCACATTTGGGGTGATACTCTGCTGTTCCTGCCCCCTCCCAGACTCTTGTTTCTCTTCTGTTCTGAGTTCCAGACATTTCTGGGGAGACAATGAAAAATACCCACAGAATCACAGAGCATCAGCGATTGGAAGGGACCTCCAAAGATCCTCCAGTCCAACTCCCTGACACAGCAGGATCCCCTAGATCCAGTCACACAGGAACAGTCCAGGAGGGTCTGAAACATCTCCAGAGAAGGAGACTCCACAACCCCCGTAGACAGCCCCTTCCAGGGCTCTGGCACCCTCACCGGGAATGTCACTGTCATCTCACAGTGATGTGGAACCTCCTCTGTCCCAGCTCCCACCCGCTGCCCCTTGTCCTGTCACTGGGTGCCCCTGAGCAGAGCCTGGCTCCATCCTCCTGACACCCACCCTTCCCACACTGATCAACATTAGTGAAGTCAAACCTCTCGCACAGCCCGGGCTGGGGATAACGGGGGTTGGCAAAGGCTTTTGGTGCAGCCCCAGCCTTGCAGTCGGGCCCAGTGCCAGGGATTCTTCTGGCTGCCCGAGGCCTGTGAGACAGGGCACTCCAGCCCCCATTGCTTGCGGGAGCAGGGCCGGTGCAGAGCTCCCTTTGTGCCCACAGACATCATCAACGCTGACAAGATGTCGGGGAGAAGCAGGAAGTACAAGATCATTTTCAGCCCCCAAAAGGTCAGTGGGACTGCACCCTGCTCCCCGTAACCCCGTTGCTCTGCGTCTGCCCTCCAGCCCTCTCATGGACACCAGAGCCTCTTTCGATTCTAACCCAGAATCATTTAATTAAAACCGAGTCTTGAGGCAACTGGGAACGAGATGGTCCTTCTCGCAGTGGGTGTTTTCAGCTGCTCAGCCTGGCTGGGCCTTGAGGGTGTCCCCTTCCCTTGCAGTTCTACGCGTGTGAGATGGTGTTGGAGGAAGAGGGAGTCTTTGGTGGTGAGTGGGGTCGTGGTGCTGGCCCTTCCCCCCGCAAGAATCCCAGTTGAATCCCAGGACTGGCAGGGATGGGAGAGCAGGCAGGAGCCGAGCCTGGCTGCCAGTGCCTCAGCAGCAGCACCTCTCCCCTGTCTTCTGGGAGGAGAGTGTCCTGCAGGAGATCCCTGAGGAAGGGTCCCTCTCTGCAACCCACAGCCCTGCCAGTGGCCATCGTGGCTCGGGGGCCTGTTGGTGCCGAGGGCTGGGTGACTGTTCGCCTGTCCCTGTCCCAACCCAGACGTCACCTGCGACGAATGGTCTTTCTACCTGTTGCCCCTGGACGAAGACATCATCAGCATGGAGCTGCCCGAGTTCTTCCGTGACTACTTCCTGGTCAGTGGGACACGGCAGCTCTGCCCGGCTCTGCTGACCTGGGGTGGCTTTTGCTGGGGCAGCTGCTCTGGGTTGTCTCTGTTTCTCCCTCCTGAGCAGCGCTGGGACGGCCCAGCACGTTCCCGGGTGTGGAAGCACTGAGCCCAGGGCCTGCTTTGTCCCCAGCCCAGCCTGGGCTGCTGTTCCCTGGGGGGCCCACCCAGCTAGACTGGCTCCCTGACATCCCGCGGTCCCCGCAGGAGGGAGATCACCGCTGGATCAACTCCATCGCTCGAGCCCTGCAGTTACTGAACTCCCTGTACGGACCTTTCGGCAGAGCCTACGGGATCGGCAGATGTGCCAAGGTACAGCCAGCGCTGCTGGGCTCAGCCGCCCTCGGGGAGCTGCTCCGGTGCCCATGAGGGGTGCAGCCCCTGGCAATCTCATCCCATCGGCCGCGCAGCATCCATGTCACCATAGAGGCACCGGCCCGTGCGGAGGCGGGCAGCGCGTGCCGCTTGCTGTGGGGCTGCGGGACACCCCGTGCCCCGGAGGGCCCTGTGCCCGTGCCGAGCCGCGGGCCCTGTGCCGGGCCAGGCTGTGACCCTCAGCGAGACCCTGCGGCGGCTCTGCGAGTCCTGCCGCACTCTGCCTGTCGCAGATGAGCTACGAGCTATGGCGGGACCTGGAGGAGGAGAGCGAGGGCGATGGCCAGGGCAGGAAGCCCGAGATTGGCAACGTCTTCCTCATGGACAGAGGTGGGCTGGAGCAAGGGGCACGGCGGGCGAGGTCCTGCCGCAGAGGAGCCGTGTGGGCTGGCAGATGCCCAGAGCAGGATCTCCTGGCCCCGGGGCTGTGAGGGCTGTGCTGGCTGGGCGGGGAGGAGCGGGAGGGCTGCCCAGCAGCGTCTCTGTTGCAGACATGGACTACGTGACGGCGCTGTGCTCGCAGGTGGTGTACGAGGGGCTGGTGGACGACACCTTCCGCATCAAGTGCGGTAGGTCAGCGGGGCGGCGCAGGGCTCGCGCGGTGCGGGTCTCTGGCAGAGCGGCTGGGTGAGGGTCCCCGTCTCTGAGGCTCTGCGGCGTCCCCAAAGCGTGCGGGGATGTCTGGGCAGAGCAGCTCCTCGTCCTTCTCCACAGGCAGCGTGGATTTTGGGCCCGACGTCACTTCTTCTGACAAGAGCATCAAAGTGCTGCTCAATGCCCAGGACAAGGTGGGTCCTCGTGTGCCTTGGAGGAAGCAGGTGCCCCTGTGCCTGGGGGCAGCAGGAGGAGGCTGAGCGGGGCCTTTCCAGCCCAGAGCCTGAACAGGGAGCGGCCGTGTGCTGCTAAGCCTTGGAGCAGGCTGGGCTGCCTCAAGGCACGGAGTGTGCTCTGCCTGCACAGCGGGGTACAGGCCCCCCCATGTTTTGGGGCACTGACTGCCCCCGCAGGGGTCTCACCTCGCTGCTGGCTGGGCGCTGGGGCTGGCCCTGTGCTAGCCCAGCAGCGCCAACTGCTGCGGAGCTCCCTGCAGGTCTTCAGCCAGATCCGGAACGAGCACTTCTCCAGCGTGTTCGGCTTCCTGAGCCAGAAGTCCCGAAACCTGCAGGCACAGTACGATGTGAGCGTGGCCCCGGCACGCGCGATGCCCGCAGCGCCGGCCCAGCACAGCCCAGTCACGTCTGCTCTGTCTTCGCAGCGCCGCCGCGGCATGGACATCAAGCAGATGAAGAACTTTGTCTCTCAGGAGCTGAAAGGACTCAAGCAGGAGCATCGCCTGCTGAGCCTGCGTAGGAGCCGGGGCAGCGGCCGGGCAGGGAGGAGTTGCGGCTGCAGCGGGTGGTGGGGGGGACGCCGGGGGCAGGTGGTCTGAGCCGTGGGCAGGGTGGCAGCAGCTGTTGGGCCCTGTGAGTTAGCAGCAGGGCTGTGGGGAGAGGCTGAGCCTGCTGCTCCTGCCAAGTGTCCGTCTCTTGGCTCTGCAGATATTGGTGCCTGCGAGTCCATCATGAAGAAGAAAACCAAGCAGGACTTCCAGGAGATGATCAAGACCGAACACTGTGAGTGCAGTTTCCCGTCCCAGTTTGTGCTCCCCCAGCCTCCGCTCCGACCCATGGCCCCGGGCTGGGCAGCCTCACACACAGGTGCCCCCTGTGTGGCTACAGTCCTGCCAGCAGCTTTGTACTGGACTGAGGCCCTAAAGAGGGTCAGGCTGTCTCCTCAAGGCTGGTGTGTGGTAGGAGGGAGTCCCAGCTTCACAAGCCTGCCCCATTCCCTGGCAGTCCTGGGGTCCAGCTTGGTTAGCTGGGGAGAACCCTGGGGATGCACAAAGTGACGCTGCCTCTGTCCCCACCACAGCACTGCTGGAGGGCTTCGACATCCGTGAGAGCACCAGCTTCATCGAGGAGCACATCGACCGGCAGGTGGGACTGGGTTGGGCACTGGGAGCAGTTCCTGCCCCACAAGGGTTCCCCAGGCCTGGCCCAGGCTGCCCAGAGCAGGGGGGGAGTCTCTGTGTCTGGAGGGGTCAAGTGCCTTTGAGATGTGGGGCAAGGGCCAGGGGTCAGTGGGGCTCTGGCAGGGCTGGGGAGCCACTGGACCCAGGTTGCTCAGAGGGCTTTTCCCACCCGAACTGTTGTGTGACTGTGGCCACGCAGAGGGGAGGGATGGGCTGCCCTGGGCTCCCGGCTCAGCGCTTGCTCCCATGCAGGTGTCCCCCATCGAGAGCCTGCGCCTCATGTGCCTGCTGTCCATCACGGAGAATGGTGAGAGGGTTGGCTGTGCCGGGCAGCGCCAGTTGGCTCCAGGGCCCCCAGCCTTGGCCTGGGGCTCACCCCGCTGCTCCCCACAGGTCTCATCGCCAAAGATTATCGCTCCCTGAAAACCCAGTACCTGCAGGTGAGTGTCACAGCAGGGCAAGTGCTGGGTCAGACTGGGCACCGCTGCCCTGACACTGTTCAGTGGGGCGCCAAGTGGCCTCTCTGCCTCCGCGAGCCCTTCGCTTGGCCTGTGGGGCTGCTCCAGGTAGCCTGTTCCCCCGTGGAAGTGCCAGCCTGCTGCCTTCCCAGGGTCTGCTCTGACCTGGCTGCCCCTTCCCCAGAGCTACGGGCCTGAGCACTTGCTGACCTTCCACAACCTGAAGCGTGTCGGGCTGCTGACGGAGCAGTCGGCGGGGGAGACCCTGACTGCTGTGGAGAGCAAAGTCAGCAAGCTGGTGACGGACAGAGCTGCTGGTGAGAGCCAGCGCCCTGCCTCGCGTCCCCAGGAGCCCTGTGGCAGGGATGTCGCTCCAGAGCTGCCTCTCCTCGTCTTCTTTTCTAGGAAAGATCACGGATGCATTTAATTCTTTGGCCAGGAAGAGCAATTTCCGAGCCATAAGCAAGAAGCTGGGGTTGGTGCGTCTTCGTGGGGCTGCTGTGCTGCCACGAGGCAGCTCTGTCCCGTGTTCCAGGGTGCTGGAGAGGGTCTGGGTGGGGCAGAGGTGCCTGGGTCCGTGCTCTCAGGCAGGAGGAGGGGGAGAGCAGGGCTCAGCAGGGGTCGGTGAAGCCTCCTGCGCAGGCAGGTCCTGGAGCAGGGCATCGCCCGTCGCTGCAGATCCCTCGGGTGGATGGAGAGTACGACCTGAAAATGCCTCGGGACATGGCATACGTGTTCAGTGGGGCCTACACGCCCCTCAGCTGCAAGATCATCGAGCAGGTGGGTACCCCCCAGCCTCTGCTGCCTTCGGGGGCTCAGGCGGGGGCCCCTCTGCCTGGGGCTGCCAGTGACCCCCTGCCCGTCCCTCAGGTGCTGGAGCGCCGGGGCTGGTCAGGCCTCGAGGAGGTCGTGCGGCTGCTCAACGGCAACGAGTTCTCCGTCTCAGGTAGCCCGGGGCCGGGATGGGTCGGGGGTGTGTGCCCGGGGCCGGGGGGGTCTGACAGTGCTCCGTGGCCCCTGCAGACAGCCGCGCGGAGGACGGCGGGGAGAGCCAGCGCGTGGTGCTGGCCCTGTTCCTGGGCGGCTGCACCTTCTCCGAGGTCGCGGCCCTGCGCTTCCTGGGCAAGGAGCGAGGTGGGAGCACCCCCGGGCCGGGCTGTCTCGGGGCCGGGCTGTCTCGGGGCCGGGCACTGGCGGCCTCTCTCTCCCCGCAGGGCTCAAGTTCATCTTCCTGACCACGGCCATCACCAACAGCGCCCGCCTCATGGAGGCCATGAGCGAGGCCCGGGCCTGACGCGGGCAGGGGCCGAGCTGGGTCCCAATAAACGGCTGTTCCCGACGGCTCGGCCTGGCGCTGCGGGGCCGGGGGGTCCCGGAAGGGAGCGGGAAGGGGTCCGGACAGGGGGGGGATGA
>JAOXOE010000705.1:18712733-18726499 GCA_028565055.1 Phoeniculus purpureus | reverse complement strand
AGGGGGGGCTCGTGCAGGGGTCCCGCGGGGGTTCGTGTGCGGAGAGGGGGTGTCGGGGGGGTGCTCGGGGTCTGTGCTCGGGGCTGGGTGTGCACGTGCACGGGGGACCCGCGCGGGGCGTGTGCGGGGGGTCTGGAGTGGCGGGCGTGTGTGCGGGGGTGTCCCTGTTTGTGCGGGACGCCCCTGTGTGTGGGGGGGGGCGGCGATCGCCTGTCCCCGCACATGTGTGTGAGCACACGCGTGTGTGCCGTGCGGGTGCGTGCGTGTCCGCCTGTCCGTGTTGCTGCGTGCCCGTGCCCCAGCGCGCGTGCATGCCTGTGCACACGCGTGTGCGGGGTGGGTGCGTGGCTGGCACCCCGTCCGCAGCCAGGGGCTGCTCGCAGGGGTGTTTCCTGAGGTGTGTTTGCCCTCGGGGGGCGGTGAGAGCCCGGCGGCCACCCCACGTATGTTTGCGTGGGCTCCGCGTTACACACGGCGCTCGGCCGGGGCTGCGGGAGTGCACCCGCAGGGCCCTGCACGGGTGTTATTGGGGGGGTGCGTCAGGAGTGGGGTGCTCATGCGTGCCCCACGAATGGGGCAGTGCCCCGGGCGCCAACCCGCAGGACAGACCCAGTGAGGGGCCGAAGCAGCCCTTGGGCCTGGCGGCGTCAGAGAGCTGGGGACAGGCAGGCTGTGTGACCGGCTGCTCCCCAGAGGCTGCTCCAGCTGGTGCTGGGGCTGCTCTTGGGGTCAGGCACCCCAGCCTCCCACAGGCAGAGTCCCACTCCAACACCAGTGCCACTGGGCCAAGTAGTGTCCCTGCCCCCCATGGGGTGCTCCCTGTGTCAGGGGTGCCCAGGGCAGCACCCTGTTTCTTCTCCATCTGTGCAGTGTGTGTGTGGGAGCAGGCAGAAGCTGGCGCTGCTGGTGGCTGCTGGGCTCCAAGATACTCCATCGCTCTCAGAGCTGAGCCCGGTGTGGGACTGGGAACACTGGGAGCGCTGGGTCTGCTGCATTTGTTGCCGGCACCAGGATTTGCCCTCCCACCCTTCACCCTGGGCCTGAGCGAGGCCTCTCCTGGGAGGGAGCAGAGCCCCTGTGCCCACACTGCGGGCACTGGCCGTGGCAGTTCTGCCGGGGGATTCCCGGCTGCGGCGGGACTCGGGGTGATCCCCGAGCAGCAGCTGGGGCTGCTCCGAGCATCTGCGGTGAATCAGCAGGGCCGGGAGCCCGCGATGCTGCAGGTGACGCCGCACGCGTGGAGGGGCAGGGGGGCTCGAGGGGGCCGCGCGGGGCTGTCTGGCGGCTTCCGGCAGCGAGACGAGCCGGGGGCGTCGGTGGGAGCCCGGGGAGGTGCCGCTCGCGATGAGGAGCCCAGGCGCGTGGGCTGCCTGTGAGTCAGGTGCGGGGCTGCGAGCTGGGGCTGTGCCCGCACCGGTGCCCACACAGGGCACCCTGGCAGCAGCAGCAGTGGCGGCAGCACCCAGCTGCACCGCTGCCTTCCTTCCTTCCCAGGCACCCACTGGCAGCAGGAAGACGGTGGAAGGCGCTGGCGTGGGAATCGGGTGCAGAAACCGCCGCCCCACCTGCCTGGTGACCCCGGGCCACGGGTTTTGGTGCTCGTCAGGGCCTTGCAGCACCCTGAGCTGTTTCCCCATCGCCGCTGTGCAGGCGGCGGGACGAGCCGGGACGCGCTCGTGCGTGCAGGGCCCTGCCGAGCTGGGCTGGGTGCTGCGGGGTGCCCCCGGCGCTGCCCCGTGCTGGCAGGGCTGCGTCGGCTGGCGCAGGAGGTAAACGGGAGTTTGGCGTAAACAGTGATGGCTGCCAGCTGCTGGGGAGCTTCGTGCTTAAAGGCGCAGGCTCTGGCCTCGCTCTGCCGCCTGCCCGCTGCCCGGTCCAGGGCACCCTGCCCGCCCTGCCCATCCCCAGCGGCTGCCCGCCCCGTGGGGGTCCCGCCGCTGCGTGCCATCGCGCCGGGAGGTTGGCACAACGCTCCCACGGCCGTGCGCGGGTGACGGCTGCGTCCCCGGGTCCCCCCTGGAGACCCCCGGGAAGCAGTAGGGCCGTGGCTGCGGGGGAGCCGCTGCTCCCACCCCACGCAGGGTGGCATGCCTGGCTCCGTGACGCAGAGCCCTGTCCCGGCTGTTGCACTTCCCGGGCAAAGGGTGCTGATAAGGCGGGGGGGTTGGAGCTGGCGGGGCTCCCGGCCCAGGCCCAGAAAGGGACGTTGTCTGCGGGTGAGCACAGCCAGAGCAGAAAGGGAGCTGAGCCCAGCTGAGCTGAGGCAGGCAGCAGGGGCAGTGCCAGCAGGCCCAGACCCCTGTCTGCCAGGTAGGGCCTGGGGAGCGGGCACCATCCGGCAGTGCCACATGGACAGAGCGTGGGCACAGCTCTGATAGGAGCGTGGGGGCTCTCGGGGGACCCCACCAGTGGGGAGTCGATGTCCTGGGGTGCCAGGGTCAGGGTAGCCAAGCGAAGTGCTGTGGAGCTCTGCCCTGCGGGGGGAAGGCAGCAGTGGGCAGCCCCAAGAGAGCTGCCCTGAGAGCCCCGTTCCCCCGTTGCCATGGCAAAGCCGGCAGCTGTCAGTAATATTGCCAAGGCAACCGCTGGACGAGCCGCCAGGGCTCGGGGTCTGTGTTTGCTGCTGCCGGGGGGCTGCAGGCTCTTGCCGCACCCTGGCTGGGTGCAGAGTCCCCCGTGGACCTGGGTAGTGGGTCTTGCCAAGCACAGCCCATGCCACGGCCCCACTGGGACCAGCTCATCCTGGGGTTGCGGGGACAGGCCATGGGGACTGTGGGGGACATGTCCATTGCCATGGGGTCCTGCCCTGTGTGAGCTTTGCCCTGTTGGGGGGCCTGGCACTGGCCTCCTGCTGCCTGCCTGGGCTGGGGAACCTTCTGCCCAGGGAGGGCAGAGAGCTGGGCAGAGCCTGAGCTGAGAGGCTGAAGGAGCCCAGCGGCAGCCCTGGGTCTGAGCTGTCCCCAGAACAGAGAGACATCCCAGGGACAGGCAGACAGACAGACTGGCATCCCCAGGACGGACAGACAGACGGGCATCCCCGGGACAGACACACGGGCATCCCCAGGACAGGCAGACAGACTGGCATCCCGGGGACAGGCAGACAGACTGGCATCCCCGGGACAGGCAGACTGGCATCCTGGAGACAGGCAGACAGACGGGCATCCCCGGGACAGACAGACTGGCATCTCTGTGACAGCCGTGCCCGGGACAAACAGCTCCGGCACAGACATCTTGGATCCCAGTCTGGCCGGGCGGGGGGACCCCCGGGTGCCTCCGGTGCAGGGGACAAAGCAGCGGCCACCCCGGCGCTGCTAGCCCGTGCGGGGCCGAGCACTGCGGGGCAGCAGCGGGTGTCCCGGGGCGGGTCCCGGCGGGGCGGGGCGAGCCGGGGGAGGTCCCGGCAGGGGAACCAGCCGCCTCCTCGTCCGAGCTGCCCGCCCCTCCCGGGGCTCCGGCTCGGTACGTCTGCGCTGCACTGGGGCTCGGCGGGGACGCCCCGTCCCGTCCCGTCCCGTCCCGGTGCCCGAGGACCGGGCGGGCAGCCCCGGGTCCGGGGCGGGGCGGTACCGTGCCGAGCCGAGCCACTGAGTCCCTCTCTCCCCACAGGTCTGCAGCGCCCGGGCGGCTTCGCGGGAGGCGGCGGAGGCCCGGCCCGGCCCGGGATGGCGGCAGCACGGCCGGTGCTGCCCGGCCCGGGGCTCCCGGTGCTCCTGGTACTGTCGGTGCTGCTGCTCTCGGCTGCGCAGGAGCCGGTCCCGCGGGTGAGCCTGCCCTACGGTGAGTGTGTGCTCCGGGGGGGCCGCTCGGGCATCCCCGTCCTCCCTTCCCCGTTCCCTGCTTCCCTCCCCGGTTCCCCCCGGTAAACGCCCGGTGCCAGCGGCCGGCAGTGCTGGGGCTGCTCGGCGCCCCCCAGCTGGCTGGGACTCTGGGACCGGCTGGGCCACAATCCCCCTGGGGCGCAGGGAGTCCCTAGACAGGGGGAGGCCCCCGAGCTGCCCCCGCGGTGCTCAGTGCAGATGGGACCCGCAATGGGGGTGCGAGTGGGGCTGGGGCACCCAGGGGTGCTCGTGTCCCCGCAGCAGCAGCTGCATCCATTGGGCTGGGCTCTGCCTGCCTGCTGTAGCTCCGTTGGGCTGGGGGTGCCTGCAGGACCCCTCCCCATGGCCCTGGGGCTCTGCTGGGCCCACCCCCAGGCTGCTCTGGGATCCCCATCGGTGACGCTGTCCCAGCCAGGGGGCTGCTCTGCCAGGCAGAGCCCCTTGCGAACAGGGACCCTGACCCGCAGACCCCTCTCCCCCACAGGCAGCCCCACCCCGCACCTGGTGTGGGTGGGGGCAGCTGGGCACACTCTGGGCATCTTGGGCGCAGCCCCAGCAGCTGCTGAGCCCAGCCCCATCGTTTGTCACTGGGGCTGTGGTGTGGCGAGGGCTGCCCCGAGTGTCTCTGCTGGCCCTGCTGCCAGGAGAAGGTGGCTAAATCCAGCTGCTGCCGGCCAGCGGAGCCCGACCCATGGTTTGGGCCAGGCTGGCCCTGGCAGCGGGGTGCAGGCAGCTGGCAGCACTGCCTGGCTTCGCATGTTGTGGTTCCCCGGCGTGGACGTGGCCCTGCCACGTGCTCCCGTGACCACCGGCCGGGCTGCGGCTGCACGCGCACAGCTGGGACCCGCCGAGCTGCCCGGCGGGATGGCCCTCTCGGGCACGGTGCCACGCCGTGCCACACCACGTCGGGCTGCCCGGCCCTGCCCGCGCAGACCGGTTCTGCTCCAGCTCTGCCCACCCGCGGAGGCTGCCGGGGCCGGGGGGCCGCGGCTCGTGGGCAGCACCCTGGGGGTTCCGGGCGGCCCCTGGCGCGGCTGCAGTTTGCTGGGTGCGGGGCACGGCAGCGGGTCCGGGGGGCTGCGGCCACGGTGGCTGGTGGGAGGGAGGAGCTGGCGAGCTGGGAGCAGGGATGTGCCTGCAGCAGGTTTGTCTGGAAGAAGCAGGTCTTGTCCCAACAGGTCTCCTGGCAGCCGCCCGGGCTCCGGCAGCTCCCCGTGCCGGGACAGCTCTGTGGGGCGCAGGGCCCCCCCGCCCCGCTGCTGCTGACGCTGGGCTGTGGGCGCCGGGCTGCGGGACCCCTCGCTGCGAGATGCCCCGGGGGGTTGGCATCTCCTCCCGCGGTGCTGCGGCAGGGGGCGAGCTCCCGGCGCCGGGGAGGTGCCGGGTCCCGGCAGGGGCTGGCGGGGCGCCCGGGGAGGAGCAGGGTCAGCCCCGCGGCACCTGCGGCCAAGCGGGAGCCCCGGGGCCGCGCCGGGGGCAGGGCAGGGGGTCAGGGCAGGTCGGAGCGTCCGTGGGGCGCAGGGTGCCGGGGTGAGGCTGTTGGCAGCGTGACTCAGCCCGGCGTGTCCCGCTGATTCAGAGCCGCTGTGGCACAGAGGAAGGGCTTCCGGGGCCAGGCCACCCACGCGGGACGGGCGCTGCGGGACAGGGCTCTGTGACTCACCCGCAGCCTCTCCCCGCTGTCCGGCACCACTGCCTGGGGTCTCCGGGGGCGATGCTGGTGCCCCGCTCGGTCCCTGCCGCTAGCCGGGGTCCCCGCGGGGCCGGGTGCAGCCCTGGGCTGTGCGTGGCTGCGGTGCCCGGTGCCGCGGGGCTGGCACGGGCGGTGGTTCGTGCGGGGCGTCGGTGGGTGCTGTGGGGGTCACCGCGGTTCCGCTGACCCCGTGGGCAGTGCCGGGTGGCACCGGTGAGGCCCGAGGCTGGGCTGAGGGGCCGGGGCTGCGCTGCTCCGTGCCTGGCTGATGCCCGTCCGATGCCTGTCCGCAGACTCGTCGGATCGAGTGGTGCAGCGGTTCGCGCTGCCCGGCGTCAGCAACATCACGGCCCTGCTGCTGAGCTCGGCCGGCGACACCCTCTACCTGGGGGCCCGGGAGCTGCTCCTGGCCGTCAACACCAGCCGCTTCCAGCCCGGGGCTCCGGCTCGCAGGGTGAGACCCGGGGGGGGCCGGGGGCACCGGGCCAGCTCTGCTGCTGGGGGTCCCCTCCCTCGCGGGGCTCCCCGGCAGCTCTCGGGGTCCGTGCAAAGCCGCAGCAACCCCAGAGCCGGTGGGGACAGTGTGGGGCTGCCCCAGCCGAGCTGGGCACAGCCGGCTGCTGCCTCGCTGGCCCCATCGGGATGGGGTGGGGGTCGGTGCTCCCAGGGTGACGGGGGCTCCCTGTGGCTGTGCCCCCACAGCTGCCATGGAGCGCAGATGAGGAGAAGAAGAGCCAGTGCGTGTTCAAGGGCAAAGACCCCCAGGTGAGCCCTGCTGCGGGGCCGGAGCAGGAGCGGGCGGTGCCCGGTGCCGGGGGCGTGCGGCCGGGGCTGAGCGGGGTCCTCTCGCCCCGCAGAGAGACTGCCACAACTACATCAAGACGCTGCTGCGGCTGAACAGCACCCACCTGTACACCTGCGGGACCTGCGCCTTCAGCCCCGCCTGCACCTACATCGTGAGCACAGGCAGCAGGCACGGGGTCCCCCGTCGCCGGTGGTGGTGCCGCCGCCTCACAGCCCGGTTCCCTTGCAGGACGTGCGGCGCTTCAGCCTGGAGCGGGATGCGTCGGGGAAGGTGCTGCTGGAGGACGGCAAGGGCCGGTGCCCCTTCGACCCCGAGTACCGCTCCACCGCCGTCATGGTTGGTAAGGCCACCGGCCCCAGGACCCCTGCCCCGCCCGGCCGGGCTGTGCCCGGCAGTGAGTGCCCGGTGCCAGCGAGCGCGTCTCTCCGGCAGACGGCGAGCTCTACGCCGGCACAGTCAGCAACTTCCAGGGCAACGAGCCCACCATCTCCCGCAGCCAGGACAGCCGCATCGCCCTCAAGACCGAGAACTCACTCAGCTGGCTGCAGGGTGAGAGCGGGCGGCCAGCACCGCTGGGTCGGGGGTTCTGCGGCCCGCGGCGGGGGCGATGCTGAGGTTGTCTGTGTCCCCAGACCCGGTGTTCGTGGGCTCGGCCTACCTGCGGGAGAGCTTGCCCGCCGGCAACCCCGAGGGCGACGACGACAAGGTCTACTTCTTCTTCAGCGAGACCGGCAAGGAGTTCGACTACTTCGAGAGCACCATCGTGTCCCGCATCGCGCGCGTCTGCAAGGTGGGCGGCGGAAGGACGGGGGGGTCACCCTGTGCATCTCTGTCTCCTGGGTCTGGGACCCCGCTCTGGGGCAGCCACGGCTCTGAAAGTCCCAGCCGGCCCCGTCAGTGCCAGCGCCCCTTCCCCATCTCCTCCGTGTCCCTGCCGGAGGGACTGCGAGCCCGTCCCCCTCTCGGGTTGTCTCCCGTGCCCTGGGGGGTCCCGGTGCCCCAGCGCCCGCCCTGACATGCTGCGGGCGCAGGGGGACCAGGGTGGGGAGCGCGTGCTGCAGCGCCGCTGGACCACCTTCCTGAAGGCGCAGCTGCTCTGCTCGCACCCCGAGGACGGCTTCCCCTTCAACGTGCTGCAGGACGTCTTCGTGCTGACGCCGAGCGAGCCGCGGTGGCGCGAGACGCTCTTCTACGGGGTCTTCACCTCGCAGTGGTGAGCTGGGGGCGCTCCGGCGGGGGGCTCTGGCCGGGCTCAGCGGCACCTGACGGGGCTCTGGCGTCCCCCGGCAGGAGCAAGGGCGGCCCGGGCAGCTCGGCCGTGTGCGCCTTCCCCATGCGCGGCGTGCAGCGTGCCTTCGACGGCCTCTACAAGGAGGTGAACCGCGAGACGCAGCAGTGGTACACGGACACCGGCCCTGTGCCGGAGCCCCGGCCGGGCACGGTAGGTGCCCGCCCGACGAGGGGCCCAGCGCCCACCCACTGCCCCCTGCCCCGCTCGAGCCGCCGCTCCGCTCTCTCCCCAGTGCATCACCAGCCGCACGCGGCACCTGAAGATCAACTCGTCGCTGCAGATGCCCGACCGGGTGCTCAACTTCGTCAAGGACCACTTCCTGATGGACAGCCCCGTGCGCAGCCAGCCCTTGCTGCTCCAGAGCCGCCTGCGCTACCAGCGTGTTGGCGTCCACCGCGCCCAGGGCCTGCACGGCACCTACGACGTCCTCTTCCTGGGCACAGGTGGGTGCAGCTGCCGCGGGCAGGCGAGTGCCGGGCTGCTGCTTGCCCCCGGCCCCGCTCAGCGCCACCCTTTGCCGTTGGCAGACGACGGGCGCCTGCACAAGGCGGTGCGCACGAGCCGCGGGGTGCACATCATCGAGGAGATCCACCTCTTCCCTGCCGGACAGCCCGTGCTCCAGCTGCTGCTGGACCAGGACCAGGCAGGAATGGGGCGTGGGCACGGCGAGGGGCAGGGCTGCCGTGTGTGAGCCGCAGCTGACCCTGCTGCCCGGCTCTGGGGCCAGGGACACCCCTGACTCCAGCCTGCCCCCTCCTACAGGGTCTGGTGTACACAGCCACCTACGCGGTGGTGGCCCAGGTACCCTTTGCCAACTGTAGCGTGTACCACAGCTGTGGCGAGTGCGTGCTGGCACGGGACCCCTTCTGTGCCTGGAGCCGGGGCGCCTGCCGCAGGGTCACCCCGCACGCCCCGGCGCACCCCCAGTAAGCGCAGTGCTGCACCCCCTCCCCAGCCCACAGTGCCCTGCTGCACCCCGCTGCCCCGACCCCCCTCTCTCTGCCCCCAGGCTCTGGGCACAGGATATTGAGGACGCCGACACGGAGCGGCTCTGCCAGCTGGCCAACACCTCCCAGCCCCGGCCCCGCATCCTCCTGACCCCAGGTGAGCTACTGCGGGGCTGCCGACAGGACGTCCCAAGGCTCCCGGGCTCCTCCCTGGCGCCCCCCATCACCCTCACGCCGGCCAGCGGGGGGGGGGTCCCGGTGCCAGCGCCCGCTGACCGCTCCGTGGGTTGTTCCCCTGCAGCCTCGGGCACCCCGTGCCAGCGGATCCAGCTGCCCCGCAACGCGGTGCGGCCGCTGCCCTGTCAGCTGCTCTCCAACCTGGCGTCGCGGCACTGGCTGCACGACGGGGCCCCCGTCAACGCCTCCTACCTGGTGCTGCACGACGGGGCCCCCGTCAACGCCTCCTACCTGGTGCTGCCTGACGGGGCCCTCATCCTGGTGGGCAGCCCCGAGCGGGCGGGCACCTACGAGTGCTGGTCGCTGGAGGAAGGCTTCCGCAAGCTGATGGCCAGCTACTGCGTGAGCGTCCAGGAGCCGGCCCGCGGGCCGCCGGACCCCGGCAGCAAGGCGGCAGCTGGCCGCGACGGCCCAGAGACCGTCAGCACGTCCCGGAGCACCTCGGCCGCGGGCAGCGCCGCCGCCCGGCTCGACGGCAAGAGCTACTGGACCGAGTTCCTGGTGATGTGCGTGCTCTTCGCCGGCACCCTCCTCGTGCTGGCCCTCTTCCTGCTGCACCGGCACCGCGACGGCATGAAAGCCCTGCTGGAGCCCGGCGAGCCCGGCCGGCACCAGAAGCCGCCCCGCAAGCCGGTGGAGAGCCTGCCCCTGAACGGCAGCAGCCTGCCCAGCGCCGTGCCGGAGCACAAGGGCTACCAGGCTCTGCAGGACAACTACATCGTCAGCACCCCCGTGCACGAGCCGCCGGGGCCCCCGCGCGCCTTCTCCGAGTCGGAGAAGCGGCCCCTGCACGTGCGGGACAGCTTCGTGGAGGTGTCTCCCGCCTGCCAAAGACCCCGGGTGCGCCTGGGCTCCGAGATCCAGGACTCGGTGGTGTGACGGCGACGAGAGCCCTCGCCCGCCTCTGCTCTGCTGAGCCGCCGGCCCGCGGCGCCGGGGCCCCTGTTGTCTGTGTGCCCGCGCCCCGTGCCCGCCGGGTGCCGCTCGGGCAGCGCCCCGGTGCCGGGACTGTGCCGGCGGGCGCGGGCCGCTCGGTGCCTTCCGGGGACATGCCGGACGATGGCCCTTGGCATCCGCGGGGAGGGACGCGGCTGGGGCTGCCGCAGCGGCCCCGGCGCTGCCGCCGCCCTCTGTGCAGAGGGCAGGGGGGTGGCCGCAGCCCCCCGACTCACTGTGACTGCGCCGCGGGCCCCGGGCCCCGGTCCGTGCTCGGCCCCTTCTGACCGTGTGAAATGTGAATCGTGGCCGGGGAGGGAGCGGGGAGCGGCTGGGCGGCAGCCGGCCCCGCGGCCCCCGCGTGTGCTGAAACGTCTGTGGTTTTTACACGAAGTCCAGGCGTCTCCTTTGGCCCCGGGGGCCGCCCCGCGGGCAGGAGCTGGGGGGGCAGACAGGCGGGAGGGCTCTGCTGGTCTCCTGCAGCCCGCGGTGCCCCCGTGCGCTTGGCCGAACGGTGGCCCCGCGGCCCGCCGGGGTGTCCTGCACCCACGCAGGGAACTCGGGCAGTGCGGTGGGGACGGAGCAGCGGTGACCGGCAGGAAGGAAAGCCCGAAGAGCGGGTGGGTTCTCATCCCCGACCCCAGCCGCTCCGGCAGCAGGGCTCACGACGGGGACCCGCGGTGCTACTTGTGAGCCCTCGTGCCCGGGAAGCCCCAGCGGCGCCGGCTCGGGGCTGGGGCAACCGGCGAGCTCTGCTCAGAGCCGGCGTGTCGGGGCAGGCTCCCCCCGGGCCCGGCCCTGCCTGGCTCCCAGCTGGGCTGGAGCGCCCGGCTTCCCGCCCAGCCTGTTCTGAGACATCAAAACAGCCACCGCAGGCGCTGGCTGGTGCCCTGCCAGCAGACACGGCCCCGCGGCGGCAGGGGCACAGGCCACAGCGGGCAGGTATCAGCTCATCAGCACCGCGGGGCACCGGCGCTGCTGGGAACGGGGAGATGCTGCTGGGAAACAGCTGCCCCGAGAGCCCCGGTACCCCGAGAGAGCTGCTCCGCCGTGGCACCTGCAGGTTGGCAGCCCATGGGCGCTCCTGGGGGCTGAGGCAGAGCCCAGGCGCCAGCACGTGGTGCCCCAGCCCAGCCGTGGCCCCGCAGCAGGGCTGTCGAGGAGGGCTGGGGCGCCCGGGGGCTGGTGCGAGGCACAGGCAGGGCCGTTCCCACGGCTGGCAGCAGCCCAGGGCGCAGCCCCACAGCTGAGCAGGCACAAAGAGCTCCGGCACTGCCCGCAGCAAAGGTGGCTGCGCCTGCCCCCGTTTCCCTTTGTGCCGGGGCCGGAGGAGGGAGGTGGAGAGGACTGCCACTGAGCAGGACGTGGGGCCGTGGCTGGCAGAGGGGCCTGGCAGGGGGCCACGTCCCCAGCACCCCGCATGGCAGCCGTCCCGCAGTGCTGCCCAAGGAGCAGCCCCCACTGTCCCCGCAGCCAGACAAAGGCAGCCGGGAGCAGGGGGTGAAACCAGAGCCCTTTATTTGTGTCCTTGTGGGAGGGAGCCCAGAGAGGAAGAGGCCAGGGCAGGCAGAGCAGCAGCTGCTGAGCCTGAGCCAGAGGAGAGGGCAGAGGAGCAGGGGGAGAGCTGGCCCCAAGCAGCCCTGGGGTGGGTGCAGCCATGGCAGGGACAGCTCTGCTGCTGGCAGGGGTGCAAATCCAGAGCCACTTGGGCTACTGCTCAGGGGTTATTGCTCAGGGATGGCTCCATGGTGGGGTTATTGCTCAGAGAAACAGACCCACGTTGCAGCCGAGAGGGCCGGGCAGGGGCTCGGTGGAGCGAGTCAGCTCCCAGCCCACTCGTGAAGGCACAAACTGGTACTGAAGGCAGCGAGGGGGGCACAGCCCCCAGGCAGGAGCACCTCTGTGCGCCTCCCCCCCAGAGCTGCCCTTAGTTTGCATTAGGTGGGGGGAGCGGGACAGCGGCAGAGAAGGCAGGGAAGGCCCTTCCCAGGGGGCCCCACCTCTGCCATCCCGTGGGACACAAAAGGGGAGCAGGAGGGTTCCTGCCCAAGGCACAGAGTGGCTGGTGAGGAGCTGGAGGCTCTGCTCGCTCCAGGAGGAGACACCTGAGGCAAAGGGCTGCAGCAGCCAGCGGAGCAGTTCTGCCGGAGCCGCAGGGCTCACAGGATGATCTTGAAGGAGCTGCAACAGACACAACGGGTTCTGCACCTCCCTGCAAGGTCACGCGCGGGTGCTGTGGGAACACAGTTACCCAGTATCGCAGGCACTTCCCTCTGGGTACAGCCTGTGCGGGGCGGCCTTGCCCCGCTGCCTTCAAGAGCTCTGCCCCAGCCCCAGTGCAGCCCCTGGGGGGGTGGTGAACCCCCCAGACAGGCCCCCGGGGACAAGCCTGTGCCAGCCGGCACCACGGTACCTGGCAAAGTCTGGGGAGCGGGAGACCACGTGCTGGAACTCGGAGCGGTTGATGGTGCCGTCCTTGTCGATGTCGGATTCCTCCAGGATCTGGAGGGGAGGGAGAAGCGAGCGGTGAGCTCTGTGCAGCCGGGGTGGCACGGCAGCCCCTGCCCCACCTGAGGCTGCTCACGTTGTGGATGAGCTGCTCCATCTCGGCGGCGCTCAGCCGGGACTCCTCGCCTTGCCCCGTCAGGCAGTTCACCAGCTCCTCCAGGTCGTTTCTGTCCAGAATCCCGTCCCCATCAAAGTCTGCGGGAAGAAGAAGGTCAGGTTTCTGCAAAGCCGCAGCTGCCCCACAGGAGCTCCTAAAGCTGCCGTCCTTGCGGGCGCTCCGAGGGCAACGCAGACTCACCCCTGCTCCCCATCCCAAGGCCCCTGCCTCCCCCCGCAGCCTTACCGAAGATGTTGAAGGCATAGTGGGACTTGACTTCCAAGGTGGCGGAGTCGCTGAAGGCGCTCAGCATGTCGAGGAAGTCCTCGAAGGACATGCTGCCGTCCCGCTCAGCCGAGGTGGAGAACACGTGGCAGATCCGGTGCTGGAAGGGGTTCGCCTGCCAACACGGGAAGGGTTCAGGGCAGGGTTTGGGCAGACGCCCCGCTCTGCGGTCAGTCCCTCACCCACGGCGGGACCCTGCCTGTCCTGGCATTTCTGGGATGCTCCGCAGCACAGCAGGGACAGGGCACATGCAGTAACCAAACAGCCTCCCCAGGTGACTGCTGCAGCCTCGGTCGAGGGCACCGGGGCAGGTAAACAAGGCCCTGCCCAGCCGCACCCAGAGCCAGGGCCAGCAGCAGCAGCCCATCCCCACGGCCGGGCACCGTACCCGCAGCTCTGGCAGCGTCAGGAACCGGCTCTTGGGAACGCGTGTGGAGCGGGCATTGTCCCTCTCCTCCTTTGGCAGCAGTTCACTGAACCTCTTGTAGGCACTTGAGGAGGCAAGAACAGGAACAAGAGATGCTCTGTGGTGCCAGGGGCCTGGGAGGCAGCCATGGGGCATGGGCAGCACGGCCGGGCACCCCGTTTCCCACGGCTCCCTGCCAGCCATGGGCAGAGCCGGCACGGCCGGGGTGGTCCCGAAACTCAGCAGACCCGCAGACTCCCCACGACCCCAAGGAGCAGCTGCGGCGGAAGAAAGCGGGTCTCGCCGTCCCCGTAAGCCCCACTCAGGCACTTCGGGGAGGGAAGAGGTGCCCGCAGCCAGCCCCTGCTCTCCGGGGCCCTCTCAGCCGGCGCCCGCAGACCTTCCCCCGCGGCCCAACCCCGCCTGGGCGCTGCCGTCCGGGCACGGGGGGAGCCCCGCAGCAGGGCCCAGCCCCCCGCAACCTCCGAGGAGAGGGAACCCCCCGACGTGCGGACCGAGGGGAGCCCCAGGCGGGACCCGGCGGTACTCACAGCAGGATCTCCTGCTTGCTCAGGAACGTCAGCTCCTGCGGGGACAGCGCGGGTCAGCGCCTGGGGCACCGAGCGCCTCCCCCCGCCCGGTGCCCCCGGTGCCCCCCGGTACCTGGTACTCAGCCAGCGCTTCCCGCGGCAGGACGCTGCCCGAGGCCCCCATCGCCGCTTCCGTCAGCCGCGGCCCCGCCC
>JAOXOE010000705.1:18692124-18704457 GCA_028565055.1 Phoeniculus purpureus | reverse complement strand
GGGGGTCCGTGGGGTTGGGGGCTGAGGCCACGTGTGGCTGCTGCAGACCTGAAGCCACTGGGGCTGGCTGCTCATCCGTCGCTGGGCTGGGCTGGGTTTGCCCCGTGGGGACCCGCCCCTGGCAGGGAGAAACCAGCCCAGCCAGAGCCTGAGTCCTGCCTGACCTGGTGAGGGAGACGAGGGGAGGAAGGACAGGCCGGGCTGCAGGAGGAACAGGAGGAAGAGCGATCCCGGCTGCCTCTAAATTTATCCTTCCTGTTTCTGGGCAGCAGCACTGCCTCGTGTCCGCGGTGCCGGGTCACTTCTGCTCTGCCCTTGCGCACTGACAGCTCTGCCCTCTTCCTGCCCTTCCTTTCACAGGGCTAGTTCTTCAGGTGCTCCTGGCTGGGGGCTTCTCCTCTCCCTGCAGGCGCCCTCGGTCCGCTCTCACACCCCTGTGCTGGCACAGGGCAGCCCTGAGCTTGGGGGATGCTAGACCCTAACCCCAGGCCTGGGGCAGGGAGATGCTAGACCCCAGGCTTGGGGGGGGGGCGATACTAGACTCCAGGTTAGGGTGCCCCGGCTGCTGGAATGGAAGTGGAGGTGTGAGCTGGAGGGTGCTGCTGGGGTGCTTTCCCCTAGGGGGGCTCTGTTTATCCTTTGCTGTGCTGCGCTCTGCAGAGGGAGCTTCTTGCTCCTGGTGCGCTGGCATCGCCCACCCCAGCTCCTGCTCTGCCCTGACACCAGCCCTGGTTTTAAGGCTGGAGACGGTCCGAGCAGAGACCTGAGCCACAAGGTACCTGGTGGTGCGGAGCCGGCAGAGGTCTCTGCCCGGGCTTGGAGAGGTGCTGAGCATGGCCGGAGGGTCAGGGCTGTCCAGGAGTGGCCCTGCTGCCTGCTTGGGGCTGTGTTAGCTGTAAGGACGAGTGACCCCCAGGGCTGGAGTCCCCGGCCAGGACCCACATCCATGGGGGCTGTGGGACTCCCTTACTGAGGACTCTGCGCTCCCGAGCACCAACCCTCGGAGCCGTGAGGTGCCCCTCAGAGAAGCCCAGCTCTCCAGAAGGCAGATGCACGGGCAGAAGCCGAGGAGCCCCTTCTGCTGAGGGTCTTTGCCAGGTTTCTGCTGGTCCATCCCTGCTGCTCCTGGGTGCTGGTGACCCTCCGGGCGTAGCTGTGCAGAGCGTGGGGGCCTGAGTGCTGGGTTCGCTTGGTGACCCTCGGCAGGTCCTCGCAGCAGCTGGGTGCTCCCCGTGTTTGTGGGGCTCTCCGCTGAGAGGAGCGAGCGGGAGCGCAGCACTTGGGCAGGCTGCACCGGGCAGTGGAGTGGCTGCTGCTGCCCCAGCACAGGCACCAGTAGGCAAAACCAGCCTCACGGACACCTTGTGAAGGTGACTGAGATGAGCAAGAAGTGCCTCTGATCCCCCCTCCCTCGCTGCCAGGGTCTGGCTGCTGCATCTCCCCTTGTTTTGGGTGCAGAGGTGTCCCTGGGGGGACCCCCCCTGACCCCTCTGTTCACAGGTCTCATGAGTTTCACAACTTGGATTTCAAAACCTTCCGTCTTCGCTCCCCTGAGGTCTCTGGGGACTCGAAGGGTCGGGGGAGCTCTGAGGTCCAGTCTCTGAGGCTCCTCGCTGGTGGGTCTGAGCTGGAGAGGGCTGGAGCTGAGCTTAAAGGAAGCAAAGACAGTCCCCGGGCTCTGGGGTGTCTGACCCGACAGGCTCAGCCTTTATTTTCCAGGGCACCCGTCCTTTAGCTGCTGGTGTCTGTCACCCGGCACTGGGTCTGTGCCACCCCTGTGCCACCCTGCTCGCTGCCTCCCCTGCCCCACTCTCTCCTCTGTGCCAGGCCAGGCTCTGCTGGAGGGTCGGGGCACCTTGGGATGGGGCGCTCGGTGCTGGAGGCTGGGGGAGGCACCGCTGTCCCGCACCTCAGAGGGTGGCTGTGGATGGGGCCGGTGCTTGGCGATGGGCTCAGCGCTGTTGGCTGCGACGGTTCTGCTTGCCAGGGCAGCGTCTGGGCTACCAAAGTGCTCAGGGGGGTGTCTGTATGGGGGAAGGCCTGGGGCCGGGTCCCCCAGGCTTGTTTCCTTGTCCCACAGTTGTGCCCACGCCACGAGTTACCCCCCGGCAGGGTCCCCCAAGGCTGTTGCTCCCCAATGTCCGGGTTTCGCAAACAGCTCAGCTGCTCGGAGAAGGAGCCACAGGCCTTTTAGCCTCTGGGATCCGAGAGTAGCCTGCTGTTGGCAGCCAGAGTGGTGCCCGGTACAGGTGGCACAGGGACCAGCGGTGCCCTTGCCCGCCCGCCGCAGGGCTTCTCTCTCCTGCTCTTGCCTGCCCTATGGACACTGCCTGGCCCTGCTGTGTCTGCTCCTTGGCCCTTCTGCTGCGGGTTGCAGGTCCCACTTTCTCCCACACTGGTCTGGCCGCAGTTCTCCCCACAAGGGCTTCTTGGGGGTCCCTTCCCTTCGCTGAGAGCAGTCGGTGCCGGCTCGGGGTGGCCCCGTGGGGCTGCTCTAGCGGTTTTCTGCAGAACAGCCTGGAAGTCTGGGATTCATGGAGCAATCACAACGTTAGCCATGGGAAGGCACCTCCAAAGATCAGCCAGCCCCATCCCCCTGCCACAGCAGGGTCCCCTAGATCCAGTCACACAGGAACATGGCCAGGAGGGTTTGAAACATCTCCAGAGAAGGAGACTCCACAACCCCCCTGGGCAGCGCCTGCCAGGGCTCTGGCACCCTCACTGGTGAGAAGGTCCTTCTCACACTGATGGGGAACCTCCTGTGGGACATCCCCTGCCCGCCCTCAGAGCAGCCCCTGTGCCTGCAGCAGGACCCTGCTCCTTGTGCCACGAACAGGGGGCTCTGGCCAGTGGTGTCAGGGAGGACCCAGCTCAGTGTTAATTAACTGGCTCTAATTACCCTCCTTGGCTGTGACAGCGATGTCGGGGTGAGAAGCAGCCCCCGATGCCCAGCCATGGTGGGAGCAGTGTCCCTTCTGGGGTGGCACCTTTGTGCCATCTGGGCTGTTCCTTCCCCGCAGGGGAGTCCTCACCAGCTCGGTGACCTCCAGCCCCTCTAGGGCTCCACTCTTGGTCCCGGTGGTTTGTTATTAACTGAGGGGTGCCCCTGGCTGGCTGCTGCCCAGGCTCACGTGCAGGGGCATCATCCTACAGCTCTCACCCGGGTGGCCTTTGCTGCGGGACACTTCCTGGTCTGGCTGGTTGCCCACAGAACCCAAGGTGCCTGCTGCCTCTTGCCCAGTTTGTCCTTGGGGGGACCCGTCTGTCCTGGTGGGCTCTGTCCTGGGTGTTTGCGTCTCACGGCGCTGCTGCCCTCCCTTTGTCCCACCTGGCAGAGCCTCCCCCTGCTGAGCTCCGGGTCTGCACCCTGCTGGAGGTGCTGGGAAGACTGGGATGGGGCTGGGATTTGTGATGCCCTATCAGGGTTGTCTGTGGGTGCTCTGCTGGCTGAGGGGTTTGGGGTTTATGGGGTGAGGGGGCCACAGAAGGCACCAGCCCACCCTTCACCCCATCCCCACAGACGGGGTGCCTGGCTGTGCCCCCCTTTGCAGGGCTTTGACCTAGGTCTCCATCCCCAGGTGCCCCCGTGGCCGCGCTGGGGGGCCGGTTTTGCCGGTGCCGTGCTTGTCTGGGGGGCGGGTGTGGAGGCAGGTTTTGACGTGGGGGTCTCGGCTCAGACCCCTGGAGCCCCCGGAGCCCCGTTTCCTTCGGGCGGGCCGTGGCCAGGAGAGAGCAGCGGTCCGTCGCCGCTGTCTGGGGGTGAGCGCGGAGCAGATGCCGGGAACGAGCTGCCCTTTCTCCCTCTTCCCGGTGCCCCGCTGGAAGGAGAGAGGACGGGAGGAGAAGAAAGGCTGCCAGGCAGGGTGATTGGCACCGGGGGCGCTGAATGAGGGGTCATTGCAGCGGCTGTTTCCTTTCAGGGCCCTTTCCCCAGCCCTCCGCATTCAGCCCGGAGCATTCTTTCCTTTCAAAGCTCCTCTGTCTGTCTCTCTCTTCCCCCTCCTTTATTTTTCATCCCTTTTCTTTACTTTTGCTGTCTTTTCATTCTGTTTCCCTCCTCCCCCTTGGGGCTCCGGTTTTTTCCTCCTTCCTCTATTCAGTTCCCTTTCCCCCCCCCCGCATCTCTTTTCTCTGGGTGTTTTTGAATAGCTCCTCTATTTTCGGAGAGGAAAGGGGACTGCGGCGGGGAGAAGCCGCCGCAGCGAGGAGGAACCCGAAAGTCTTTTCTTCCCCTGTTTGCTCCCCTCAAAAGCACAAACTGGTTTGCAGAGGTCTCTGGGCAGAGCCTCTGGAGCGGGGCTGGGGCTTCTCCCCGCTCCTCGTCGCGCCACAGGCTGCTGACAGGCCCCCAAACCGCACTGGGAGGTTGGTGCTGGGTTTTACTGGGCTGCGGGTTCTCTGCTGTGACAGTGGGGGGGTCCAGACCCTCACCCCTGGCCGGGCACCGACGTGGGGAGCTCTGGTGCTCCCTGGTTGAGCCCCAGAGGTGACAACCGGCTCCAGAGTGAAGCCCCGAGAGCCCTGCGGCAGTGGGTGTCGGGAGGGGATGGGGACGGAGCAGCCCCACAGTGCCCTTTGGGAAGGGCCGTGCAGGGGCACCCGCGAGCGGAGGTGGGTGGTCACCAGCTCAGGGGGTGCTGCTGCGGGGCTTTGGGGTGCTGTAGGGTTCTGTGGGGCTCTGTGTGGCCGGTCCCTGTGCACCCGCAGGGCCTCAGCAGTTGCAGCTGGGTCAAGGGGAAGGGGGGCCGAGGCAGGTCCCCCAAGGGCAGCTCCCGTGCGGGTTTGGTGCTGTCGGGGGTTCTCCTGGCTGTCCCCACGTCCTGCTTCGAGAGCCGCTTCTGCAGGCTGGTGGGTTTGGGCTGAAAGCTGATTGCTTTGGGTTGTGCTGAGCCCGAAGGGCCTGGAGTAGCTGCAGGGGTGGAAACTGCCCTCCCCATCCCCGCGAGAGCCGCTCCGGGAACTTCCCATCGGCTGCCTTTGCGGTGGCTGTGGCTGAGGGAGGAGACGAGTGCGGGGGGAGCCGGAGGTAACCCCGCGTCAGACCCGGCTCCTTCCCACCCACCCCGGGGTGCATCCCATCGCCCCCGTGGCCAGGCTGGTGGTGACTCTCAGAGCTGGTTCCGCTCTAGCCTTGGTTGCCGTGAGGGGAAGCCGAGGAGCAGGGCTGCTCGAGGACAGGGGGGGCTGGCGCGGGACCAGTGCCACCGGCTTTGATGTCGGCCTGGGGATGGGGCTGGGGATGGGTCGGTGCCCGGGCTGTGGGGATGGGGCTGGTGCTCCGGGGAGGGTTAATAAAGCGGAGCGTTGATTGCTTGGGGTTCTCTTTCAGTGGGGTGTTGTAACCCCTGAGATACTGGAGACACTGGAGGGGATGAAAAGGGAGAGAGACGGGAGGGAAGGGAAGGACAGAGGTTGGGAGTGGGGAGGGAGATTAGGAGATAGATGAAAGAGAAAGGAGAAAGATAAGAGGGAGAGAGGGGACAGATCTCCGGCGAGAGATGGGCGTTGCCAGGGAAACGGGAAGAATGAGCGAGCGATGGAGGGATGGAGGATGCTGGGGGTGGGGAGCGGGGATGGAGGGATGGAGGATGGAAGGATGGAGACTGTCTGGGCCGGAGGAGAAGGCGGGTTCTCGGCAGGAGCGGGGTGCCCTGGATCTGTGTGGGTGCCCATCGGATGGTGTTTGGGGTCGTGGTGCTGCGAGAGGGCCGGCCCTGCCTTCCCACCCGTGGCACAGCCCTCGCCCACTGCAGAGGGTTTCCTCGGAGGCTGGGAACAGGGAGCCTTTGCCCGTCCACACTCGTGGGTCTGCTGCTGGGTGGGAGAGGACGGAGTAGGGAGAGGCTTGACCTCTCCCTTCTGCTCCGCTGCCAGCTGCTGCAGGAGCCGCCCTGGCAGGGCAGGACATTGCCCTCCTGGCCCAGCAGAGTGGTGCCCAGCTCTGAGTCGGAGCCCTGAGGATGGTGGTTCCTCCATCCAGAACTTTCTGGAGAAGTGATGAACAAAAGTTTTCCTTAAAAAAAAAAAAAGGGGGGAGGAGCTAGTGTGGAGCTGCTTGGTTGAGTTAATTGTCCTGGTTCCCTTCCAAGCGCCGCGCTGGGCTGGGCTGGGCTGGGCTGGGCTGGGCGCAGCAGCCGGGCACCACCCCTCAGCAGCTCAGGGCTTGGGCTCGTGATTTAAAGCCCAGTTCCTGGGCGCCGGGGAAGTCGCCCCGGATCGCTGTCCCCGATGGCTTTGAGTTGTGATTTTCAGGGCAGGAATCATCGTGTTTGTGTGGCTGGGGCTGTGGTGGCTGCGTTTGAGCCGCTTCCCGTGGAACCTGCAGGGAGATGAAAGGCGGGGGGGGGGGGGTCCCCTTTATTAAATTTTAAATGAAAGCTGCTTTTAAGGCAGGAAGGGAAATGAAATCAAAGGTGCTCTCGCAGGCAGAGCAGAGCAGAGCTGAGCAGCCATTTCTGATTGAAAAATCACTGCTGAAAAGTTTTAGCACCTCCCTGCACCACCAGACCTCCCCTCGTGCCCAGCTTCACCCCTGCAGCCCCCATCCCTGAGGGTCCTCCTGCGGTGCTGTGGGGTTTGTTGCCCTCTTGTACTGTGGGTGCAGAGCTGAGGGGGGTGAGATAAGGTGCTGCTGGTGCCAGCTGGGCCCTGGGCATGAAACCTTTGGGCAGAGGTAACACAGGGTGGCAGCTCCCGTGTCCCTGGCAGAGAGGGGTCACTGCCCCCCTGGGGCAACTCGGAGGGGTCGGTTTCACCAACTCTTTGGGGTTTGGACCCCCTGGCAGATCAGCCCGGATGGTGCTGTGTGGGTGTCCTACTACCCTGGGTGCCCCCGTCACATCTAGGGTGCTGCAGCCAAACCCCTTCCTCCTGCCCAGGTGAGGTGTTGGTGGGGCAGATGTGGGGTTCCAGGCTGCTCAGCTCAGGGTTACTGGGAGTCTCCTCTCCAAAGCTGCCGCATCAGGGTCTGCCCTGGGTGCTGGTGAAGGGGCAGGGTGGGATGGTGGGGGGAAACCAGGGGGGTTAAAACAGTGAAGGGGAGGGAGAAGTGTCCGGAGACAGATGATTCTTGGGCTGGTTCCGTGGCTGGGAAATCTGGAACCCGGCAATAAACATCCTGGAGGGTGATGGAGAGGCTGCGGGGCAGAACGTGGCTGCGGGAGGGACCCGTCCGGCGTGAGAGGGTTCGGGTGGGTTGGGATGAAGCAGGAGGGGTAGCTGGAAGTCAGATTCCACGAGGAGGCGAAGGCTTTGTGGAAGAAACCCGGCGGATCTGAATTGCCCGAGGAGCAGAGGGGCTTGGAGAGGCTGTGGGGCGGCCGGTGGGCTGGGAGCCGCGGGGATGTGCTGGGGCAGAGCCCGGCTCTTGCCGGCCCTCTTGGGAAAGACGGGAGGAGAAGGGAGAGGCTGCACCGACACAAAAACCTCCCAGGAGTGGGAGGAGAAACGCTGAAAGAGACCCGAATTTCACAACCCCCGGGTCCGGAGCCGCCGCCGTCTCCTTCGCGCAGCATCGCAGGGACGGGATCGGGCGCCCAGCGGGTCCCGCCAGACCCCAGGACCGGTGCGGCGCTGGGGAAGGGCCGGGTGAGTGGGTGAGGGTCTCCGTGGGAGAGCACCCGGAGCGGGGCTCAGCTCCGCCGGCTCTGAGCGGAACCCCGGGGGTTCTGCCATGGGAAGGGTCTGGAGCCGGCAGGAGGAGGAGGAGGAGCTGCTCGGGGGCTGCTGCGGGGTCAGTTCGTTTGCGGGCTGGTTTGCGGGTCCGAGAGGTGGGGCGGGGGGCTCTGGCCGCACAGGACCCCAGCCGGGAGAGGGGCTGGAGTGGGAGCCGGAGGGCTACTGGCAAGCGCCAGTAAGGACCAGTAAGCACCGCTGGGAACCTGCGTTCTCACAGCTCTGCCCCACAGCTGAGCCCTGGCACCGTGTGTGGGGAGAGGCTCCCAGACTTCGCCCCGCAGAAGGGCACTTGGAGGGCAGGACAGGGCGAGCGCTGGGCTTGCGGGAGCTGCCCTCGCTCTGTGGGCTGTGAGCTGGGCATGGGGCGAGCGCTGGGCTTGCAGGGATCGAGATCGGAGCGGGTGTTTGCGCTCAGTTCTTTCCCTGGGAAGATGGGGTGATGGGACCTGCGGTTGCTGGGGCAGCTGGGGGTGAGGAAGGGGTTGGGAGGTGCCAGGCGCTGGGCTGAGCAGTGGCAGGAGAGGTGATGGGGTCCCCTGAGAGGTTGGTGGCACAAACCCCGCACAGGACCCTGCGGCACAGAGCCCGGCCCCAAACACCACCGTGGTGTGAGGGGCAGCTCCCGAGAAGGTCCCTCTGTGGGCTTGGAGGACAATGTGGGGTTTGAGCTGCAGGAGAGGGGGAGGCCAGGGAAGGAGCCTGGCAGGAGGGGGTGCGCCTGGGCTGTGGTGGGATCAGGGCATCAGTTTAAACTTCAACCTGGCACCGTTGGCTCTTCATGGGAGGGAAGATGGAGAAGAGGGGGATTTGCTCGGCTCTTCCTCTTCTCCTCACCCTGCCAACCCTCTGGATGGGTTGCAGGCCTGTGGCCACCTTCTCCACCCTGCCTTGGGCAGAGGAACAGGCACAGGCAGCTATGGCCTCCCTTTGGGTGGAGGGACGGGGACAGGCACCCATGATGCCCCTCTGGGCAGAAGGATGGGTACAGGCACCCATGGTACCACCCAAGCTCATCCCAGCGGCTGCCCCGAGTTCCCCTGTTTATTGTGGGGGTTACGGAGGCAGCAAAGCCCGTGGCAGCCCCCAGTTCCACACAGGGATGGGCTTTGCCGGTTAAAGCATCCCGGCAGCTCCTGGGGGCCCAGCCTGGTGCCCTGGCAGTGCAGCTTTGCCAGGACAGGCTGGCAAGATCCTCCCCTGCTCTGTGCAGGACTGGCTGTGCCATGGCTGGGCTGCCCTGGGGATCCCAGGGCAAAGCTTCAGCTCCTCGAGCAGGGCTGGGAGCTGCCCTGGGGGAGCAGAGGCCGAGGCAGTGCTCTGCACCCCGGGGGCGTCGGGGGGTTTCCTGGGGGACCTGACCTGACCTGACTCACCAGTGGGTTGGGAAATGGCGCTTCCAGCCGCCCGGCAAGGGCTGGGGAGGCTGCAGGGGGAAGTGAGAGCGGAAAGCGGAACAAAAGCATCTGCCCCATTCCCACTTCCCCAGGTGTTTGTGCAGCTGCCCCCTGCCCGCACCGGGACCTCTCTGTCCGCTGGGGAAGGGCAGCACCGGCCTTTTGGCTCTGTACCCAGGGCTCAGGGCAGCAGACTCCGTCCCCTTTCCCTGTGCCTCAAGCCGGACCCCCCAACAGTCCCTGGGTTAGGGGATTGTCCGCCCAGCACCTGGGAGCTGGACCGGAGCAGCAGGACCTGGCCAGCGGGATCCTGACTTTGCCCTCCTCAGCTCTACCCAGAGTCACAGCAGGGGGAACCACCGCTGGCCCCTGCCCACGCAGGTACCCCCGGACAGGGCACCCAGCTGGCATGGGGCTGGCATCCTCAGCCTGGCACACCGGGGACCACGGACTGGGAGCTGGGGATGGCCCCATCCAGCCCAGGTTGGCAGCCGCCCTTCCCTGCTGCTCCCTCCTCTTCCTCCTTATCTTCCTCCCCATCCTTCCTCGCACCCCTCCTCCTCCTTCCACTGCCGCCTTCCCCCACTCTTTGCTTTGTTCCACTGCCTCCACACTCCCCATCCCCTTTCTCCCCCATCCTCTTCCTCCTCCTCCCCGTCCTACTCTTCCTCCCCATCTTCTTTCTCCTCCTCCTCTTCCTCCTCCTCCTTCTCCCCATCCTCCTCCTCCTCCTCTGCATCTGTGCCCACAGGGTTTCTCACAGCTGCCAGGGGCTGAAGCCCCCCTCTCCTCTGTCTCCCCTCCGTCTCCCCTCCATTGCTGACCAGCAGCCCCCCATCAGACCCCCTGGCCACTGGCTCCATACAACCCAGCCTCCCTCCAGGTCACTGCTGGGAAGGGGTGCCCGGGCAGGCTGGGATGCCCAGGCGAGGGGAGTGGGCACAGGGTGCCGGGGTCCCCTGGAGGCAGGGTGCTGCGGGGAGGACACTGGGGCCACGGAGCCCGTGGTGCCTCTGGCCCCTGGGTGACTGCTCAGCCCTGGGCCGCCTCCGTGGCGCTGCAGGTGCTCCTGGGGCTGCTCCGTACCCCGGTTCAGCGCCGATCCGGCGGTGCCTCCCCCAGAGGATTTCTCTTTGTTGTTGCTGCAGAACTAATTGTGTTTGGGGGAAGGTTCCTCCCCGCAGGAGGAAGCGGCAGCCTCCCGCTTTCATCTGGTGGCAGCTCTCCAGCCACCTCCCTGCCCGGCCTCGCTGGGCCCCCCACGGCCGCTGGGGACGGGGTGCTGGGGGGGCCCAGGGCTCGCTCAATGCTCCCCCAGGCTCTGCATCCCTCCGGCACCCTGCCCCGGGCTCTGTGGGGCGGCAGCGGGGCTGTGCGGCCGCTGGGCGCGAGCGAGCCAGGTGCCAGCGTGTTGGTAAGGTGTTTTAATCCTCACGGAACACGCGGTGCCCGCCGGGGCAGGGAGGGACCTGGCAGCCCTGGCGCCTTCCCCTGGCCCTACTGCCAGACCTGCATCCCTGCTGCCGGCTGGTCGCCGTCCCCATCGCCAGTCCCGACCCAGAGGGGAGCCTGTGGCTGCCACCCCAGGGGTCTGGCCGTGGGTGTCAGAGCGGCGGCCCCGAGGGTGTGGGTGCCCCCTGCTTGGCGCAGCTCCTCCTCTGCGCATCGCTGCCCCACAGTCACGGGGGTCGATGGCAGCAGCTCCTCAGGCAGCTGGGCAGCTGCCCCCAGACTCACAAAGGGGCCGGGGCTGGTGCTGCTGGTGGGGCAGGTGCCCAGTGAGGAGCCCGGCTCTCCGGGAGAGCCCACCCCATGCCCACGCTGTTCTGGTGGGCCCCTCTCCCTGCTCTGCTCTCCACACCTGGAGACCAGCAGGGCGTGGGGGGCTCCTGTCTGCCCCGGTGGGCACCGAGCCCTGGGGGCTGGAGGGGTTCGACCCTTCCCGGCCTGGGCTGGGCAGCGGCTGCCCGTGTGCACTGCAGGCTGCTCCCCAGGGATTTTCACTGACTCTGTAGCCCCTGGACCAGTGACTCTGTGACTCTCGGCAGGTCCTGTGGGTCTGTGCTGCTGTCGGGGAGTGGGGGAGGCAGGACAAAAGGGGACCAGCCCGCTGGGCTTGTCCTGTGGTGCTGCTGCAGGGGCTACGTGAGCAGCAGCGGGGGAGGCTGCCGTGGAGGAGGGAGCAGCGACGGGGTCCTGGGGCTCCAGCACGCCCTGACCTGCCCCCTGCCCCGCGGCAGCTCTTGGGCTGGCAGTCCTGGCAAGTTGGGTGCCCAGGGGTGCTTGGTGCTGGGCACCCACCCTGGCAGCACCCTCGTCAGTAGGGGGGTTCTGGGGATGGCCCTGCGGAACGGGGCGACCGCAGGTTGAGAGCCTCGTGCTCTCGTGATCCTCAGGTCTGGTGGGGAGAGGCTGGGGGAGCTGGGGCTGCTCAGCCTGGAGAGGAGGAGGCTGAGGGGAGACCTCGCTGCTCTCCAGCTGAAGGGAGGGTGCAGCTGGACGGGGGTTGGCCTCTTCTCCCCAGGCGCTGTCGATGGGAGCAGAGGAAACGGGGTCAGGGGGTGCTAGGGGAGGGTCGGGCTGGAGCTGAGGACAAACTTCTTCCCGGACACAGTGGGGAGCCCTTGGGACCGGCTGCCCGGGGGGAGCCACCGTCCCTGCAGGGGCTCAGCAAGCGGGGCAGCCGCGGGGCTCGAGGAGCTGGGGCAGGGGTCGGGGGGTCGGACCCGACGGTCGTGAGGGGCTCGTGGCGGTTCCGCGGCGCCGGGAGCACTAAGGGCTCTGTGTGTCCCCCCCGCAGCCATGACGGCGTAGGCAGGCGGCCGGCCATGGAGCGCTTCAGCGAGTGCGGGACGCAGACGGACGCGGTGGTGGTGCTGTCGCTGGCGCAGGCTGCGGTGCTGGGGCTGCTGTCGGAGAACGAGGTGCTGGGGGCCACCGTCAGCCCCTCCGGCTTCTTCCCGGCGCTGGGCGGGGACCCGCCGGCCGCGGAGGCCGCGGGGGAGCCCGGGGAGCCGGAGGGCGACGGGCAGGAGGAGGATGCGCTGGAGGCAGAGCCGTCGTCGGGGCGGCACCCGCGGCGCAGGAAGCGGCCCCCGGTGCGCCTGGTGCCCAAGGTGAAGCGCGAGAAGGCGGAGGACGAGGCGCCCGGCGAGGGCCCCGGCGGGCAGGGCGAGCGGGAGGTGCAGAGCAGCGCCGTGAAGATGATCGACCTGGGCGCCTTCTCCCGGAAGCCGCCGCGGCGCCTGCGGCACCTTCGCCG
>JAOXOE010000705.1:18653169-18665980 GCA_028565055.1 Phoeniculus purpureus | reverse complement strand
AACACTTCTGCCCCAGTCCCCGTCCCTTCCCGCTGCTGTTCCCGGGGCACGACGGTGGCCACGACCCTCCGTGCACCATCCACGCCGCCCTCCATCGTCCACCGTCTGCCCTGTGGGTGCCACCGCATCTCTCCCCAGACCCCCAGCCGCGTCGGGTCAGCGTTTCCCTCGGTGCTGCTGGAACCGGCTTGGGAGCGGGACTTTGCTCCCGCGGGTTGGCCTGGAGCTGGGCTTTGGGGGCTAATTCCCGAGCGAACGCGGATGCCAGGGCACGAGGCAGAGCGTTGGCCCCACGGGCGAGGGCTGGGATGAAGTTGGCATCTGGCTGGGGAGACCCCCAGGCGGGCTCCCACCCGGGAAGGGACCTGCCCTTCTCTTGCTGGGGTCGGGCAGCAGCCTGGCATGGGGATGCCACGAGGTACCACACAGCCGCGACTGCCATCCTGTGTGCCAGCACCCCAGCACCCACCCCTGGGCACCCAGCACCCCCCTGGAAGGGAGAGCCCTGGCTGCTGGGAGGAGATGGGGTGCAGGGGAACTTTCTGGGGGCCGATGGCTGTGGGCAGGCGATTGGGGCACCGGAAAAAGCGCCACCTCTGCATCAGGGAGCTGCCACTGGCGCAGGGCGAGCAGCCTCGAGGCCCAGGATGACCCGTCCCGGCACCATCCCAGCACCATCCCGTGCTGGTGCCGCAGCCGCGCTGGGGATGGTTTTACCTGCAGCTCCCCGATGTGCGAAGGCTCCATCCCACAGCAGCCGCGCAGCGGGGATGTGGAAATGAGCCCTAATGAGCAGTGATTTGCTCTCTGGGGGATAGAGATGGAGGGGTGGAGGAGGCAGCTCTCGCTCTCCTGTCACTGCTGACGGAGGAATTTTGCGGTTCTTTCCAACCCTCCGGGAGCAGCTCCCCCAGGGGAGGCTTCCTGAGCACCCCCGGATGAGCCCAGGGACCGCAGCCCCCAGCTGCTCCAGGGGAGAGGTGTCGGGATCCCAAATGATCCATCGAACGTGAAAGCGTCAGCAGGAGCAGAGCCGAGAGCAGCAGGAGAGGAGCCCGGCCCAGCGAGGCCAAGTGTGGAGGTGCCAGCTGCACCGGCAGAGCCACGGTGGGCACCGGGAAGAGCCGGGGCTTCCCCTTCCCTTTGCGGTTTTGCCCCCTGCACAACGGTTGTGGCAACTTACTGCAGAGGCAGAGGAGGGGGCTGAGCCCCCACAGCCAGGGCAGCTCTGCAGGACCCCTGGGCTGGGCTGGTGCCTCGGGGGGGGCAGCTAGGCTGGGTGTCTGGGGGTTCTGGCAGCACCAGGGGCAGGCGGCTGGGCACCAGCCCTGCGGAGGTGGGGGTTTGTGCACTGGGATGGGCACCTGCAGAGCTGAACCCGCACGGGGCCAGGAGCTCCTAGACCTGTTATCATGGAATCCTGGAATCAGAGACTCAGGGAATCCTGGAATCCCAGAGTTGCTGAGTCATCAGACAACTGACTCACGGAATCACAGACTTGCAGACTCATGGAATCACAGCACCCTGCATCATCAAGGATCCCCTGGTCCTCTGACAGGTCCTCAGGGATCTCCAGTGCTTGGGTGGGACCCGAAGGATCCCTGGTGCAGCTTCTCTTGTTGAAGCCACGGTCTGCACCAGACTGCCCGGCCCCTGTCCGGCCGGATCCCAGCAGGGTCTTCTCGGGCTCTGTTTTCAAGGAGAGCTGCGGGGATACCTGAGCCCACTCCCCACTCCTCAGCACCCACAGCTGGGGGCTCAGGCAGGGCCGCGCGGGCCAAGGCTGCCCCCTACAGACCAGCTGGGGGGTCCTATTGGGGACTCTGGGGCGGGATGGGGACGCTGCTGGTGCCGGGACCCTCGCAGGGGCGCGGTGGGTCCCGTGGGTGCCCCCGGCAGTGCCCAGCTCGCTGCCCGCGGGGAGCTCAGGGGCACCTGGGCGAGAAAAGGGTTGGTGCACCCTCGTTTAACGGGTGACTGGCGCTGCAGACACCTCCCCGACGGCCCTCACCAGGCTCTGGGCAGGCCCTCGTGTTTAACCGGGCTCTGTTCTCTCGGGGTGAGCCGGGACGGGCACCCCGAGCCCCGACCCCTGGCAGCCCGGGGGCAGCTCAGGGCAAAGAGCTGAGGGGGTTGTGGGCAGCAAACCCAGCCTGGCAGCGACCACGGAGCACGGGGGGTCCCGTCCAGCCCTCTCCCTCCCTTCCCACCCCGGTGGCACAAGGATCGTGGTGCTCGGCTGCCAGCACTGACATCTCCCCCCGTGCCCAGCCCCGGGGCGAGGGGCTGGCAGGGCGGGTCGAGATTCCGCAGCGATGTTCGCGGTGGATGACCCGCACATTCCGTGCTGGCAGCCAGCTGGGCACCGGCTCCAGCAGCCCGGCTCTGCCCCTGTGCTGGGCTGCTGGTCCCCAGGGCACAGCAGGGACCTCTGGGTGCAGGGGGCTCCGAATGCCCCACCCTGGCTGGATTCACCGGCTTTGGCTCCTGGGTTCACAGCACAGCCCTCTGCGAGCCAGGGTGATGCCAGGGACGGTGCCCTGTGCCAGGGCAGTGCTGTTGGCAGCCTCCATTGCTCCCACGGTCAGGAGCTGTGCCAGAGCCTTACCAGACCTGTGCCACAGCCGTGCCAGAGCTGTGCCAGGAGCTGTCCCAGAGCCGTGCGGTGCCGGCCACGCACAGTCCATATTGCAGGTGACATCCAGCGGTTGCGGGGAGCAGTGCAGCCCCTGCACCATCCCGGGCATCCCGCACCCTGGATCCCTCACCCTGGCACCCACAGCCCGGCACGTGGCCACTTGCAAGCTCAGGTGATGCTGGGCCCCGCTGCTGGGGTGGCACAAGGGACCTGTCCTGCTCCTCCGGGACCCGGTGCCTGCACGGGGACCCCCCTGAGCACCGCTGGGTGCCTCTGACCAACGCCCAAGCCAGGCCAGTGCAAACCAGTCAGGAAACAGCCCTAAACTGGAACCTCGGGGAGCTCAGCCGGCTGCCTGTCCCGGGACATCAACCCCAGGTACCGGCGGGACGCGGCAGGGCCTCCCGGTGCCCGGCGGGTCCAGCTGCCCCGGACAGGAGCTGGGGGAGGCACGGGGAGGTATTTTGCAATTTCCTCCCTCTGCAGGGGGATTTCTCTGCCGCTCGGGGAGCAGCTTGGGGGGGGGGGGCTCCCGCGAGGGGCCGCTTTAATAACAGAACTATGTGCCGGTAGGTCCGAGAAACCCGCGGCCAGGAGCCCACCCTGCGCCCGGGGCTGTGCTGGGACCCCCACACCAGACCCTCCCAGCTCAGTCCCACTGAAGGCGGGTGCAGAGCCCTCCTGCCCGCCTCCCCCGCCGAAGGGGTTGGACCCACGGGCAGCAGGTGCCAGCCAGCACCAAATGCAACCCCAGACCCACAGAGTGGGACTCCCGGGACAACCCAAAGCTGGACCCCAACAGACACCCAGACCCCATGGAGCTGGGACCTGGTGGGTCGTTGCACGCCAGCAGAGTGGGGACCTGAGGGACACCACAGCCCCACAAGCTTCTGTGGGGCCGGTGGGTCAGCACTAGGGTGCCTGAACTCCCCCCACATCTCCTCCAACGCTCCCAAACCCCCGTTTCTCTCGTCGCCCCTCGGCACAGCGGGTCCCTCGGGCCCTCCCGGGGGAGCTCAGCACCGCAGCCCCACTTCTGCCCCAGCGCCGTGAACGGGCAGCCCTTGCCAAGCCCGGGAGCCGGGAGCCGGCGCTGTTGACTCTGAGCCCTCGCTCCCACCCCTGGGAGCGGCTCAGCACCGTAATCCCCAAACCAACACGGCCGGGGCCGTCTCTCGCTTTGTAGTTGCCCACTGGCCGCTCACTCAGATGAAAGGTTTGGCTCTGGCCGCAGCCGGTCCCGCAGGGCTCGTCTGGCAGTGCCCCCGGCGCATTCCTGCTGCGCCAGGACGTGGCACCCGCTCCGGGCAAGGCAGTGCCCAGGGAGCTGCTGGCACAGCCAGCGATGCTGTGGGAGCTGAGCTGGAGCCTCCTGTGGACCATCTTCCTGAACACCCCACGGAGAAGGGCTGTGGTGCTGTGGGTGCTGGCTGGGCACAGACCCGTGTGGGGTGCTCTTGCTGTCACTGTCACCCCCTGTCTCCCATGGGGGATGAGCAGTGGGGCAGACCCCAAAGCAGAGCCAGGGTGAGGGATGGGGTCCCAGCCCCTAACAGGGATCCCCAGTCCCACTCCACACCCCAGAGGCCATCCCCACGTGGACAAGTCCCATGAGCCCAGTCCCAGGGCAGCAGCGGGGCAGAGCTGGCACCCTGCCTGGCCGGTGGGGCTGGGGCACACGGGCAGAGGGTCCCTCACCCCGGTGTCTGTGCGGTGCCGCTGGCCTCAGGGTAACATCTGCCTCCTGTCCCTCCTCCTGCCCTCACAGCTGTTTCCAATGGGACAGTCTGTCCTGTCCTCCCAGCCAAACCAGACGCTGGATGTGGCCCCATCCCACAGCCCAAACCCCCCCCGGCTCTGCTCGGGTCTGGGCCAGGGGGGCCCTGGGGAGCAGGGACCGAGGGTCTCACTGGGTGCTGCTTGTCCCTGGTGAGGTTTGGTGGCTGCAGCCGGTGGAACCACCCCTGGCTGCATCTCCAGCTCCCCCAGTTGTGTTCCCCTGTTCCCCCAGCTGTGCTCTCCATGGGGAGGGAGGCTGGATCACTGCAGTGGGCTCCCAAGTCAGTGGGACCTGTGTGGGGCCCTGACGGAGCTGCCCCAAGCTCAGGGTCATGGGGACCGTGGAGCCCCCCCCAAGCTCACTCCCACCTTGTGCCTCAGGATAGGGTGATGGAGTCCCTGGGAGGTGGTGGGTGAGGGCCAGAGGAGAGGCTGGGGGAGGTCGCAGGGTGCTGGTTTGTGGTCCCCACCCTTCCCTCAACCCTTCCCCATCACTGCCTTCAACCCCAGTTCATGTCAGCGGTGCAGACAGTGAGGCTGCCCCAGGCACCCACAGCGCGGGCACTGCCACCCCTCCAGCCCAGAGCACAGCTGTGAGGACCCTAGGAGCCAGCGAGGACCCACTGCTGTTGGACTGGCCTCATTCTAGCCCCAAATATCCACGTGGGGAGTCCCTGCACCCCAGCTCCAGGCTGTGGCTGCTGCCCAAATCACCAGCCAGAGGAGCCCCCGTCTCAGGGGGCATCACTCCCACCCGCCACAGCTCACCAGAGCTACCACCAAAGGGCAGCAGGACCTTGCCCGTGGGGGCTGGCATCGCCCCACCAGTGGGTCTGGAGGAGTCCTGGGGGTTGACCCCTGTCTGATTCACACCGGGAGATGACCTGGGGAGACCGAACCTCCCCTCATGCCAATGGCCCCGGGGAGCTCACACACACCCAGCCGGGCAGTGGGCACCCCGACCCCCCAGCTGCGCTGGAGCAGGAGGGCCTGGGGTGCTCCGGGGCTGGTCCCGGGTTCACATTCAGCCCCAGTGACCAGAGCCGGCCTCCCCTCTTGCCCACTGCCAAGACCCCACTGGCACAGACCCTCCAGTGTGCTGAGGGGCTGCAGTCACCAGGAGGGGACAAGGGGGGACACAGGGGGAGCTGCTGTGGGGCAGGGCTCAGGGTGGCACCACGGGTGGTTCGTGGGCAGCCGGTGCAGTGGGCAGGGACGGGGGCAACGAGCCTGTCCCAGCCTCCCACTATGGGGTCGCGTTGCCCTTCGGCAGCAGGTACCCCCAGCCCCATCCCCACCAGGGCATCGGGCGGCGGCGGCTGTTGGTGCAGTTTTGCAGCGTCAGACGAATCCGCCCGGCTGAACCCCAGCGATTTACAGGGCTTAATCCGGCCGGGCAGGTCCCCGCAGCGCCCGGCCGGAGCAGGGTGCGGGGCTCAGCCCCGACGGTCCCACCCCGCGGGGAGGGGACTGCGGTTATGAAATTTGTGAATGGGGAGTGTCTGTGGGGCCGGAGCAGAGGCAGCCCACGGGCACAGGGCACGGCACGCACAGAGCCCACTGGCACAGCGGCGCCCCAGCACCTGCAGAGCCCGTGGACGATGCCCAGAGGAGAGGAGCGGAGAGGAGAGACCCCAGGGATGCCCAGACTTTTACTGACCGCTTCTTGCGCCCCTGGAGTCGCGGGGGGCAGACGCCTCCCGAGGCCGTTCGCATCTCCTTATCACTTTTCCAGCCCAGCTTCTGCTCTGTAACTGTTGGACGGAGAACTGATAAGGGTATGCGGGTGGCACCAGCGCCGGCCGCTCTCCCGGGCTCTCCCAGACTGTCCTAAGCTCTTCCAAGCTCTCCCGGGCTGTTTCAGGCTCTCCCAAGCTCTCCGGGGCTCTCCCGGGCTGTCCCGAGCTGCACCCGCGTTCGCCCCGCCGGAGATGCCGGCCCCGCAGAGCAGCGGCCCCGCAGCAGCCCCGGGGCGAGGAAAGCACCTTGTGCTCTCGGACGGGGGGCGGGCGCCGCCGTTGCGGGGATCCTTCTCTTGCAGCACCGAGCTCTCCTGCAGGAGAAGGAGCGGCTCTCCCCAGCTCTGGAAGCACCGAGGGGCCCCGAGGCGCTGCCCCAGCCCCTGCCCGTCGGGCTCGGAGCAGCGAACCCCGAGGGCCAGCCCCGGCAGTAAGGAGGGGGTGCGCTGGCCGCGCCGGGCTCCCCGCGGCTCTCTGCACCACGAGTCGTTCGCTCTGAACCTTTGCCCCATGTTAAGGTGCCCGCTGGCCACTGCTCGAAGGGGCCACAGAGCAGCGAGAGCCGGAGCAGCGGAGTCGGCACTGAGGGGAGCGGCCCAGGGCGCCAGGTAAGGGGGCACTCGCTGGGCAAACCCCGCTCTTGGGGTGCTGCTGGGGCACGGACGGGTCTCCATCGAGCCCAGGGATACTGGGGGTCCCTCCATCTCACTGAGACTGCTGCTGGTTTGTTGCTGGAGGTTCCCTTCACGCTTCCAGCCTGCGGCTGTTCCGCCTGGCTGGAGCTGCCCAGGCTCCCCCAGGGCCAGCGGCACAGTTGGGGTGCTGGGAAGGGCTGTGCCCTGCTGCCCACCCCATGCCAGCTCACCAGTGTCACCTGGCCCCGCACCATCCCCGACAGCCCCTGTGACCCACGGGGGTCCCGGATACACCACCACCTCCACGGGGACCGAGATATGGGTGAAGGGGCAGTGCCAGTGCAGGCAGATCCTCCCCGTGGCTCCAGGAGGCTCACGGGGACACCCAGGGGTCCCCCTGGTCCCAGACATCGGGGCAGGGACCGTGTGAGACACCACAAGCACCGGACAGCCTGGGGTGGCCCCCACAACCAGGCACCTCCAGCCCAGACCCTCCCGCTCCCTGGCCCAGCCCCGTCAGTGGGTTGGGGGATGCGTCACCCCCCACCCCCCCCCCGGGGCTCTGGGACCCCGGACTCACCCTCTTACGGCCACGCTGCCACATGCAGGGTCTGTGGCACCCACCACGGCTCTTTGGGGAGCACTGGGGGCCCCTGCACCTCCACCACAGCCAGGATCAGGGTGTCACTGCTGCTGTGTGCCCTTGCCCCCCCTCCCCACGAACCCCAGAGTCCCTAGGGACTGGCACCGTTTGGGACTGACTGGCTTTACCACCCCAACCCAGGCGCCCCTGTGGGGTCGGTGGGGCTGGCCACAGGCAGACACCCCAAGGGGGTGGCACCAGCAGGCACTGAGCTCTCGGGGGTGCTGGGATGAACCCCCAGCCACCGGGGTGCAGAAGGGGCTGGCTGATCCCAGCTCTGCCAACAGCTCCCCAGCAGGGCAGGGCTGCCCCCCGCATCCAGGGCAGTGGGGAGGACCAGGGAGCCCCGGAAAGGAACCTGCGAGGAGAAGAGGTTCCTCTTTAGCATCCCCCCACTAACTGGTCCCCTGGGCAAACCCGGGGCGCTCCGGGCACCCCACGGCCAAGGCCTGGGTGGGGACCTCCCCGGGGAGATGCGGGAGCTGTCGGGGCTGGGGCGGGCGTCGATGTTCTCAGGGCACTTGTGCCTGAGGGGTTCAGCACAAGGTTGGGACCTCAGCTGATCCCTCTCCAAACCGAGGGGCGCTGAGCCGTGAAAGAGCGGCTTAGCGCCGGCTGCAAAACCACTGAGGCAGCCGAATTCCCCGCAGTGGCCCCGAGCCCAGCCCTGGCTGCAGGGAGCCCAAACAGGGGGTGTTGGGGCACGGGGAGGGCGGGCGCCAGCTGGGCCAGCAGCGCTTGGCGCCCCGAGCACGTAGCCCCAATATTAAACCCACACGTAGGAAATTCCGAGCCCTGCGTGCGGACGTCGGAGCTGTCGGGCGGCCCGGTCCGCTCCGGAAATTCCACGGCACGGGGATTTGGAATCGCCGCAGCCCTGCGGTACAGCACCCCGGGGCCTGGCAGGGCACGGGGGACACGCAGGTGCCACCCCGCCAGAGCTCTGCAGCTGCTCCCACCGGGCACCAGCAGGCACTGGGGAAGGTGCTACTGGCTGCAGGGGCAGCGGAGGCAGCACTGGGCCAGCGTGATGCCCCCCTGCCTCTTGCTGTAGGGGTACAAGTGGGGGCCACGCGGCTAAGGGTGGTGGGCAGCTGCCCTGGCACTGCTGACGGTGCCCGCGGGCACTGGCTGTGGGGATAGGGTTTGCACCTGGAGCCTCGCAGCGGTTCACCGCAGGCTCCCCAGCGCCCTTCCCCTGCCCCACACCAAAAGTCCCTTTGACTGCCCAGGGGGGCCGGGGAACCCCCTCCAAGGGAAAACCCCACCAGGCAAAGGTCTGGGTGAGGTGCTTCAGCCTCCATCCCCAGAGCTCTGCCCACTGCCACCCCAGAGAAGCCACTCAAGGGTTCACTTACTGCTCCTCGCAGAGCTCCCCAGCCCTGAGCCCCGCAAATCACCAGCCTGCTCCTGGCACAGCAGCACCCCCGGAGCCCCTCAGCCCCATGCTGCCGCGTCCTGTGGGCTCAGTGGCCATTGGAGGGGCTACCTGGCAGGCAGTCACCGGGGAATGAGGTGCCATCACTGGCCAGGGCCACAGGGCAGCGGTGCCTCCCTGTCCAGATCGATCACAGCTCACACCGTGCTGCCAGGCACCGTGGGGAGGGTGACCCAGACCTCATCCCTCGGGCACTGGGAGGCTCTAACCTTTCCTCACGCCACAGACAAGGGCTGGGAGTGGGCACTGAGGTGCCCAGAGCCAGGCAGGGTGCTGGCAACACTCAGTGCTTCACCCGCAGGTGGGAGATGAAGCAGTGCCCAGCTGCTCCTGGGCAAATCAACGGGAGGAACCAGTGGCCCCCCTGACCCCAACACTCAGCCACCCAAACCCCCCTTGAGGTCCCTCAGACCCAAACAACCTCCATCTCCAGGGGCTACTCTGGGGTCTGGGCTGCTCCTGTTCCCTGGAGCTCTGGGAGGCTCCAGTCCCCACACAGTGGGGCAGCCAGAGCCTGGGGAGGTCTGACCCACAGCCCCTGGCCAGGGTACGTGGCTACAAGCCCCTCATCTGCAAACACTCTTCGCTGAACCTTCGGCCAGGAGCCAGCGGAGCCGAGGGGTTGGCCAGGGGCCAGTGCTGTGGGGCAGGAGGCACCTCAGGAGCCCCCCCAACAGCTCCCTCGGTGACCTGAGGCTCCCCCCAAGCCCAGCGCCCCAGGAGCCCTCCCTGAGGGCTCCCAAACTCCCCGGCACTATTTTTACCCCGCGGTTGCTATAGAGACCTCAAACCCACTCGGTGATGCAGCCGCTTTCGGAAGCACCACATCACCCGCCGCCACCGCCCCAGCACCGCGGCGGGCAGCAGCCGCTATTCTGGGCACAGCCCCACCGAGGCTGGAACTCACCCACCCCTGGAGAGGGCAGGGCGGTCCCACAGACACCCCACTCCTGGAGATACCCCATCCCTACAGACAGAAGCCCCACTCCTGGAGATGGAAGTCCCATCCCTAGAGGGAGACGTCCCACTCCTAGAGATACCCATCCCATCCCCGGAGATAGATGTCCCCTCCCTTGAGACACCCCAACCTGTGGGTACCCCGTCCCTGGAGATGAACCAGCCTGACCTGGGCACACTGCAGGGTCCAGCAGAGATGAGGAGATGTGGATGGGGGGGACAGGAGCACTTCAGAGCCCCTGCAGCCCATCAGCCCCGCTGCTCCTGGTGCCCTGGCAGGAGGGACTCAGGCCTGTGAAACAAGAAGGGGAACATCGGGGAGGGGTCCAGGGGCCAGCCAGAGCTGCGGATGAGCGAGCACCCGCGCAGGATCCAGCCCCCCCTTGCCAGGCTGTGCCCAGCTCACAAGCCAAGGGGCAGCAGCTTTCTGAAGGTCTGCACTGGAGCAGGAGGGAGGTGCCTGTGCCCCCAGACACCCCTCCAGTGCCCTGCCAGCTCCCCTGCCCTGCAGGGCAATGCCACAGGTCACAGGAGCCAAGAGCCACCGGCTCCACCGCTCCAGGTGCCCCCAGGTCTGCAGGGACAGACACCCAGATGCCCCTTGCCCCTGTCCTCTCTGCCCCTGCCTGGGGGCTACAAACAGCTCCCGTGCGTGGATGAGCCGCAGGAAGAGCTGTGCCCGGCCCTCGTCCTCCTCCCCCTCCCCACACAAGGGGCGAGCAGCAGCTGCTCTGCAGAGCTCCCGAAATAGATCCAGCGCCACGGCCCCTGGGGACACGGTCCCTGCGCAGCCCAGGCTGTGCCCACATGCTGCCCACGGTGCCAGGGGACAGGCCCCTTCCCCAGCAGGCAGAGCAGGCTCAGAGCAGCCGAGGATGGGCTGCTGCAGTCTCACAAGCACAAGGAGCCCTAGTTGTGCCACCCCTGTGCTGGCACCCACAGCCTCAGCGCCCCTGGGGATCCCACACTGGCCCTCTATGGTCCCAGTGAGCAGCTGGGAGCTGCTCCCTCAGCCCCTGGGCTGGCCCAGACTAATCGTAACCTCAGAAGGCTGCCCGACAGCCCATCTGCAGGGAGACGGTGCTGGAACAGCCCAACGGACCACTTGGCATCACTGCTGTTCTCTCTGGGGTCACAGCTGTGGCACCCTGGGCACCCACAAAGCCGCTCCCATCCCAGTCCTGCCCCACACTGGCTGGACTGGACCCTCCCAGCAGCCCCCAGCCCGCCCAGGGCACTGCTCCAGCACTGAGGATCAGACCCAGAGCTCAGAGCCCTCACGCCGGAGCTGCAACTCCTCTGCCGCAGCCATCCCTGTTGCCATGGCACCCCCGGGATGGCACAGACACTGGTGAGGAAGATGAGGGGGATGAAGGTGGGTGGGTGTGTTGGCTCTGCAGAGCCAGCACGGGGTGGGGGGGCTCCGGCCAGCAGGCAGGGTCTGTTCCCACTCCCGTCCCCCTCCTCGGAGGTCCCTGCTCCCCAGGACAACAGGAGAGCCCTTGGCACAAGGCTGCGAGGGCTCCTGCCTGAGACAGTGCTGAGACCCCTCCACAGCCACCCCAGGCCTGGGGTGCCCCCCCATGCCAGGGCCAGTGAGAGGACACGGAGCTGGCACTGCCTGTCCCTCACTGCTGGGAGTGGAGCCGGAGCACCTCCAGCCCCACAGACAGCTGGTGAGGTCAGGCTAGCAAAGCTGGGTCTGAGCACCCACAAGCAGAGGTCACCCCCGCCCTCCAGCCAGGAGCAGCCCCACAGCCACCCGTGGCAGAGCCTGGCACCAGGACAGTAACTCTGTGGGCTCCCAGAGCAGCTGCCACGAGGATCTCCTCAGAGCTCTGCCGTGTGGGGAGACCAGCGATGCCGCTGAGGAGCGTCCGAGGGGTCTCTTCTCTCACCCTCAGCCCGGAGGGCTGCCACGTCTTTGCAACCACAAGACACCTCCCCAGTTACCCCAGTCCCAGGGAGGGCTTGGCCGGACTCTGGGCTGGGGCTCAGCCTTCACTGGGCACTGATGGCCATTTGCCCACACAGGGACCGGGCTTTGCTGGGACCCATCTTCCCAGCAGCCACAAAGTGGGGTGGGACTGGGCCAGCAGGGAAGGGGGTTTCTGCCCCAGTGAGAGACTCGGGGAGACGTTCAGGGACCAGAGAAGGTCACTGGTGCCAGTGATCCCCACCAGCACCCGGGGGGGCTTTGGGTCCTGGAGGGTGGCACTTGCCACCGGTCTGGGGCATCACCTAAGCTCCCCAGACATGCCCACAGACCACGGGGTCACTAACAGTGGGGAGGACCCCAGGGGGCCTCCAGTAGAACCCCCTGCCTCAGGCTAGGTCCCACAGGGTGTGGAAACCCTCCGTGGACAGAGCCCACCCGGTGCTGGGGTGGTGCTTGCAGTGATGCCTAGGCACTGTGACGGGCACCGCATTGGCACTGCCAGCACAGCCCAACACCCATCTCCCTCCCCGTGCCTGGGCACAGGGACCCACGGGCACCCCTCGTGCACGAGCACCCATCCCCATGGGCACTTGGGGACACGGGCACACGCAGGGAGGGGAGCCACGGCACCCACGGGTGAGGCACACGCACAGCGCCCACGCAGGATCATGCCTCGCACACGCGTGGACACACAGCCTCCCTCCCACCCGCACAGGTGGGCACGGAGCCTCCCGCATCTCCCACCCCCGCACACACGCACGTTCGCCCCCCCACGTCGCCGCTCCCAGCACCCACCCGGGGGCAGACGCGCCGCCCCCCCCCAGACCGGGCAGGAGCCCGCGGGTGACGCAGCCCCCAGACCGCACTTAAGGGGCGATGCGGGTCGGGGCACCGGGCTCCGGCCAGCGGCGACCAGGTAGTGGAACGGGCGCGGTGGCGGGGGGGGGTCGATGCATCTCTGCCCCGGGGTCCCCGCTCTTCCCCCGAGACGGGCAGCGGGAAGGGACCCTACGGACAGCACGACCAGCCCTCGGGGGAGCACC
>JAOXOE010000705.1:18631648-18653069 GCA_028565055.1 Phoeniculus purpureus | reverse complement strand
AAGCCCCGGTGCAGCTGAGTTTGTTCACTGGGGGGCTGGGGGCGGCGATGGGGGAGTCCCCCCTCACCGTGGGGTTCCCCTACCTAGAGCCGCCTGGGTTTGCCTGACGCAGCCCCCCCGCTCGTCCGCAGGCCATGTGCCCCCTCCCAGGGTGCCCCATGGCCGCGGCGTGGGCGCTGGGTGCTGGGGGGTGGGGGGAGGGCAGTGCCACCCGCGGGCTGGCACTTGGCTGCAGCACTTGTGCCCAGATGTCGCTGACAGCAGAGCTGCTGCGAGGCCCTGGGAGAATCGGGGTGACCCCCCTCCCCACCGGTGCCAGCCACAGGGGTGGGCGCCTGTCCCGCGGGCAGGGTGGCACCGAACAGCTGCCAACCTCTGGGTTGTTTGCGTCAGGAGTCGGGCAGGGAAGGGGTTGGCACCGGCTGTGGGAGAGGGGCTGCGGGTGCCCCTAGCTCCCTAAATCCAGAGCCGTGAGCGTGTCGAGGGGCTCCGCTGCGGTCGCGGTTCCCCGCCGAGCACGGCCGCAGGACCCAGCGGGTGCCCGTGGCGCAGCCCCTCCCCGGGGCAGCGGGTGGCTCCTCGGGCGCTGGCAGCCCGGGCTGGGCGCTGGCAGGAGCCACCCGGCATTTTGGGTCCAGCTCTGCAGCTCTTGCATCATTTCTGCCGGAGCCGGCGGCGAACGCTGCTGGCAGGCTGCGGGCGCGGGCCCGGGGGGACCCCCGGGGGACGCCTGCCGGGAGACGAACCCCGGAATCACCTCTGGCTCAGCAGGGCACCCTCAGCACCCCAAAACGCCCGGCGTGGCCGTGCAGCCCCGGCGCCCCGCAGTGCATCCCCAGCAGGGATATTCCCCCCTTCCGAGCAAAATACCCCGGGCTGGTGGTTTGTTCTGCAAGTCCGTCCATCCACAGGGTCTGGGTCTGCAGGGGGGTCCCACCGCTCCCCCGCCCCAGCGGCTCGGGAGGGCAGCAGTAGGATGGATGCTGTGTGTTCCCAGTTCTGCTTTAACCGAGCCTGTTGTCGGGGTCTGGGTCCCGGCTGCTCCCCGGGCCTGGGTCCCGGCTGCTCCCCGGGCCTGGGTCCCGGCTGCTCCCCGGGCCTGGGTCCCGGCTGCTCCCCGGGTCTGGGTCCCGGCTGCTCCCCGGGCCTGGGTCCCGGCTGCTCCCCGGGCCTGGGTCCCGACTCTCTCTGGTTCTGACCCCTCATGCGGAGCAGGAGGGATTTTACCCCCGACGCAAGGGCTCTGTGGCGGCCCCTTCCCAGGTCAGAGCGCATCTCTGGGGGGGTGCGAGTGAGGGGTGCTGCGCCCTGAGGTCCCTGGCCGCGGTGCCTGGGGCTGGCGCCCAGCTGGTGGTTGATACCATTCGCTAGGACCAGCGTGACTGGGAGCACTGGAGCGGCCGCAGCTCTGCGAGCGGGTTGCAGGCGAGGGGAGCAGCGGCGGAACGTTCCCGGGGCAGCCCCGCAGCGGGGCCGGTGCAGGTCTCCGAGAGGCGGAGAGTGTCCTGATCCTAAGGGTCTCCTCGCAGCTCGACCGTGCCTGGCCCGGTCTGGCTCTTCCCTCGCGAGGAGGGTGCCGAGGACATTTCTAGCACCGCCCGTGGCCCCCGTGGGCTTTTTGCTGGGGGGCTGCATGTGCCCGGCGCTGTGGGGACGGCGATCCCCACGCACCGCAGCTCGCAGGCTGGAGCCGAGCCCCGAAGGGCTTCAGGTCCTTCCTGGAGGGCCAGTGTTGTAAGGGGGGACTTCCAGCCCCCCCAGATCTTCGCGGCTCCTGCTGCCCTGCAGCTCTTGGTGCCCTGGGGGAGCGGGAGCAGCGGGCACAGGGCTACTGTGACCCCAAAACACTGCAGTGGGGCTTTGGCACGTTTGGGAACTTTAGGGTCCTGTTGTTTTCCGGCGAGTGAGTTTTGATCCAGCCCGGCTGGGTTTGGAAGACGCTCTGGTGCTGGGTGGGTCAGGCTGTGCCCCGACCGTGGGGTCCCCGCTGCCCGTGAGTGGGGCGGTGGGAGTGCTGGCTGGGTGTGCTCGGTGGATCCCGCCCTGAGTGGGGATTTGCGGAGCCGGACTCCGGTGCCGTGAGCTCCCAGTAACCCACAGCTCCCCGTGTCTCTGCCCAGAGCCAGCGTGGTGCTGGGTCAGGGGGCAGCACCGTTCAGAGCCCTGGATGTGGAACTGGGGAGCCCTTTCCCCCGGGGCTCTGAGGGACCCACAGCCCGTGGCTGGCCCCGTTCCCCATCCCCGGAGCACCGGGCACCTTTGGGGTCCCATCGCTGGCTGCTGGGGCAGGGTGCCTGGGGCAGGGTGCCAGGGCGTGAGGGCCAACAGGGTGGGTGGGTGCACACGGGGTGGGAGAAGCAATCGGATCCCACCCGCCCCTTGGGGAAGGGGGTTTGTTCTGCCTCACAGGCACACTGGGCAGCCTCACAGCTCGGTTTGTGCTTCCTGAGTTCAGGAGAAGTCTGCGATTCCTCCCACCCAGGGCAGCTTTGGGGCATCCCCAGGGCGCTGCAGCATGGGGTGGGCACTGCCAGTGGGATGGTCTCCGGGGATGGTGGGGAGCAGCTCTAACTGCCTGCCCATCCCAGACCCCAGCGCTGGCATCCAACACCTTCCCGGCCTTTTCCAGGTCTGGAGTCGAGTTCAGCTTCCACGTCTCAGGTACCTGAGCTCCCCCTTCCAAAGTGCAGCGGGAATCCCATTGGAGAGGCTGTTGGTTGTGGGAATCTGATCAGAGAAGCTGCTGGTTGTGGGAATCCCATCCGAGCAGCTGTTCTGTGCCGTGAACGGGGCTGCTCGTGATGCTGGGACCACGGAGTCATCACTGGGACCACGGAGGCAGAGCCCTTGTGCCTGGCTGCCAGCCCCCCGCAGCCTCCCGGTTGCTCCTGCGAGCCCCCGGCGCTGCCATCCCGAGCTCACGGAATGTAGGTCAGGGAAGGGGATTTTTTTAGCCTCATCCATGCGGAGCCGGGAAAATTCTCCTCCCTTGCCCTTTGCGTCAGCTGCAATCACCATCAGCAGCGGGAGCGGGTGGCTGGCACCTCACTGCCCTGGGGCGAGGAGGGCAGGCGGCTCCCTGGCACAGCAGGGAGCATCTGAGGGGTGGGAAGGAGCTGCAGGGTGGCAGGTTGGTGCTGCCAGGAGCCCAGTGGGATGCTGGTGCTGCCAGTGCTGTGCCAGGGGCCCAGCAAGGAGCCTGGCACCCTGCAGATGTGGAGCCCCACAGGAGCCTTTAGTGTCCCTGTGGAAGCACCTAGCACTGGCTGTGGGACAGGGGGATCCCCATCGGGACCCCCAGAGCACCAGAGCACACCCTCTGTGGTCTCCCAGACTGTCTGCAGGATGTGGAGGCTGGAGGAGCCCAGGGCAGGTAGGAACAGGCACCAGCCGGGCATGGGAGCAGGAATCCCAAATGCTGGGGTGCGCAGGGCCCCACAGCCTGGTTGGGGTGGTCAGCCCCGTCGGGGTTAGGGTTTGGGTTAGGGTCAAGGGGTGCACACACAGGGCTGAAGCCAAGGGCAATGGTGGCCACTGCTCTGAAACACCCGGAGCTGCTTGCCCAGGCAGTTCTCAGTGTCTGCAGGGTGGTTTTGGGGTCTGCAGGGTGGTTTTGGGGTCAATGGGATGGTTTTGGAGTCTGTGGGACAGTTCTCAGTGTGTGCAGGATGGTTTTGGGGTCTGTGGGATGTTTTGGGGTCTGCAGGGTGGTTCCTAGAGTCTGTGGGATGGTTCTTAGGAGCTGTAGGATGGTTCTTGGAGTCTGGAAGGTGGTTCTGGGGTCTATGGCACAATTTTTGAGGTCAGTGGGATGGTTCTAGGAGTCTGTAGGATCATTTGGGGGTCTGTGAGATGGTTCCTAGAGTCTGTGGGATGGTTCTTAGGAGCTGTAGGATGGTTCTCAGCATCTGCAGGATGATTTTGGGATCTGTGGGATGGTTCTTGGGGTCTGCAGGGTGTTTTTGGCTGTCGGGGATGCTCCACTTCTTCCCCAGGTGCAAAGCTGGAGCAGCCTGTCCAGCCCATAGGGTGGGGGACAGGAGAGGTCCTGGGGGTCTCTGGTTTGTCCAGTGGGGTCAGGACTGTCCCACATCAGGGCCCTGGGGCAAACTGGGTGGTGGAGGTGGGGCTGCGCCTGACCCTGCTGAGGCTCTGGGCCCCAAAGTGCCGCTGTGTCACCCTTCAGCCAGAGCCACTGGGTTCTCCCCCTGGCTCTCCTGGATCAAACTGGGATCCAGGGGCACCCCATGTCCCACAGCAGGAAAGGGGAGAGGCAGGAAGCACCCCATAACCAGGGACTTGCTGTAGGAACCCCATCGCCCTTCCCACCCCATGTGTTCCATGAGTGGGATCCTACAGCCCTGTGGTGAGCGGCTGCTCTGGTCCGTGGGTCGGTGCTGTCGGTGGGTTCATGCCCATCGCCCTGCCCGGCTGCGCCCCACAGCCTCAGCCCTGTGGGGTCGGATGTGCTGCTGCGAGAGCACGGCCCCGCTCTGCGTGGGGACCCCACGGGCCTGGCCACGGCCCCACAGCCCTGACCCTGCTCTTTCCAAACCTTGGGGGAGGCTGGGTGCGAGTTGGCTGAGACACCAGCTCCACAGGCTTTGGGTGCTGGGCTCTGGGTGCAGAGGCACCTCCGTGGGTGCAGAGGTGCCTCCACAGGTGCTGGGGTGCGAGGAGGTGCCTCCATGGGTGCTGGGGTAAGAGGAGGCACCTCTGTGAGTGCTGGGTTTGGGGTGGGCAGGGGATGACGCTGCAGGTACCCAGAGATGGGGAGGATGGGGCAGGGCTGGGGGTGCAGGTGCTTGGGCGGGCCTCGGGAGGAGCGGGCGCTGCCAGGCCGAGCTGCGTGCGGCGGGCCCCGCGTGGCAGCGTGGCACCCGTCTCCTGGGAGACCGCGGGCGCAGGAGCGGCGCCGAGCCCAGCCGACACGGGCTGCCACCGCACGCCCGCCGCACAAACACTGCAAATGTCAAGGGAGCCTAAAAATAGCCCCTGCGGGGCCCCCGTGCGCCCGCACGCCCCCCCTTCGCCCGCTGCCAGCCCGCGGGGTTCCCGGGGGGGGGGATCGGTGCCAGGGTGGGCTGCACGCCCCAGCTTGGCCACCCCGTCCCCCTGCCGAGGGGTGACCCCAAAGGGATGGGGCAGCCTCCCGCTCCTCCTCCTCGGGGTTTGGGGTTTCCCCTCGGAGGGTTCCCCAGCCTTGCCCTGCCCTGGTGCCAGCGGGGAGGGCAGCCCGGGGTGGCCCCGCTGCTGCTGCCGCCCTAGAGCAGGGGGTGACCCGCGGGCGCTCCCGAAGCACCTCCCGCAGCCCAGCCGGCGCCGACCTCCCGCCTTGGCTCCCCCAGCACTACTTCACGGTCAACTTCAACCACGAGAACCAGAAGACCCTGGAGCTGAGGACCGAGGATGCCAAGGACTGCGACGAGTGGGTGGCAGCCATCGCTCACGCCAGGTACTGCCCTCTGCCAGCCCCGCGGCTGGCGCTGGGTACGGGGGTGCAGCCGTTCCCAGCCCCGTGTTGGGGACCCCCACCACCCTCATCCCCAGCCCTGACCGCAGCGGCTGGCACTGCCGGGGGGTCCTGCCCGAGCCTGGGGTCCTCTCGGAGAGGAGAAGCGGGGCGCAGGCGGGTGTCTGCGGGGGGCTGGTGGGAGCCACAGGCATCCCCCTCCCGCCGGCCCCTGGCTTTGGGGTTCGCTTCAGCCCCCTGCCGGTCCTCCCGCCCCACGGGGGACCCCGAGCGCTGCCCACGGGGGGCGCCGGGGCTCACGGCCGCCTCTGCCCGCAGCTACCGGAGCCTGGCGACGGAGCACGAGGCGCTGATGCAGAAGTACCTCCATCTCCTGCAGATCGTGGAGACGGAGAAGACCGTTGCCAAGCAACTCCGGCAGCAGATCGAGGACGGGGAGATCGAGATCGAGCGCCTCAAGGCCGAGGTGAAGGGGCTGGCGCTGCCCCGGCGCCGAGCTGCTGCGCCCCGGGGTGACCCCTGGGCTGCGGGTGCGATGGGGGCGGCATCGCCCTGCTGGCGGGGCCCGGGGGGTCCCCCGGCCCCTGGGATCCCTCTCGTTCTCACGGGGTCTCTGGCAGAGAGGGCTCGCGGGGGGAGGGGAGTTCTCGGTGTGGTGCTCGGGCTCCAAAGCCCGGGCACTGGGATGGGCGGGTGAGCTGGTCGCTGGGGTCTGGGTTCGTTGCGGGGGGTGAGACCCCTTCTCTTGTGTTTCCTTTTCATCCTGGGCACCTGGGTTGGCCCCTCCGAGCTGCCTCCTCTGCCAGGATGGGCACAGCTGGAGGGTGTGTGGGGCCAAACCCTGCTCAGCAGTGCCCAGTGACAGCACGGGGGGCACTGGGCACAGACTGGAACCCGGGAAGTTCCAGTTCTAGGAACTTCTTGACTTTTCAGGTTCCACAGAGGCTGTGGGGTGTCTGCTCTGGAGAGATCCTGCACCCCTCCGGTGTCCCTGGCACGGGGCTGCGGGATCGGGCTGTGGGAAAGCAGCAGGATGTGGGTTAGACTGGGGGTCCTGCTGGGCTGAGACACCAGCCCTGTGTCAGTGAACCCCAGCACTGCCCCAGAGGAGGCAGCTGCAGCGTCAGGGGTGCCATGAGGTGCCCTCAGGGGCAGCTTCTCCTTAAACTGTGAGGGGTTGAGCTGGAGGTGCAGACGGGGAGCTCTGGGACTCCTCTCTGCCCTGGGCTGTGTTTCCCTGGGGCCCCCCAGGCTGTGACCTGAGACATCCAACACTCAGCCTGCACTTCAGAGGGGGAGCCCTGCTCACCCCATCCAGAGGCAGAAACACCAGCCCTGGAGCGATCCCACAGCGCTGGCAAACCCCCTCCCTGGGTGCCAGGCAGAGCCGGCACAGGGACTGGCACTGATGACCCCCCGACTGCAGCGGGCATTGGTGCCTTGAGGCACAGAGAGGGGTGGAAATCCCTGGAGAGCTCAAAGGTCTGACCCCAAGGAACAGGAGGGGGTGAAACCAGTGCAGGAGCTGCGAACCCATGGCTGGCTTCTCTGCTCAGATGCAGTGATCAGGCTGAGCCATGGCTCCAGGATGGGTTGGGGTGTCCCAGGGACATGTTGGGCTGTCCCAGGGACATGCAGGGCTGCCCCAGCCACTCACACTGCCCCTGTGCTCTCAGATTGCCTCCCTGCTCAAGGACCACGAGCGCATCCAGGCTGGCCAGACCAGCGTGCCCAGCGATGACGACAGCGACATCAAGAAGATCAAGAAGGTGGGTGGTGGTGGGTGAGCAGCACAGGGTCCTGGTGGGGTCCCAGTGTGGTCCTGGTGGGGTTACCAATGGTGTCCTGGTGAGGTCTTAGTGGAGTCCCAGTGGGGTCCTGGTGTGGTCCTAGTGGGGTCCCAGTGGGGTCCTGGTGTGGTCCTAGTGGAGTCCCGGTGGGGTCTTGGTGGGGTCCTGGTGGAGTTACCAATGGTGTCTTGGTGGGGCCCTGGTGGTGTCCTGGTGAGGTCCCAGTGGGGTCCTGATGAGGTCCCAGTGGGGTCCTGGTGGGGTTACAAATGGTGTCCTGGTGAGGTCCCATTGGGGTCCCAGTGAGGTCCCAGTGGGGTCCTGGTAGTGTCCTGGTGAGGTCCCAGTGGGGTCCTGGTGAGGTTCTAGTCAAGTCCCAGTGGGGTCCTGGTGGGGTTACCAATGGGGTCCTGGTGAGGTCCCGGTGGTGTCCCGATGGGGTCCCAGTGCTCACAGTGGTACCCAGTCGATTCAGATGAGCTGCTGCTGCAGGCGGGCGGGCTCGGGGGCACGAGGGCGCAGGGGATGCCCACGGCAGGCAGCACCCACGCAGCCCCCCGGCCCTCCGTGAGCGGGTGCCGTGGCTGGGAGCAGGTGCAGAGCTTCCTGCGGGGCTGGCTGTGCCGGAGGAAGTGGAAGACCATCATCCAGGACTACATCAGGTCGCCGCACGCTGACAGCATGCGCAAGCGCAACCAGGTGGTGTTCAGCATGCTGGAGGCCGAGGCCGAGTATGTCCAGCAGCTGCACATCCTCGTCAACAACTTCCTGCGGCCGCTTCGCATGGCCGCCAGCTCCAAGAAGCCCCCCATCACACACGACGATGTCAGCAGCATCTTCCTCAACAGGTGAGTGAGGTGCTGGCTGGGGGGAGTAGGGGTCAGCGTCCCCGTGGGACACCCGCGCGGCAGCCCCCCGGGCGCTGGGCGCTGGCACCAGGAGTGCCAAGGGGCTGGTGGCAGCCGGTGGGGGGCTGCGTCTACAGGAGGCCCTGGCTCCCAGGGGGCAGCGACCTGCGGCTCTGACAGGAGCCTCTGGGTAACCACAGCCTGTGGACAGGGGGCGGCTCTCGTGGGGATGGTGTGGAGGGGCCAGACGTGGCCTCTCCCTTGCAGGAAGGGGGGGTCTGGGCTCCCCCACACTGAGCTGGAACAGGGTGGATTTTGGTCCGCCAGGAGGAAGAGGGCTGGACTCTGGGGGGGGGGGGATCCCTGGAACAGGCTGCCCAGAGACGGGGTGGAGGCTCCATCCCTGGAGCCACTCAAGGTCAGGCTGGCTGAGGCTCTGGGCAACCTGGGCTGGGGAGTGCTGGCCCTGCTGGGTGCAGGGGGGTTGGACTGGGTGCCCTTTGGACCGGGTGCCCCTTGGAGGGCCCTTCCAGCCCTGTGTGATGATCCTGTGGTTCTGTGGTGCTGACTGCTGAGGGGAGCTTCAAGCTGCTGGTTCCTCCCTCTCTGTCCAGCTCCCCGCTGGCTGTGGGGACCCTCTGCAGACCCCAGTGCTCCACGGGCCCCATCCCAGTGCTCAGCGCTCACCCCCAGCTTTGTCTTCCAGTGAAACCATCATGTTTTTGCACCAGATCTTCTACCAAGGGCTGAAGGCGAGGATCTCCAGCTGGCCCACGCTGGTGCTGGGTGAGTGCCCTGTGACACCACCGCCTCCTCCTCCTCCTCACCCAGCTCCCATCCTGGGGGAGTCCCCATCCCCAGAGGGGTTCCAAGGACCTGTGGATGTGACTCTGGGGAACAGGGCCTGGCTGGGTTGAAGGTTGGACTGGATGGTCCTGGAGCTCCTTTCTAACCAGAACGACTCTGGGAAACCCCAAAGAACCCAGAACCCCCCATTCCTGGTCCTGCTGGGGAAGGGGGGGGGCAGATGCACCCAGGAGAGCTGCTGCATCCATGGGAACCCTCAGCTACCCTCCAGACCCCAAACTGGGTATAACTGGGGCTTGCGTGAGCAGGATGGAGCTCCAGGGGTGGGCTCAGGGGGTGAGGAGGGCTGGGGGCCTGTGCCAGGGCCAGCAGACCCACGTGCCCCGCACCGCTCTGCCCGCAGCCGACCTGTTTGACATCCTGCTGCCCATGCTGAACATCTACCAGGAGTTTGTGCGCAACCACCAGTACAGCCTGCAGATCCTGGCCCACTGCAAGCAGAACCGCGACTTCGACAAGCTGCTCAAGCACTACGAGGCCAAACCCGACTGCGAGGAGAGGACCCTCGAGACCTTCCTCACCTACCCCATGTTCCAGGTGACCGCTGGCGCCGGGACTGGAGGTCCTCCTGGCCGTGAGGAGTGGCCTGGGTACTGCAGGCACAGCCCCATTATTGGGATCAGTGTGGGTGAAGATGGCCTGGGGGGTCCCTACACTGCTCCGGGGCTCTGCTCAGGCTGTTGCTGGGATGATTGGAGCTGCAGGGCTGTCCCAGGGCTGTCCCAGGATGAAGCTTTCCCATCACCCCACAGCTCAGGGACACGGACAGGACAATCTCCCAGCACTGGTCCCCCTCTTCATGCAGTTTTAGCAGGAGGGCCTTTGGAGCTGGGGGGTCTGGGGCTCCCGGCAGCCGCTGATGCCCCGCTGCTCCCCGCAGATCCCCAGGTACATCCTGACGCTGCACGAGCTGCTGGCTCACACCCCGCACGAGCACGTGGAGAGGAACAGCCTGGACTACGCCAAGTCCAAGCTGGAGGAGCTCTCCAGGTCAGAGCCAGCACTGGCCGTCAGTGGCCATGGGTCGGGGCGGGCAGCTCTCACGGGTGGGCAGTTCTGGCTGCTGGAGGGGCTCGGGCTGCTGGAATCTTTGGGGCTGGAGGGGTTCGCTCGGTGCTCCTGGAGCCTGTTGGCCGTCGCTGGTGAGGATGAAGCCCCTGGCACGGGGAGACCCACCCGCTGGGGCGCAGACCCCCCGCGAGCTGCGGTCCCCTCCTGCCCCCAGGATAATGCACGACGAGGTGAGCGAGACCGAGAACATCCGCAAGAACCTGGCCATAGAGAGGATGATCATCGAGGGCTGCGAGATCCTGCTGGACACCAGCCAGACCTTCGTGAGACAAGGTACCCTGCCCGTGCCACACGCCGAGCCTGGCACCCCCGGGGCCGTCTGCACCCCAGTAACCCCGGTGGCTCTCGGGGTCCCGGTCCCGGCATGGGGATCCCGCTGGCCCCTGCCCCGCTCTGGGCACCCGGCCGCGCCAGAGCGCCCCCGATGCCAGGGCCGGGTCTCTCCCTGCGCGCAGGGTCCCTCATCCAGGTGCCGATGTCGGAGAAGGGGAAGATCCCGCGGGGCCGGCTGGGCTCGCTGTCGCTGCGCAAGGAGGGCGAGCGCCAGTGCTTCCTCTTCTCCAAGCACCTCATCATCTGCACCAGGGGCTCCGGGGGCAAACTGCACCTCACCAAGGTGCGGGGGCACGACAGGGGCTGGGGCGCAGGGACGGGGCGGCTGGGCTGGCACCGGGAGCTGCCGGGTGTAGCTGGTGTGGGGCAGCCCCCGGGTGAGGGCTGTGCTGGGCTTTCCGGAGGAGGAGACGAGGAGGGTTCTCGGTGGAAAGAGAAGCTGTCCCGAGGTGCAGCAGCAGCCCCGCGGTTCCTCAGCGGGAAACTCAAACCACAGCCCAGTCCTGCGCCCGACGCACCAGTCTCCTCCAGTCTGCCCTCCAGTCTACTCCTGTCGGTGGAGGTTCCGCAGTTAACGCGGCCAGAGATCGCTCGTTCCCGGCACTAAACTAGCAGCTGGGAAAATCCCAGCCCCTGGCCGAGAGCTGATGACGGGACAGAGGGGCTGCGGGAGGGCGAACTGGGAGCCGCTGGGGCAGCCGTGGGCACCCAGACGGGCTGACGGCTGCGCTCTCGCCCCTGCAGAACGGTGTCATCTCCCTCATCGACTGCACGCTGGTGGAGGAGCAGGAGAGCACCGACGAGGACGGTAGGTGCCCGCAGCCCGCCTGCAGCCTCCCCCTGGGGTGCGGCCGGCACTCTGCTCAGCCCCTGCCCATGGGTGCTGCCGGGGGGGGGGGTGTGTCTGGTCTGTCCCCCAGCGGGGGCTGGGCACTGGGGCGTCTCGGGAAGCAGGGTCAGAGCTACTCCAGGACCCTCTTGGCTGGGGTGTCCAGCCCTGCAGACCCTCACCCGCTGCAGGGGGGAGGTGGTCACCCAGCGTGGCCAGGGAGGTGCCCGGGGTACGGGGCACAGGCAGAGCCTGGCAGGAGGCTCTGGCAGCTCTGGGCGATGCTTTCCCGGCCGGGTGACAGTGTGGCTGGTGCCGCCCTTGTTCCCCCCTCCAGAGCCGTGTCCTCCGGTCACGGAGGTGCTGCTCAGGTCCCGGGATGTGCCGGCTGCTTCAGTGACGTAAATTATTCGCTGGGCACCCACCAGGCACCCAGTGATGCAAATGGGACCCTCCCCAGACAGGGGGGCGCAGGTCAGCTCCATGGAGCCGGGCAGAGGGGGTGCTGCTGCTCCCCAGGTGCAGTGGGACCAGCACAAGCTCCTGTCCCTCGTCCCCAGCACAAGTCCTCTCGCTGCCAGCAGCCAGGGTGCGCCCAGCCCCGTGCTCAGGGTCAGGCTTTGCCCAGCAAACCCACCTCACCCTCCGAGGGGCCGCGGGGCCGCCTGCGCTGGCGGACGGCGGGTGGGCAGGGACCCCCAGAGTCACCCCGTGGGGGTTGTCTGTCGCAAAGCGAAATCCTCGGGGCAAGACATCGACCACCTCGACTTCAAGATTGTGGTGGAGCCCAAAGATTCCTCCTCCTTCACCGTCATCCTGGTGGCCTCGTCCAGGCAGGAGAAGGCTGCGTGGACCAGCGACATCAGCCAGGTAGGGCGGACCCGGCAGGGAGGAGGTTTCGGGGTGCAGCAGTCCCGGGGGGGGGGGGGTCTGCTCTGCTGCCCCGCTGCAGGCTGCGGCTTTGGGGCACCTTTGGGTGCCCAGAACCAGACAGCTGCTGTTGGCTGTGGGTGGGCTGTTGCATAGCACCGGGCAGGGGCTGCGCCCTGGGCGCTTTCCCGGTGCCATCGGGCACCCGGAGCGCCCCAGGAGCGGCGCCGCGCAGCGGCGAGGACGAGGAGGACGAGGAGGAGGAGGAGGAGGCAGGGGTCAGGGCGCAGCAGCTGGGAGCAGGGGCTGTCCGTCCCTGTTCCACCGGCGCTGCTTGAGCCGCTGTCGGGGCTGCGCCTTGGGTTCACCCTGGCTCACACACAGGTGCAGGCTGCACCTGAAGGCTGTTGCCGGGCGCACAACTTTCTCCTGGGTGGGAGGAAGAGACAAAAGTCCTCAGTTGCAGCAGGGGTTGTGCTGGAGCCGTCTCTACTGCAGCCCAGCGCTGCGCCGGTCCCCGGGAGAGCTGTGGGCAGGAGCTGGGGCGCAGCCCTGCGCGGAGTGGTGGCAGCTCCTGGTCCCTGTTGGGGGGTCTCTGGGAGGGGACTTTGGCTCCAGCCACCCAGGACGGGAGCTTTGTGCCTGCCCGGGCCAGCTCTGCAGCGGGAGGGCTGGGAGCTGCTTGGCCGGGCGCTCCCCCAGCTCAGGGCTACGGGAGAACATCGGTGGGGGGCAGCTCTTCCCAGCCCCAGCCCGAGGCCCTGCTGGGCGCAGCCAGCGGGGTGACTGGTGCCAGCCCGAGTGCAGGAGCCCCGAGCCCGACCCGTGTCTCTCGCAGTGCGTGGACAACATCCGCTGCAACGGGCTGATGATGAACGCCTTTGAGGAGAACTCCAAGGTCACCGTCCCCCAGATGATCAAGTGAGTGCTGGCTGCGGGCACCGGGGCTCTGCCGGCCCCCCCGGCGAGGGGACACGCTCCGGGGAAGCCCTGCGTGGGGAGGGGAGGGCGCGTGGAACCGTCACTGACGGTGAGAGGGGGAGCGAGGAGGGGCAGGGGGTGCTGGGCTGCACGGAGGGGGGACCCGTGGGGCACAGCCAGCGGCATGGGGAGGGTCTGGGATCTCGGGCGTCCCCCAGGGATGGGGTCTTGCCCAGTCCTCACTGAGCACTGCAGGGGGTTTCCACCCCATTCAGGGGTTAGATTCCTAGGGTCCCCCCAGGAGGGGACACCCCAAGGTGCCACTCGCTGCCAGGGACCTGCTCCTCACGTCTCAGCGGGGTGGGGAAGCTGCTGGCGCCAGGCAGCCCCTGGTGTCGTCCCGGGCTGAAGCCACAGCTGTCTTGTCTCTCTGCAGGTCTGATGCCAGCTTGTATTGTGATGATGTTGACATTAGGTTCAGTAAAACGATGAATTCCTGCAAGGTCCTGCAGATCCGCTACGCGAGCGTGGAGCGGCTGCTCGAGAGGCTGACGGACCTGCGCTTCCTCAGCATCGACTTCCTCAACACCTTCCTGCACTCCTACCGCGTCTTCACCACCGCCCTCGTGGTTCTGGACAAGCTCATCACCATCTACAAGAAGCCCATCAGCGCCATCCCCGCTCGGTGAGACTGCAGTGCCCGTCCCTGTGACCCGTCCTGCCCCCGGGGGTCCAGCAGGGTTCTGGGGGGCTCCGCTGTCCCCTCTTCTGCTCCCCGGGCTGTGTCGCCCCGCTCCCTATGAGCAGGGTCACGGGAAGCAGCCAACCCCGAGCTCTGTGGGTGCCCCCGAGGGAGAGCTGAGCAGTGGGATGGGATGATGGGGGGTCCCGTGGCCGCACTGAGCCCACGGGGAGCTGCCCCCCGAGCCTGGCGCGGTGCGAGCTCAGCGTCTCTCCGGCCAGGTCCCTGGAGCTGCTGTTTGCGAGCAGCCAGAACAACAAGCTGCTGTACGGGGAGCCCCCCAAATCGCCCCGCGCCAACCGCAAGTTCTCGTCGCCGCCGCCGCTGTCGCTCAGCAAGTCGTCGTCGCCCAGCCGGCGCAGGAAGCTCTCGCTCAACATCCCCATCATCACCGGGGGCAAGGCGCTCGACCTGGCCGCCCTCAGCTGCTCCTCCAACGGCTACGCCGGCGTCTACTCCTCCATGGCCCCCTTCAGCAAGACCACCCTGGACATCAACAAGCTCTACGTGGCCGGCACCTACCCCAACAAGATCCCCGACGAGGGACAAGCGGCCTCGGAGAAGCAGGAGGAGCCACTGCCCAGCAAGCAGGGTGGGTCGGGGAGGGTGGCCATGGGCCTGGGGGGGTCCCCCTGAGCGGTGGGGCAGGGCTGCCCCAGCTCCTCCATTGGGTGATCCCCAGGGGGAGATGCTTCTGCCCCATCGCAGCGCTGAGGACCCTGTGCCCGGTTCGGGGGTGACCCAGGCTGGAGGAGAGGCTGGAGCAACACGGCTGTGGGGTGGTAACCGGGGCTCCTGCTCCTGCCAGGCTCCGAGGTGTCTGTGAGGGAGGAGTCGGACACGGAGCCCAACCACAGCGACGAAGCAGAGGCTGAGACTTCCCCTACAAAGTCTCCGACGACTCCCAAGGCCGTCAAGTGCAAGAACTCCTCAGGTACACAGTGAGCCGGAACCTGTCCCGCTGCGGGGTCACCGGGCTGCCTGGCCCCTGCCGCGGGAAGGGGATCCCTGAGCAGCAGCAGGACTTGGCCCTTCCCTTTGCTCTGGGGGTGCAGGGAACCACCAGGCTGCACCTCAGGGCTGGGCTGAGCATCCTAATGGGTCTTCTCACCCTTTTGGGGCTGGGGTGCTGCTCTGGGATTGCTGGAGATGGGAGCCCAGACTTCCTGTGCTCGAGCCTCTCCCGTGTTAGCCCCAACACCTCTGTAGCCCCAGTTCTGTGCTGGGCAGACTGCCACCACCTAGAGCTGCCCAGCGCCATGGGGTGGCAGCCAGCTCTGTGTGGGGCACAGCCCTGCGTTGCTGGCTGCACCCCGCTCTGTGAGCCCCGTTCCCAGTGGGCCCCGACCCGGGGTCTGCGGAAGGGACCCCGCTGGGCTGTGGCAGCGGCTGCAGGGGGTCGGCTCTCTTCTCCCCACAGATTTCTCGTTGTTCTCCTACAACAACGGGGTGGTGATGACGTCCTGCCGGGAGCTCGACAGCACCCGCAGCGCCCTGTCGGCCGCCTCTGCCTTCGCCATCGCCACGGCAGGGGCCAACGAGGGCACCCCCACCAAGGAGAAGTACCGCAGGATGTCCCTGGCCAGCGCAGGTACCAGGGCACCCACAGCTGGGGCTGAGCAAACTGGGGTCCCAGCAGCCAGTGCTTTGCTTCGGAGGCACCTATGGGGTGCTCAGGGGGATGGGGCTGTGCTCAGCAATCAGCAGTCCCAGAGACACCCGTAAGGGACCCCTGATAGAGCTGGGGCTGCACTGAGGGCTCAGCAGTCCCTTAGGGGACCCCTGAGGGCGCTGGGGCTGTGCTCAGGGCTCAGCAGTCCCATAGGGGACCCCCAAGGGTGCTGGGGCTGCACTGAGGGGCTCCCCCACAGTTTCAGGGTTTCCCACGGACCAGCGGAACGGGGACAAGGAGTTTGTGATCCGGAGAGCAGCCACCAACCGCGTCCTCAACGTCCTGCGGCACTGGGTGTCCAAGCACTCGCAGGTGGGTGCCTGGGGGTCGGGGGGCTCCCGGGGTGGCTCGGCTGGGCCAGAGCCTGGGGAGGCGGCTGTGCCGAGCTGGCTGCACCAGCAGGACTTCGACACCAACGAGGAGTTGAAGTTCCGAGTGATCAGCTTCCTGGAGGAGGTGATCCACGACCCCGAGCTGCTGACCCAGGAGCGGAAGGCAGCCGCCAACATCATCAGGTAGGGGGCTGCGGACAGCACCTGCTGGGCCCTGGAGCTGCACCAGGCTCCTTCCCGCACCGGGACCCCACGGAGGTGCGATGACCCTGTGTCCATGTGGGGTCGGGCCGGGGCTCAGCACCCCCTGCCTCACTGCTGGAGGGGTGTGTGGGGCTGGCTGGGGCCTGGGGAGGGTTTCTTTCCCCTCCAGGGCGGGGAGCAGGGGCCCAGCAGTGGGCTGGGTGCACGGGGTGTTCGCCGGGCACTGAGCCCCGAGCCCGTGGGGCTGCGGCTTCCCCCGGCATGACGCTGCCGTCTGCTGCCGCAGGACCCTGACGCAGGAGGATCCGGGCGACAACCAGATAACCCTGGAGGAGGTGGTGCAGATGGTAAATGCTCTTCCCCTTCCACACCCGCTGCTGCTGCAGTCCCTGCCCCTGTGGGACACAGACACCCGCAGGCTGCTCGCAGCAGAACCCCTGCAACTGCAGCAGATCCATCCCCGGGGCTTCCAACGGCTTCTGGGGTGCTGGGGCCTTGGGGGGAGGGTTGACCTGGAAACTGCTGGGAAGTCCTTTGAGGAAGAGAAACCAAAGCAACGGATTTCAGTCTGTACCCCGAGCTCAGCAGCTTTAGGGGAAACAGCAGGGAAGGGCCGTGACCTGGGCTCAGGGGTGCATGGGATGGGCTGCAGGGATCTGCTGTAGGATGGAGGGATGTGGGATGTGCTGCAGAGAGGCAGGATCTGCTGTGGGTTGCGGGATGGGAGGCAGGATGTGCTGTGGGGTGCAGGATATGCTGCCTGTGCCCCATCACACGGGGCTGGCAGCACACAGCAGCTCCACTGGGAAAGGCCCCTGGCTCGGGAGCCCGGCTGGAGCCCCGATTCCGGGTGCGAGGTGCTAGCCAGCCCTGCCGAGCTCCTGGCCAACCTGTCCGTGTCGCTGCCTCTGTCGCTCAGGCCGAGGGGGTCAAGGCGGAACCCTTTGAAAACCACTCGGCGCTGGAGATCGCGGAACAGCTGACGCTGCTGGATCACCTGGTCTTCAAGAAGATCCCCTACGAGTGAGTTACCCCGGGAGGCAGGAGGAGCAGCTCCGCTCCCCGGGGCTCTGTGGCTTGATCCCGAACCAGAGGTGCCTGCTGGCCCCAGCTCGGGGAGACCCTCCCGCAGCCATCGCGGCTCCAGGGGTGTCCCCGCAGCCCCAGTCCAGCAGCGCTGGGGGGCAAAGGCCTCGGGGTCCCGGCGCCGTGTGGCTGTGGCAGGGCTGGGGATGTCCCTGGCAGCGGGACCCGAGCAGAGCTGTTTGCAGGGAGTTCTTCGGGCAAGGCTGGATGAAGCTGGAGAAGAACGAGCGGACCCCCTACATCATGAAGAACACGAAGCACTTCAACGACGTAAGTGCAGCCGTGGCGGCAGAGCTCACACGGTCGGGGCTCAGGGGACCTTCCCAGCTCCTCCAGGGCCACCCCCAGCCAGAGCAGGGGCTCAGAGCCCCCAGGGCCAGCCTGCCCTGGGATGGCGCCAGCGATGGGGCTTCTCCCACCTCTCGGGGCGCCCTGGGCCAGGCTCTCCCCATCCTCAGCCCCAACAATCTCTTCCTTCTCTCTGCTCTGAACCTCCCCCTGTCAGTTTAGAAAGTCCTGAAGGTCTTTTCCAACTGTGATGGTGCTGCTGATGGTGGATAAATGGTGGTGGTGATGAGCTGAGGCGAAGCAGCCAGCTCCTCACAGCATTGGCCAGGGGCTGGGCTGTGCAGGGCTGTTCTGTGGGTGTCACCAGCCTTGTGGCCCTGGTGCTGCTGGAGTGGTGCAGGATAGGCATCTCTCCCACTGTGGAGCATCTCCTGGAGAAGCTGCTTCTGCAGGGGGGGTAGAAATACCTCTGAGGCGACAGGAGGGTCCCCACAGCCCCTGACACCGCTCTGGGCTGGAAACTGCCTGAGGAAAGGGGCCTGAGGCGGGGTAGGGGGCCAGCACCAGTGTGGCCAGCAGGACCAGGGCAGGCATCAAGCCCCAAGGAGTTGGGGGGACGTAGCTGCCCTCCAGAGCCGTCTGACAGGGCTGGGGCCGGGTCTCCCCAGGTCAGCAACCTGATCGCGTCCGAGATCCTGCGCAACGAGGACATCGTGGCGCGGGTGAGCGCCATCGAGAAGTGGGTGGCGGTGGCCGACATCTGCCGGTGCCTGCACAACTACAACGCCGTGCTGGAGATCACCTCCTCCCTGAACCGCAGTGCCATCTTCCGCCTCAAGAAGACCTGGCTCAAGGTCTCCAAGCAGGTGGGTGCAGGGCATGGACCCCCCCACTCCGGGTCTGCTGCGGCTGGGGGGATGGATGAGGGACACGGGACAGGAGACAAGGGGGTCTGGGGGTCTTCCCTGGGAGGGAGGTGTGAGCAGCTCAGCCCCTGCGTGGCTGCCGTGTTGATTCCTCCTGCTGGGGATCTGCAGCTGAAGAACCTTCTTTAGAGCCGTTGAAGCGCAGAGACCTCTTCAAACTGGGCTCCTGGGCTTGGCAGTCCAGCGCTGGATGAGCAAGGGCAAGCGTGGGGCTGCTGGGTGCTGAACAGAGCTGCTCTGTGGGCTCCTCTGCTGCAGGAACCTCATCTCTTGGGCTCCCCTGGGCATCGCCAGGGCGGGATTTGTGCCTGCGGGGTTGGGTGCCGGGGGAGCTCCCATGGGCTGGGGGCTGCTGCCAGCACCTTCTCCAGGCGACGCTCTGGGTCTCCTGCAGACGAAGGCTCTGATCGACAAGCTGCAGAAGCTGGTGTCGTCGGAGGGCCGGTTCAAGAACCTGCGGGAGGCCCTGAAAAAGTGAGTGCTGAGCACCCTGGGGTGCTGCTCCGGCGGCCAGCGCTTGCCCCTCCAGCTACCGGGGTGACCCCGAGCAGCCAGCGCCCAGGTTCCCTTAGCCCTGTGACGCTGCGCTGGCTCGGGATGCTGGGGAGCTCCTCGCAGGTCCTGCAGACCGTGGGGCTGACCCACATCCCCCCGCAAAGTAAAGCAGCTCTGTCTGTCTCCCGCTGTGCTTGCTGCCCAAGTTGTGACCCGCCGTGCGTGCCCTACCTGGGCATGTACCTGACCGACCTGGCCTTCATCGAGGAGGGCACCCCCAACTACACCGAGGATGGCCTCGTCAACTTCTCCAAGATGCGGATGGTGAGCGGCGGCACCTGGCCCCGTTGCCCGCCCCTCAGCCCCTCGCTCGGTCCGGAGGGTCTGCGCGGGCTGCCCTCCCCGTCGCGGGGCTGGGGGGCCGCTGGCTGCGCTCTCACGGGCTCCTGCGTCCCCGCAGATCTCCCACATAATCCGAGAGATCCGCCAGTTCCAGCAGACCTCCTACAAGATCGAGCACCAGCCCAAGGTACAGCCCCCCCCTCTCCTCCCGGTGAGCCCCGCAGCCTGGAGCCGCCTGGCCTCTGCCCTCCCAGCACAGCAACCCCCAGACAGCTGCCCAGATGCCCAGTGGAGTTGGCGATGGGGCCAGCTCAAGCACCCCCCACCGAACCACACTCTGGTGCCTGTGCCCAGCGGCAGGAGCAGCCCCAGTCCTGCGGGACCAGGAGCTCTGGCTGCACCGGTGGAGGTTGTGGGGCTGTGGGCTCTGATTTCAGCCTCTGCACTGCTGCTCCCTGCCCAGGGCTGGGCTGACACTGCCCCTGCCCCATCTCCCTGCAGAGGTGGGACACAGCTCCTGGATGCTCTCCTGGCTGCTGCTGGCCTGGTGCTTCCCGGGCAAAGGCTCTGCTGCCAGCTGCTGCTTGTACCGGGCAGCTCCGACCCGCAGGCGGGTGCCCCGTCCCTGCACAGGCTGTGCCGCTGGCACTGCTGCTGAGGCCACAAAGCAATGAGGGAGGGATCTGCTGGGCAGCACCAGAGCAGAGCTCCTGCCCCGGCAGCAACCACCCTGCAGCAAGAGCAGCCCTGCCCAGCCCCTTCCTTGCCAGGAGCCTGTGCTCTCCACAGCAGAGAACGATGCAGCTGAGAAAATAGCTCCAGGGAGGAGAATGAAGGAAACCAGTATGGGGTCAGGGCAAGGCTCAGCAGCCCTGGGATGGGAGACCAACAGGCTGTGCCAGGGTTGGCTCTGCAGTCACTGGATGGCAGCCCCGTGGGCTGTGCCTGGGGTCAGCTCTGCAGCCCCGGGATGGCAGAGCCACGGGCTGTGCCGGTGCCGGTTGGCAGGAAGCACTGTCCATTCTCTGCTCCCCGGGTACCCCTCGGGTCTCTGTTGCTCCCCAGCTTCAGAGTCTGCGATCGGCCGCAGCAGAGGCGGGTCCGTGGCCACTACCGGCTTCGCTCTCCTCCTGCCAGGTGACGCAGTACCTGCTGGACCAGTCGTTTGTGATGGACGAGGAAGCCCTTTACGAGGCTTCCCTGCGGATAGAGCCCAAGCTGCCTTCCTGAGGCCGGCGAGCGGCCGGCGGCTGCTGTACACAGGCTATACCATATGTACATACCTGGTTGTTCCCGTCGGACGCCCTGGAGTGACTCCCGCGTACCTGCTGTCCCACGCCAACTGCCCTCCTCCTCCTCCTCCTCTTCCTCGTCCTCCTCCTTAGGCCGCAGTAGGACTCCCCGCATCGCCCGAGGTCTCACGCGCCGGAGCCCCCGGAGCTCCCTTCCGACGCCGATATTTCTGTCACCTGGGGGCCGGCGGCTCCTTGCCAGGGGGCAGCTCCCGCGCTGGACGGTGTCGCCCGAGGGCAGGGGGGTCTCTCGGCCGCCGCCCCGCTGGGAGGATGGACTCGTCCCCTCAGCTTCTCCTCGCTGCGTTCGGCTCCTGCCCCCCGGCTTCTGTTGACCTGCTGTAGCTCCGTCCCCCCGTGACCGCGCTGAGTAACATGACGTAGAGGTAGCAAGCGATGGCCGAGTGTCTTTCTTACACCCGCTGCCCTCCCGGCGGCCGCCCTCGCGCAGGACTCTGGTGGTGTCGTGCTGCTTCTGTGAATAGCTCCGTGTCTTTTTTACCTCGTGGGGCGCGGGGACCCGGCCCGGCCCCCCGCGGCAGGCATGCGCCGCTCGCCCGCCCGTCTCCCGACACTTGTCGCTGGAAGCAATACCTCGCGGAACCGGAGTCTCTCTCCAGCCCGAAAGGGAAACTGACTGGTGAGCCAAGGGTCGGGAGGAGGTGGTGAAGGGAGAGGAGACGAGGAAAGAGAAGAAAAGAGGAAGAGAGGAGGAAAGAGAGAACAGGGAAGGGGAAAGAAGGAGAGGAGAAGAGGGAAGAGGAAAGAGAGGAGCAGAGGAAAGAGTGAAGAGAAGAGGGAAGAAGGGGAGAGGAGAGGAGGAAGGAGGAGAGGCAAGTGCAAAGAAGGGAAGATGAAAGGAGAAGAGGGAGGGAAGGGCAAGGAAGGAGCGGTGGTAGCGACCTCCCAGTTCTGTTCGTTCCCGGGTTTTCTAATGTACAAAGTGTATGTTTCCTGATTACCTCTTGCTAATAAATCTATTCGATCTCAGGGTGAACCGCGACCTCTCGGGTGTTTATCGGCGGGGCCGCCCCGCTGAC
>JAOXOE010000705.1:18605487-18630519 GCA_028565055.1 Phoeniculus purpureus | reverse complement strand
CCAGCCGCCAGGTCCCGGGCCGGGCGGGGAGGGCGGTTTGGCGGAGTCTGCCCCGGCCCGCGGGCGGCTGCCGCCTTCAGGTGTCAAGGAGCAGGCTTACGACGGCGCGGACCTTGCAGGCAACCCAGCGCCTGAGGGGACAAAAGTACTGGTAATGGAACTGCTCGAACTCGGGGGTCTGGCGGATGTCGCGGAAAAAGGCGGTGTCGAGGTCGGACTCGGTTAGGACGATGAGGAGGAGGAGCAACACAAAGAGGAGTCCGACGGTCACGAGCAGCAAACGGAGGACACTTAAAACAAACTTATTCACCTGTTCGGCCGGGGCCGCCCCGAGCCCGCCGGCGCCCGGGCACAGCGCCCGCAGCTCGCCGCCCGCCTCCTGCGCGTCGCCCGCCGCCCCCGGCGTGCCCGCCTCCGACTCCTTCTCCTCCTCGATGCTGCAGGGCGCCCCGTTGGCCTGGCGGGACAGCAGCATCAGCTCCAGGCTGTGCTCGGCCACCGGCGTGGGCAGCACGCTGTCGGCGGGGCTGTAGTTCTCGTCGGCGATCACCGACACCCGCTCGCTGCTCTCGGCGCGGCCGCCCCGGGCCGGGGCCGCGAAGGCGTCGCCGTGGGAGGCCGAGCGCACCGGCGTCGAGTGGGCGCTGTCACGCAGGGACTCCAGACCTGCGGCAAGGGGGGAGAACGGGGCTGCTCAGCGGCGACGGCAACCCCGGCCCTCCCGGGCTCACAGCGGGCCGGGGCCTGGAAGGGACCTCGAGAGACCACCCGCTCCCACCCCCTGCTGCCACAGCAGGACCCGAGGGCCCTGGCACAGGCTGCCCAGGGGGGCTGTGGCTGCTCCATCCCTGGCGGTGTCCAAGGGCCAGCTCGCTGGGGCTGGGGGCACCCTGCTCTGGGGAGAGGTGTCGCTGCCCCTGGCAAGGGGTTGGCACTGGGGGAGCCCTGAGCTCCCTCTCCCAGCCCAAACCGGTCTGCGATGCTATGGTAGTCCCCACTGCTGTCCCCAGCCCCGTGTCCTCTGCCAGGGCAGGGATCAAGAGAGGGGATCCTGCCCCTCGGCTCTGCCACAGTGGGGTGGTTGTGGTGCCCACAGCAGCCCCTTAGCTGCAGCTTGTGACCCCAGGGGTGATGCTGAGCCCCTTCCCCCGGTGTGACCGTCCCCACCACCACCAGACGGGACAGGTCTGCGTGCGGCGCCAAGGGGACAGACCCACAGCCGGCCCCTCACTGGGAGCCCCAGAACAAGGCTCTGCCCTGCTGCGAGGGACTAACCAACCCGAACTAGCCGGATGACAACCAGCTCAGGTTGACAAAAGCCAGGGCTGCCAGCAGAGGGGGGAGATGTCCTGGAGCTGCAGCCCCATCACAGCCAGAGCAGCTGCTGGGGGGCACCAACAGCTTCGAGTTCCAGCAACTGACCCCCCAAACCCACCAGGGGCTGTGGAGCCAGCGGCTGCCGGAGCTGCCCTGCAGCCAGGTGTGACCGGACTGGGCTGCTGCCCCGGGTGGGGAGGGCGCAGCGGTGTCACAGGGTGCCCCGGCCCTGCCAAAGGGTGCCGGGCTGAGCCCAGAGCTGTCCTGGCGCCGCTCCCTGGGGCTCTGCCAGCGCCCTGTCTGTGAATGCCGCCCGGTGCCCGCGGCTCAGCGGGGCTTAGCGCAGCGCCGTAAACACGTTCGCACCCCGCCAGCTATGGGGGTGCCACATGGCCCCCACCCACAGCCCCCCTGGCACCGCTGCGGCCCCACAGGGTCGGCACCCGCCGGGGAGGGCACAGCTCCTGTCCCCAGGAGGGTCCCTCTGCCCAACGCTGTGATGAGAGCAGAGCTGGACCCTCTCCAAACTGCCTGCCCCACGGACTGGCAGGAAAAGGTGGGGTGAGCTGGGTGCAGCCCCAGAACCAGAGCTGGAAGTAGCAACCCAGTGTCCAGCCAGCACCGGAGCCCCCAGCCCACCCCACACTCCACCAGGGCTCAGGGCTGCACTGATGGGGGGTCACCGGTGCCGCAGCCGAGCCCAGACCCACCCCACGGCGTTACCTGGCACGGCAGCAGCTGCGGGGCCACCGCGCGGAGCATCGCGGCCTTGGCCGGGCAGCGCCGGGAGCAGGGGCAGGATGCCCAGCGTGCGGGCCAGCAGGCGTGGGCCCAGGGCCAGCACGCGGACCCGCACGGCCCGGCAGCAGTGGTTGAAGAGGCGCAGGTGGACGTTCACCCGGGTTCTGATCTTGATCAGACACTTCACCATGGTGCCACCGGCCAGCCGCGGGCACCGGGCGGCCGCTCGCCCGCCAGTGGGGTTGACGCAAGCGGAACTGGTGCCGCTGGCCACAGAGTTATTTTGGGCTCCCGTGTTTTCACGGGACCGAGGTGAAGTGAGAGCGAAGAAAAGCAGCTGCCAGGGCCGGGGGGGCTGTGCCAGCTCGGGGTAATTTATGGGGGGAGGCTGTTCAACGCAGCAGCAGCGCCCGGGGGAGGAGGGGAGCGGGTGCTCAGCTGAGCTGGGGGCAGAGGTGACCCTGCCCGCAGTGCTGCCAGGCAGGATCCCACCCCAGGAGCCAGCACAGCCAACAGCCCTGGGCTCCTCCATGGGGACAACCCCCCACTCCCTGGCTCTCTGGGGCCCCGAGGGGCAGCTCCAGGCTGGCCCCGGTGCTTTGCCCTCTGCCAGCCCCGATCCCAGCTGCAGCCCAGCCCCAGGACGGGGGGAGCAGCCTCCTCGCTGCAGGCTGGTACAGCCTGGCAGCCCAGCAGCAGTGGCTGGGGGCCAGCCTGGAGCAGCTCCCAGAGGGGCGACGAGCTCTCTGCAGCACAGGCGCTCCCGTGTGCCCAGAGCCCGGGCAGTGCCACAGCAGGGCAGTGCCCTGGAGTCTTGCACTGGGTTTCCAACAACCTAAACTATTGTCACCGAGGAATCCTCCTCCCCTTGGCTCCTGCTCCGGGGACCTCTGTCCCACCCTGGGCTCCGCTGCCGGTGCCAGTCGGGCTCCGAGCAAAGGGGCACACGCCCGGGCCCTTCCCTGCCCCAGCACCAGCACCAGGGGCTGCACAGAGCACCGCAGGGTGGGTGTGAGCGCACAGCGAGGTGCCCCCCAGCAGAGGTGCCCCGTGCCTACCTTCCATGATGGAGATGTGCACAGCTCTCCGCCGGGTGCGGGGCACGCTGCTCAGGCGGGGGCCGTGCGTGATGGAGGGGCAGCTCCGGCTGGGCACCAGCCCTGCCCTGGGGACGACAATGGGCACAGGGTCAGAGCCCACGGGCACAGGCACCTCTCCGGACCCCCAGCCGCGGCTGCGAGGCTCTTACCGATGGATCTCGGGGGGTTCCCTCTTGATCTTGGCGCTGGACTCCATCACCTCCTTTGCCACACGGCCACTGCGGGTGGGTCAAGAAGAGCAGCCGTGAGGGCACAGCCTGGCCCCATCTATGCCTGGCCCCCCGCCAAAAGCCTCCCCAGACATCTAATCCCGGTGACTCCTGTCACCCCTTGTGGTTCTTGGGAACCAGACCCCATCGACCGCCACATCTGACCCTCCGGCACTGGGCTCTAGGCTGGTGCCAGCTGTGAGACAGAGGGAAGCAGCCACGGCCCCACTGAGGCAGCAGCTCCTCGGGTCACAGCAGGACCCTTAGGGAGTCCTGAGACCTCTTCACGGCTTCCCGACAGAGCGCTCGGGCTGGAACAGGCTGCCCAGGGAGGGGGGCAGTCGCGGCCCCTGGAGGGGTTCAAGCACTGAGTAGCTGCGGCCCTGGGGCACAGGGTTGAGTGGGGTTGGGGTGAAGGTTGGGGCTGGATCAGCCGGGAGGGCTCTTCCAACCTCAGTGGTTCTGTGACTGCTCAGAGTGCTGCAGCCCTGAGCCGCTCCCCAGAGCTCCCCAAAGGAGCAGCCCAAACCAGCCCGCGGCCGGTCCCCCGGGCCGGTACCTGTATCGGAACCGGCTGCCCTTGAAGAAGAGGTTGCTGCTGGACACCGTCCGCACCTGGCTGGACTTCTCCAACCTGCAACGGCACCACGAGCTCTGAGGGCACCTGCTGAGGGACTGTCCCGAGTGCCCTCCCCATCCCATCCCATGGAGATGGTCCCTCGCCCCAGGATGAGCCCAGCAGCCCCTGGGCTGAGCCCACCGTCCCCTGGCGATTTGTGCGGCAGAGCCGCGACTGCAGCTCCTGTTCTGGTGACGAGGAGGGAAACCTGCTGACTGCAGAGCCCCCCGAGGGGGCAGAGCGCCCGCCTCACCCCCTGCTCCTCAGGGCAGAGCTCCCTGCGCAGCAGCACCCAGGCAGGAGGGACGGGGCAGCAGGAGCGGGAGGGCAGCCCCCACCCTGCACCCCCTAGCCGGGACCCCCATCTCTGACTGACAGCCCCATCAGCCCAACCAGGGCCAGACAAGCTGCCCAATGGCCACGATTCAGGGAGGACAGAGCTCCTGGGGAAGGGGAGGACCTCCCCCACCCTCTCCTGGCTCTCACCACCCCTGGGTGGGCTGGAACCCCCCAGCACTGGGCAGCCGCCCGGGCTGGTCCCTGGAGCTGCCGTCCCCAGCCTCCCTCGCCGGGCTGCAGCCCGTCCTGCACGTCACCCCCTCCTATCCTGCACATCAGGCCCCCCATCCCCTGGGTACTCCCCACACACGCTGAGCCGTTCCCGCAGAGCCTGGGAGCTGGGGACTCCTGCAGGCCCTGGAGCCGGCCCCATTAACAGGCACCCCGGGGCGCCGGAGCCGCTCCAGGGGGGATTTTCCTGCAGGACTCAGCACAACCGGCCCCTGCAGAGCCCTTCAGCAAGTCCTTGTTCGACATTCAGGGCAGAAAACAGGCCCCGAGTTTCGCCATCTCCATCCCCGCTGCCCCCCACCCTGGCTGAGCCCCATCCCCGCTGCACCCCACCGCAGCAGTACTGGGGTGCCCACACGTGCCGGGCACCATGAACCAGGGAAAAGCCCAGCCTCACCCCACAAAAGGCTTCACCCCAAAACAATTAGCCTCAGCCCCCCGACTAAAGGTTCAGTGGGGAGGGATGAGCCCAGTGGGGCTGCGACAGGGGGATCCCATGGGGCAGAGACCCCCCAGCTCGAGAGCACCAGTGCTTTTGGGGCCACTGGGACAAGGGTGCCAGGAGGCTCTCAACAGCTGGTGCCTGACCCTGGCAGCTGGAAGGAGCCCTCGGTGGGGGCCACGTGGGGCCGGGCAGAGGCAGGGCACAGCCCCACACACCCCGGGCACTCACTTGTAGAAGGCCTGGTTCTCTATCCCACACTTCCAGAGGTGTTTGCAGGCTTCTGGGGTTGGGGCAAAGTAGGTCAGAACAATCTTCTTCTCCTGAAGGAGGAAGAGCAGGAGTTGGTGGGGGAAGGCCTGGGGGTGCTGGGTGGCACTGGGAGTCTGGAGAGAAATGGACATGGGGCAGATCCTGCTGCAGAGCCGCTCCGGGCACAGCTGGAGCAGCAGCCGAGCCCTCGCGCGAGGGACGGGCAGTGCCCTGCACCCCTCCTCTGCTTCCCTGCCCGGCTGAGCAGCCAGGAGCAGCTTTTTCCACACAAAAGACGCTGCTGATGGCTTTTGTGGAGCCACAGGTGGCCAGAGGATCCCGGGCTGACCCCACTAACCAGTGCAGATGGAGCAGTAACCACCTACCACACGAATCCCGAATGGAGCTGCAGGAGGTCCTGGGCTGGAGCCCAGGGCAGAGCCCTCAGCACAGCCCAGCCCAGGGCTACCTGGGCCCTGCGGGGTCTAATGCCCTGAGCAAAGAGCCCACAGGAGCAGCGGGGTCACCCCAGCCCTCACAGAGCCCACAGGGTGACCCCAGCCGTGCTCATCCCCTTGGTGTGGGGCCCATGGAGACCCTGCAGAGACCCCCCAGCGCGGGAAGCCCCCGGGACAGGACGGCACCCACCTCCTTCTGACTGACGTACAAGTAGAAGGTTTTCCCTTCGAACTTCATTTTGGTCACCTCGTTCCTGAAAGGACAGGGACAGGCAGGTGAGAGGCGCCGGCTGGGAGCTGCCCCTACACAGGGGGCACCTTCCAGACCGCGTTGGCCACCCCAGGAGGTGCTGTGGGGTGGTGTGAAAACCCTGCTGGGTCAGAAACCTCAAAGGAGATGCCCTGGGGTGAGGCTGGTGCTCAGTGGGGTGTCCCAGGGTCACCGGGACCTTCTCCCCTGTGTGTGGGCCACGGGGTGGGTTTTCCAGCTGCGGCAGCATCGCTCGCCCCATGCCCTCGGCTCAGAGCCCACCCCAGCTCCACCCGGGGCGCTGACCCTCCTATGGGCAAGTCAGCCCAGCCCCGGCACGGTGCGAGCTCCCGGGGAGGACACCCGGCGCTGGAGCTCACTGCAGCGGTGCCCCAGGGCGATGTGGGGTGCTCCTAGCCCAGACCCCACACCTCGAGAGCGATGCCGGGGCACGGACTCACCATTTGATGAAGTGAACCCTCTTGTTTCCCTGCAGAACCACAAATCCAAAGGGGGTGAAGGCCAGGAACGCCGCGTTCCCCGACACGTCCTGCCAGGGCAACAGCAAGTCCCCGTCAAACCAGCGCAGGCGGCAGCAGCCCCGCAGGATCCTCCCTGCGCAGGGGTGGCTCCAGCCCTGCTCGCAGCTGGCACACCCCATGCCCAGGGTCCCTGCCGTGCCCGCAGACAGCTGGCTTTGTTCAGCCCGGAGAAGAGAAGGCTCTTGGGGACCCTATCGCCATCGCCCAGCCCCTACGGGGGGCTGCCAGGAGAACAGACTCCCTTTTCCCAAGGCATCCTGCAGCAAAGACTGGGGGTGGGGGGTACAAGCTGCTCCTGGGGAGATGCCCGTTGCTCTCCGGAGGAAAACTACTCCAGCAGGACACTGGGAAGGGCTTCCCAGGGCAGCGGTGGGTATCATGACTGCCAACGGGGTTCAGGCTCAGCCTGGCAGGGTGGAAGGAAGGAGATGTCTCTGCATCTCCCTTTGGCTCCTTCCCACAGCTGGGAAACCCTCCCAGGACGGGAGCTGCAGGGTCCTGGACCTTCCCCGCAGGTACAGACCCCCTCATCCCACGGACCCCAACCGGTGCCGATGCTGCAGGGGGGCGATTAACGGGGCACTGGGCTGGAGCCACTGCTCTGGGATGGGAGGAGGCGGTTAGGCTGGGAGAAGAGGGGCTGAGCTCCCCGTCACCAGGGTGACGGAAGGACTAGCTGCTCCCACAGGCCGGGGGGTGCTGTGGGACAGGAGGGAGGTGCTAGAAGGAGCACAGAGCCCTCTAGAGAAACAAGAGCAGAGCACAGACCCTCGCCCCAGCACCGAGCCAGAGGCACTGGGCATCGCTCACAGCGGCATGGCCCAGTACAGCCAGTACCACAGTGGTTCAGCTCCCCCAGCACTCCCCAGGTGCCAGCGAACGGGACAGTCCCTCCACAGGGGCCAGCCCAGCCCCACAGGGGCAACTCCACGGCAGCACAGAGCAGGCTCTGCCCGCAGCAGGAACCGCTCCGCAGGTTGTAACCGGGGTTATAGGGGAGCAGAGAGATGCAGCGGCGGCCACAGTCAATAAAATCCATTCGGAAGAGAAAACTGAATTAGCGGCCGGGGACGAGCCGGGCGATGGACTGCCTGCGGAGGATTAATGCTGGCGGGCGCTCAGGCACAGCCCTGACCTCCTCGCGGCCTCCACATCACAGGCTCCGGCTGCCTGCCAGCCAAACCGCCTCCTCACAGCCTCCCTAGAGACCCTGCCGGGGGCTCTGCGGCGCCCACCCTCCCGGCTCCCAGCTGGGGTTGGGTTTTAACGTTGGGGATGGCTCCTGCCTCCAGCACATCTCAGTATGTGCCACGGCTCTCGCAGCGCTCAGTCCCGCTGCGGACTGGGACGGCTGCACTGGGAACCCATCACCGGTGCCGCAGTAGCGGCCGGAGAGAGGGGAAGGGTTTGGGGAGCTGTTTTACCTTGCAGGGGTGGGGGTCAACCCCGTAGGTCTCCAGGGTCTGGGCCTTCCTGAGGAAATTCAGCTCCGACGTCGCCGGCGCCTGCCCACTGCAGGAGAAGGGAGCAAACCCCAGGACGTTCCACGGGAGGCTCAGAGACACCCCGGGCTGCACCACAACCCCACGACATCCGCAGCAGAACCAGCCTGCAGCAGGGGGCCAGCGCTGACCCCCAGCCCCAAGTCCCCGGCCAGCCAGGCTGAGCCAGCAGCACCACCGAGGGCCCAAACCCAGAGGCAGCTGTCAAATTTGGGGCTGAACTTCCTACACAGAGCTTTGGAGGGTGGGGGAGACCAGGAGAGACCCCCGGGGCAGGAGGATCGGGGCTGGATTTGCCCCAGGGTCTGACCCCGTGGGACCCTGAGTGCAGGTCCCACAGCACAGCTGGAAACCCCAAACAGGGGGAATCCCCAGGTCCCGCGGAGCAGAGCCCCAGCCGCACCTCAGCTCCGACTTGTGGATCTCCGCGATCTTCCTCTCCAGCTTCTCCGAGTGCTTGGGGAAGAACTGGAACTTGGAGCTGTAGCCCTCGGGGTGCTTCCCTGGGTCGTAGTCCCCGATCTCAGCTGTGGGGAGACAGAGGTGGTCAGGAAGAGCAGCACGAGCCTCAGCCCTGGGATCAGGGCACCCCGGGAGCTCCTGCTGGGAAGGACCGTTTGCAGGGCAGGAGCTGCATCCCACTGCCTTCACCCTTTGCTTTGGGCATCACCCGGCAGCAGGCGGCCACTGCCCCCAGCCCATCAGTTCCTCAAGCTACCTGCCAAGGACCCCTCGGGAGCTGCACGGGGACCCTGCGAGGGCACTGCGGGGGTTCCTGAGCCCGCTGGCAGCAGCGATGGCCACTGGCGGGCAGGCAGGACTCAGCCCCGGAGCTGCAGCGATGCAGCAGCCTCCTGCCATGGTGGGGGAGGATGGCAGGATCTTGCTCTTATTTACTCCCCCCAGCCCCAGCTCCTCAGTGCTGCAGGAACTTCTAGGGCTCCTGCTTAAACCACCAGAAGGGGGGGGGACACGCAGCAGGGCTGAGAGACAACCCAGGGACACCAGACACGGGATCTCCCCGGCTCATCCCGGGCACACGAGCCCAGGGGGTGCACAGAGACCCCCGGCCCTGCCGTAGCCCCTGCGGCGCAGGCTGGCAGCGCGGTGAGGGCTGTGCTGCAGGGCCAGTGACCCGCCGCGAGGGCGGCGGCGCGGCCAGCGCGCGGCACCAGGGGCCCGTTTCTCCCGCCGGGACGCGGTACCCTGCAGGATGTAGGCGGCCAGCAGAGCCGCGTCCGACGTCTTGCAGAGCAGGCGGCCGTGGTACAGATCCCTCTTGATCTGCAGGAAGACCAAGTACCTGCGGACAGCAGGGAGAGTCCACGGGTCAAGCTGAGCTCAACTCACCCAAACCGGTCGCTTCCACGGCGGGGGTCTGCCGCCTGACTCTCACCCCGACCGTTCTCCCCAGGCTCCTAGGGGAGCCCACTCGCTCAGAGCCACCGGGTGCTGATGGGCATCGAGCCATGGAACTGTTTAGGCTGGAAAAGACCTTCAAGGTGGTTGAGTCCAGCTGGCTGTCCCAAGGCCACTGCTAAACCCTGTCCCTGAGCTCCCCAGGCAGCTCCCCAGCTCAGCATCAGCAGTCCTGGACCTGCTTCAGCTCAGTGTCTGCTCCAGCAGCTGAGCTCAGGGCTGATGGAGCAACCACTGACCTGCTGGCACCAGGGAAGGGCTGGGGCAGAGACTGAGAGCGACCCTGGGCATGGAGATACTGGATGTGACAGGGGACCCACAGAGAGGAGGAAACCCACAGCCAGGAGATGCTGGTGCCACCAGCCCCATGAGCCTCCAGGTTGGGCAGCAGTGCCTGAGCCCCAGCCCATCACCAGGTGCCCAGGGCCTGAGGGGATGGTTATCACCCAGGGATGGTGCTCTGAGCAGGGGTCTCATGGTGCTGAGCCCATGGAGCTTCCCAGTCCTGCATCCTCACCCAGCTGCTCAGCTTCCCCAAAACGTGGTATGGGGACAGTTACAGGGTTAGGGCCTCGGGCTGTGCCAGGGGAGGGCTGGGCTGTCATCAGGGGAACTCTCTCCCCTGACAGTGCTCGGGGTGGGAACAGGCTGCCCAGGGAGGGAGGGAGGGAGTCACCGCCCCTGTGGGGATTCAAACATCGAGTAGCTCTGGCCCTGAGGGACAGGGTGTAGTGGCAGGGTGGGCTTGGGGTGATGGTTGGGCTGGATGATCTCGGAGGTCTCTTCCGACCTCAGTGACTCTGTGATTCCACGATTTTATGTCCTTCCTCAACATTCTGCAGCCGCCCCAGCCTCTGCCTCCCTGCTCCCCACCTCTTGCAGCCACCCATCTCCATCTCCACACTGCAGAGCTCCCTGGAAGGATAAATGACGCTGGAAAAGGACGTTTGGGAATAAACTGAATCCCGAGTTACACAGAGACAGGTTTGGGAGCAGCCTGCGATGGCCCAAGGTTCAGTGATGGAGTGAAGGAGCAGAGGAGACTCTGCTGGAGCTGCAGACCTGCAGGAGCTGGGCCTCTCAAATCCCCACTTACGATGGGGTCAACTGCTAATTTCCCAGATAAAAAGTATTAGAGACAAATCCAGGCAGCAGAGTCCGCTCAGTCCAGGGACAAGTGGGTTTTAAGCCCAGGTTCCAGCTGCAGCTGCTCCAACAGCAGCCCTAAAGCCAGGCTGGGAGGGTGTTTAAGGTGGGAAACAACAGTGAGCCTGGAGCTCCCCAACCAGCTCCACCCCTGCCACTGCTGCTCCAGGTCCCACCTGGCCAGGGCTAACTCCTGCCCTGCCCCACAGCCCCCTGTGCAGGGTTTGCTGAGCTCGGGTTAAGCCCCCAGGGCAGCTGCTTCCCCCTCCTCACCCAGAACAGCCCGGTGCCCCCAGCTCCGTGGGGCTGCTCCGCCTGTGCGGATTCATTCCCGCCCGGTTTTGGGATGAGCCGGGTTTAAAGCTCATCCCAAACACATTCCCGCCCTGCTGCAGCCGGGGCTGCCCCCCTCTCCCATTTGCTGCCCTCAGAAGCAGGCTGGAAGTGCCGGGAATGAAAGCCGGGGATATATTTAGCTCTGTCTCTAAGCCGGCTTAGCTCTCCGCACGCTCAGCACAGCCCCCGGCGGCTGCTGGCACCGTCTGGGGCAGCCAGAGCAGCGTCCTGCTGAGCACACGGGGCTGTGCAAGCCCAGTGTGGGGCTGGGGCGTCGGGCTGCTGGGCCTGAGCCGCTCTGGGCCAGGGTTGGGGGCTCCTCCAGCGCTCGGGGCAGCCTGAGCTGTGTCCAGCAGCAGGGAAGGAAATCCCCCTAACATCCAGCCTCAGCCTCCCCTGGGGCAGCTGGAGGTGGATTCCTGGGGAGAAGAGACTGACCCTCGCCCAGCTCCAGCCTCCTGAAGTTCAGGGAACTGTGGAGAGACAGAAGGTCTCCCTTGAGCCCCCTTTTCTCCAGTCCAACCCCCTCGGGGCACTGCTCCTCGGGGCACTGCTGCTCCAGACCCTTCCCCAGCCCCGCTGCCCCTCTCTGGCCCCACTGCAGCCCCTCCTTGTCCTCCTGGCAGTGCAGTGCCCGGTTCCAGCTGGCAGGAGGGGTTCTGGAGAGCTGCAGGTGCCTGCTGCAGCCCAGGTGTTGGTGTGGAGTGTCCAGAGCCACCACAGTGCCTCATCCCTACCTGGTGATCTCCTCCTTCAGAGCAGCGGGGTCTGTGGGGTAGAACTTCACGCGGAAGCACATGGTGAAGGGCGGCTGGGCTGCACAGGAACAGAGACCGCAGTCACCGCATAGCAGGGTCTGTCCTCTTCAGCCTCCTAAATGTCCCCCCTCCAGGAGATGGTCAAGTAGTGCTGGGGGTCTCACCTGCCCTCCCTGTCACCCCCAGACACAGCCAGGGAGCAGTCCCGAGCTGTTCCCCACTGCACAGCCACGACAGGAGTAGATGTCCCCAGCAAAGCTGTGGGGAGATGCCCAGGGCTGCTCCCTGGGGGGCCCTGGCACCCATCTGCCCATCCCCACCGCCTCTGGCCTCCGGCAGGGCTGGTGCCCCACAGCCACAGCGCTGGAGGACACAGCTGTGGCCATCAGAGGACCAGGGCAGGGTGACCCCACTTTTGACCCAAGGGAGCAGCCTGGTGGGTAATGGGAAAGGTCCTTCTGGGAACTGGCCCCAGCAGGGAAGGACTGGAGACAACAAACCTGCACCCTGGCATTGGCTGCAGCGACACTCACCCCTCATCTGCTTCACCACCGACTTGGTGAACTCCAGCCAGTGCTGCAACCCAAAGGGAGGTAATTAAAGCCACAAGCAATTAACACCAGGGCCTCTTCGGGGCAGAACTAAAGCTCCAGCGACCTGGATCCATCCCCTCCACCACTGCCCCTGCCCTGCTGGCTGCACCCACCGGTCCCCACCACCCAGTGCAGCCCCACCTCAACAGCCAGCTGCAGGCACCCAGCCCAATCGCACAGGAGCACCCAGCTGCCAGCCCGGGCTCTCTCTCACCCTCTGCTTGTCCGGGTCCACGAAGCGGATGCCAAAGTAGTCCTTCTCCAGCAGGTTCAGGTGGTGGCACAGGAGGTCGAACAGGTACTGGCCCTTGGCATCTCTCTGCAAGACAAAGCAGCCCAGCTGCAGGGTGGCACGAAGGGAGGGGGCAGAGGGCTGCGTGGCTGAAGGCTCTGAAAGGACTGCAGGGACACCAAGGAAGGTGCAAATCCCACCGACCTCCCTGGTGCTCCACCAGTGACCTTCTCAGCTCAGAAACCACCTGGATCCCCCCTCGAGGGGCGGCCAGGAGCGCAACTCCATAACCAGGTCCCCATCCCTGTCCAGAGACCTGGTGCCCTGGGCTGGGCAGGAGACTGCAGCAACCACCAAACCCCACAGCTGCTCAGGAAACAAATCTGCACCCTCAGGCACCCCACACGCAGCCCAAGCACCACAGGACACCAGGGGACCTGCAGGAGCACGGCCAGCACTGGGGTCGGGTCGTCTCCCAGCAGCTCCAGCTGCAGGGAAGCAGGATGGGGAGTGCTGAGAGCATCGGGGTCTCTGTGCCTGATCCCTGCTCTCAGGCAGCTCAGCAGGGTCCCAGCTCTGCTGCTGTGGTCCCAGCTGGGACCCCACACGTCTCCAGGACCAGAACCCCACAGCTCTGCGAGGTCCTGAGTGCCAGCAGAGCTTCCAGCCAGCACCAGGCCCAGTGCTAGTGTGGAGCTGTCAAGGACTGGAGACACAAAACCAGAGCCACTGCAAAACAAGCTGGAGAAACTGAAGGACACTTTTGATTTGGGGTTCTGGGAGCTGCCCCTAGTGGTGCTGAGCCCAGGACACCGTGGTCCTTCCTGTATCTGGGGTGGAAATGCAGCACCTAAGAGACTCAGGGTCCCAGACACCCACTCACTGCCCCCCAAGACCCCGCTGCCAGCTCCTCCAGCCGTGGAGTCACTGCTGGAGCTGGGCTGAACATCCCCCCTGCCCAGAACCTCACCCTGCCCTTTACCCAGCCATGGGTTTCCTGAGGGCTGAAGGTCTGACAGCAGCAAGCCACATGTGGGGAGACTCTCTGGGGCTCTCCTGGGCCAGCAGGTCCTTCCCTCTCCAGAATCACAACCCAGGGGCTCGACAGACCCAGCTGCCCATGGACCCAGCTCCGTGGGGAGCAGAGCTGGCCCGTGCCGGGGCGCTCGGCACTTGCTGAGATGGGGTCCCTCGGGCTGTGCCAGGTTTGCCATCAACCCCAGGATGTGATGTGGCTGTGAAAAGCTTAAACCGAGTGAAACCTCCTCGCCTGGGGCCAGCGGGGAGAAGAGGTAAAACCGTTCGGTCCCTGCTGTCTCTGCGGCCTCACGGCTGATGGGGACGCGGTGGCAGGACCGGGCCACTCCTGCCAGCCCTCCCTGCTGCTGCCCTTGGCCACGAGCAGCCTCGGGCTCTGCAGCAGGGCCTGGGAACGGTGACGGGAACCGCTTCTCCCTTGCAGCGGCGGCAGGGAACCTGCTCTGCAGCTCCACATCTCTGCAGATCAAAGGCTGCTGCTGACAGCCGCCGCTGCCTCGTCAGAGAACACAGGCTCCCGCTTGCCCGACAAACGCAGCTAAACGGGCTTTATCTGATCAAACAACCCCCAGCAGCAGACACGGAACCCCGTGGGTCTGGCACCAACCCGCTCCTGCAGCCCCGCGAGCTGCGGAGAAGGGGACAACCAGCCCTGGGCAGAGGCACCAGCTCCAGGCTGCAGCTGCAGGAGCAACCAGAGGCTGGAGCCTGGCAGCAGCAAGGGCATGCCACACGGTGACCCCAGGGTGCCAGCCGTGCCCTGGCTGGGGGCTGAGCTGCTGCAGCGGAGGTGCTCGGCCGATGGCCCCGGGCTGGGCAGTCATGCAGAGCTGAGCTGCGGGAAAAAGCTGGTTGAACCCCCCTTGTCTCTCACCAGAGTGAACTGGGCGCTGGCACCAGCTGTTTGCATGGAGCGGAGGGAGCAGCCCGGAGCCGACCGCTGGGCACCGTGCTGGAGCCCGGCTGAGGCCAGCTCAGCAGAACCACCCTCCTCCCCGCTTTACCCCCGAGTTTTTAGCAACTAGAGAAGAGCAGAGGCAGAGAGGAGGTGGGACAGCAAGTGGTGCCCGCAGAGCTTGTGCCAAGGCAGTGGTGGCACTGCCGGGGGGAGATGGGCTGGAGCTGAGCAGGGAGATGCTGGTGGGCACCGGCTGCTGGGGAAAGGAGGCTGCTGGGTGAGGAGCCTGGATGGGATTTATGAGCCAGCCTGGCAAAGCCTGGCCTAGACGGGGCTTTATTAATGGCCTGAAGGATCTCTGCCTGCATCGTCCATCAGCACCGGCCGGGTGCCTGGCGCGGGGACAAGGGCACCAGCAGAGCCCTGATCCCTCTGCCTGCTGCTCCTTCGCTAATTAACGACCGAAGGGCTGAAGCACTGGGGGCTGGAGAGAAGAGGAGCTGCAGCAGCACTCTGTGGGCAGTGGGACCCACACGGAGCCGCCTGCCAGCACCCAAGAGCCTTCCCAGCCCCGCTGTTCCGTGGGTCACACGCAGACCCCCGGGAGACCCAGGGGTTCCCTTCCCCAGACAAATCATGGTGCCCAGCTAAAGGAAGGTCTGACCTGGCCACAGGACCTGCAGCTGCACCCGTTAAGCGGCTCCTGATGCCGCTGCAGAGCTGCTGGACCTGAAGCAGCTGCTGCCACTCGTGCCCCCTCCACTTCCCCACTGCCAGCACATCTGGTGGCACATCTGGCCGCCCTGCCCAGCCCGACTGCAGCTGATTGAGCCATCACACTGGGACAGACTGGAACACACAGGACACGGGGAAACCCATCGGAAGCTGCTGAGCGCCAGGCGAGGGGAGCGGAGGGGACGGTTGTGTCCCCCGACCCGCAGCATCACAGCCCTCCCCACCTCGTGGATTCACAGGGATCTGCTCCCAGCCCCAGTCCCGCTCCCTCACCCTGAATTACCAGCACAGCCCGCAGAGCACCTGCCTTTGCAGGGCTCACAGACAGCGGCGAGGGACGCAGCAGCCCCCCCGGCCCCGTCCAGCGGAGGAGGGTGGGCGCGTTGAACCGCAGCCGGCAGTGACGGGGCAGCGCTGCGCTTTGATCTCGCTAACTGGGATTAAACTCGCTCCAAATTAATCACCACGGGGCTGTCTGTCAGGAAATCATCCGGCGGGCCGGTACAAATCACGACGGAGAGGAGCTGCCTGGTGCACGACGCCGGCTCCACTCTGCTGCAGGCTCCTCGCTGGTCACCGGTTTGTTGAGGTCAGCAGCCAAACAGGGAAAGAGAGACCAGTGCAGCCACCCCGTGACCGCCCCCACCCCCACCACCACACAGTTATTCACTGCTGAACCAGCTCCTGCCGGCGGGGTTTTACCTGTCTTGAACCCGTGAGAGCCCGGAGAAGGTGGAGGTGAGCACCAGGGCTGACGCTAAGGATCCCTGCTGTGGTGGGGAGAGGACAACGAGGAGTGTCCCCACGGAACTGCTGCACCATTCTGGTTCGAAAAGACCCTCGAGATCATCACGTCCAACCGTCCATCCTAAAGTTCCCCCTTAACCCAGGTCCCTGAGCTGTGGGATGTGGATGGCCAGTGGCTCTGAGGCGCCACTCTGGATGCTCCTGACCCAGAATGGTCCTAGTGGTGCCCGGGCTCACGGTCAGGGCCATGAAGCTGCTGCTGCTGCTGCTGCTGCTGCTGCTCCTCGCAGGAGGCTGCGCCACGGCAGAGGAGGCTTCAGGGCAGTGTGGGCTGGTGCTGCTGGGGGGTCCCTAACTCCTCAGCTCAGCCCCTGCATCCCCCCTCACACAAGATCCCTGTTTCTGTGGGGTCTCTGGAGCCCTGAGCACATCCCACACCCCAACTCACAGCCCCGCTGGACCTCTGCTGGCCAGGGCAGCCAGTGGGTGTTTGGGACAGACCAGGACGGGGCAAATTTGGGGCTGGAAGGGCTCTGCAAAGAGCTTCAGAGCTGCCCACCCCCACAGCATCTTTGTGAGGTACCCGAGGAGGGCCAACGGGTCAGCAGCAGCTCCACACAGAGACTTACTGCTCGGCGAGGAGACGGTTCATCAGTGACCTTGGGACCGGCTGTTCCAGGGGCTTTGTGATCCCTTTTCACCGCACTGAGGATGCCCCAGAGGTGAGCACTCCCATCCCACAGCCTGGTGATGGGAACCTCCCTGTGCTGAGGACGGCAGGAGCTGCTGCTCAGCAGAGCTCAGCCCACATCACCTGCCTGGCCCCGGCACCCGCCGCAGGATGGCTGCAGCCAGCCCAGCACTGCTGCCCCCCTTCCCCAGCGCAGAGCAGCCCCCCGGCACCTCACCGGCAGGATCCTTACAGCCTCCTGAGGTGCAGAAGGGCAGAGCTGCGGGGTCTGGCAGCTCCTGGTGCAGAAGGGCTGAGCGCAGACAGAAACAAGGCTCCTGCAGGGAGACGGGAGCCTCCGGCGCTGCCAAACACAGGAGTCCCAGGGGACTTTTTAAACTTTAAGAAGATTAAACTAACCTTGCAGCCTTAGCTTTTCTAAGCTCCTCAGCCCAAATTAGGGTCATCCACAGCTAAAACAAACAAAAAAAGATAAGTTCAGCAACAGCAGCTCCTCTGGAAGCGAAGGCTGTGCGTCCCTCGAGGCAGCAGCGGTCCCTGTTCCCGCAGCAGCTCTCCTCACCCCAGCCCTGCTCGGGAGCTGTGAACCCGCTGCCCTGAGAACAGGAGGAGCCCCAGGCCTGACCTGGTAGAGACTGGCAGCAAAGCCGGGCTTTAAACCCTTCGCCGGTGCCACGTCGGGTTCCTTCCACGCCAGCTCCTCCACCGGGTACCATGTGGCACCAAGGCCGGACAAGTGTGAGCTGCCACCCCAATCACAGCAGCAAGACCGGCTTCCACGACGAGGCTGAGCACAACCCATCCCTCCACCAGCCTGGCCCCTTCCCAGGCCCTGCCGATGGCCCCAAGCGCTGCACGGCTGCGGGGTACCTGCTGGAAGCCCCTTCAGGCAACTTCAGTGGGCTTCTGGCCAGCGGGAGGGAGGGCTGGGTGGCAGGAGCTCCCCCGAGCACCGCCGTGCCCAGGGGTCTCACGGTGTGATCCAGCCAGAGCCCAGCCCCACCGCAGCATCTGGGGGGACGACTCCCCCGCAGCCGCCCTGCGGATTAAGCGGCAGCGTTTGCAGGAGGAGCGGCAGCTCCTGTCGGCGCTGCCTGGTTTGGCAACCTCCCGGCGGGGCTGGCCAGTGCTCCCCGCTGCCTCGGCTTAGGGGGGATTATGTCTTAAGGGAAACTGCCAGAGAAGTCCATTTGACAAAGCGAAGTTTAAGCTCTAAGTCTCTTTGGCAGCAACATCTGGGCGGGAGGAGATCAAAGAGGCACCGGCTCCGCTGGCTGCAGCGCTGGGCCCCCATCGTTCCACCTTCAGAGCCCCACAGGGCTGCCTGAGCCTGGGATCCGTCACCCTGGGGCCGAGCTACCGGGCACTCTGCAGGCTGGGGAACCCCCGCAAGAGCTCTCAGCCCTCCAAGAGAGGGGGGGGTGTCTCATCTGAGCTGCAGAATGGGCAAAAATCAGCCCGAGGACGGGTCTGAGGGCAGGGAGAGCAGCGCAGGGCGCTGTGACCATGGCTGCAGCAGAGTGCTCATCCTCCCCGGGTGTTGCCTGCCACAGCCCCTCTCTCCCTGCTGCCCCACAAGGAGGGTCCTCAACCCTCCCCAGCGGGGTGGACTGTGCTGCTCTGGTACCATCCTGTGGAGGTGCTGAGACCCTCCTCCTGCCCTGTGCCCTGGTCGCTGTCCCTGGACCTTCTCCCCATCCCCTGCTTGGCCACTGCAGAAGGAACTGCTTATGGACCACCGGACATTCACGGCTCTCTGGCTGCCACTGCACCCCCACCCGAGGAGCACCCGGCCACTGCCAGTCACGAGGGAACTGCAGAAGGTGCCCCGACAGCCCCAGCCCCACTGGCAGCCCCAGCTCCCAGCCCCAGAGCCCTGCTGCCAGAGCCCACGGCGAGCCTCGGGGTTTGGGAAAGGGGGTGCGGTATTTACAGCACCTGCACCCCAGCACCACCTCCCTGCCGCCTGCAATCCCCCCGTGCGCTGACGCTGTCATTGGTGGCCTCGGCTCTTACCCAGGGACTTGGCTCCACAAGTTTAGGGAAGTTCTGAGCAGGGAAGTCGCTAATGAAGTGGCTCTGGGAGCCTTGAACTGCAGATCATCGATCCCCCGGCTTAATCCACGAGCAGGACTTTAAACCCTCTGACGTGCTGGGGAGTGGAGAAGCCCTTCACAGCTCCCCGTCACCGAGCTTCATCCGCTGGGATTTCTGCTTCTGTCCCCATTTAGGGTGGGCCAGCAGCTCCGCCTGCTCCTGAACCCTACGGCAGGCTCTGGGATCGGACACAGCAGCTTCCAGTGCAGCCCTGTGGCTGTAACCCCATCCACTCCTGCATCTGCCCACCCATCCCACTGATCCCATCGACGTCCCCATTTGAGGAATCACAGAACCATTTGGGTGGGGAGAGACCTCTGAGCTCACTGAGTCCAACCAGCACCGTCAGGGCCCCACTGACCCGTGCCCCTCACCCCACAGCTCCAGGGCTTTGCAGTCCCTCCAGGGATGGGGACACCTTCCCTGCTGTGGGCAGCCTGGGGAACCCCTTGTGGGGCAGGAATTGGTCCTCAGGGCCAACCTCAGCCTTCCCTGGGGCAGTTTTCCTGACAGCTCTGTGCTGTGGGTGACGGAAAACTGCTCTGTGCTCTCCCCAGCCTCACTCAGCCCACGGCGATGCCCAGGCGGCAGCTCTCGGGGCACAGCCCCGTGAGACCAGGACCCCACAGCATCTCCAGCTCAGCCTCGGTGCTGGCACCGGGACCGCCTGTCTGCAGATCCCACGGCGAACACCGTGAGGGTCCGGGCACACGAGGCACCAGCTCCTGCCACGACAGCCACGCAGTCACCACGGATCAAATCCATCTCCTCCACCCATCCCAAGAGCAGTCGGCGCCGGCCAGGACGTCCCGGTCTGCGGCTATGACCTGGGGTGACGGGATCCTCACTGGAGCCTTCAGGAGGGTCACTGAGCCTCCTGTGACCCAGCCTCCACACGTGAAGTCCCAGTGAGCGGCAGCAGTCTCCTTGTGTTCTGCCAGTTAGTGCTGCCGCCTCGTTCCTACGACCCGATGCCCAGTTTGTAGGTCACCGGGAACCTCGGTTCCCATGGAACCAGAGTGGGCTCTCCTATAGCTGAGGCTCGTGCTCCTCACCGCAGGGATGGCTCCTGTGCAGAGGGGCAGAGCCAGGGAGCCCTACTGCTGCTCTTGGTTGTGTGGAGGCTGAGGAACAGGAGAGGGATGGCGCCTGCCCTGTTGGGAAGCCACAGGCGAGCAGCAGCGCCTTCCCGTGCAGCTCCTGCCTGGGTCGGCTCCTGCAAACAGGACCCTGCACCCCCAAACTCCAGCAAGAGGTGACTGAAGTCTCAGTGACCTCTGATGTGCCGGTGCCACAGGCTTGGTGCCAGGGGATGCTGGGCCTGGACGCTGGAAGTTACAGGATGGTTGAGTTGGGAGGGAGCTCAACGATCACCTAGTGCCACCCCGCCCCGGCCAGGGGCTGCGACACGTCTCACCAGACCAGGGTGCCCCCAGCCCCATCCAACCAGCCCTGCGACACTGCCAGGGATGGAGCTGGCAGCTCTGGTACCAGCACAAACTGGGAGCCACCCCTCGGACCTCAGCCCTGCAGTCCCACAGGATCCCCGAACTCTCAGCTCTGCCCCAGCACCCTCCAACCAGCAGAGCTGAGTCAGACCCTGGGGAACCAAGAAGCCCCCTGCAGCAGGGTGGGGAGCAGTGGTGGAACCCCTGAGCACCCTCCCCTTCACATCCCGGGGACCCTCACAGGGGCACAGGGCTGCTGGGGACAGCCCTCTGGGTGCAGAACCTGAGGTAGGTGAAGAATAAAACTTGAAGTAAAAGGAAATAATAAAATAATTTTTAAAATTAAATTAAAATAAAACAAAAAAAACCCCAAACCCAACATCAAATAAAATAATAAACCAAAAAACCCCAAATAAAGTAAAAAATAAAATAAAAAAATAAAATAACATAGAACAAAACAAACAAAACCAACCAAAGCTGACCTCAAAGACACCCCCACGCGTGCTGCGGGCAGCCCGGGCCCTGGCTCTGCTCCTGGCACTGCTCCTGCCCAGCAGCTCGATCCACTTCATCAACCAAGGGCAGCACAAAGCTCAGGGGAGGAGGGAAAGAAAAGTCTAAACGGTTCATAAAAGATTCACTTGCCGTGAAAGCGAAGGGAGGTGCTGGAGCTGCTCGGCGTGAGGTGAGCAGGGACGGCCGGAGGAGCCCCCGGCCAGTCCTCATCTTCCTTCACCAAGCCCAGCCCTGGCTGCCGTGGGACGAGGCGGCGGCTCCCGGAGCCTGCAGCCCCCACCCAGCCACCCCGAGGGTCCCTGTGGGGACCAACCGCTCAAGGGTCACCTCCCAGGGTGCTGCTGCCGCCCAGGAAGGTGGAAGGAGCTGGTTGGTCTCTTTGTACCCACAGGTGCCCCCAGAGCCTTGTTGCCACAGTGTGCGAGCCACTGGCACACTGCTGTGGGACAGGACGAGGGGGCTGGGTTGAAGCTGAAAAAGGGGACACTGAGATGGGATCTGAGGCAGAAATCCCTCCCTGGGAGGGGGCCGAGGCGCTGGAACAGGCTGCCCAGGGAGGCTGCGGCTGCTCCATCACCCCTGGCAGTGCCCAAGGGCAGGCTGGATGGGGCTGGGGGCACCTGCTCTGGTGAGAGGTGTCACTGCCCCTGGCAGGGGGTTGGCACTGGGGGAGCTGTGAGCTCCCAATCCACCCAACCCAGCCCCAAGCCCTGGGCCAGCAGCATCTGCAAGGAGACCAAAGCCCAGCCAGGAGCCCCCCTGTACCCCACTCCTCCACCCCGGCCAGCACCTGGCTCCACACTACTCCCCTGAACATCTGCAGGTAGAGGGGAGGAGATGCAGCTCCCACGGACCCACCAACAGACCCAAACCACAACAACAGGAAAACAAGGGCAGCTCCCAGCCGGGAGCACAAGGCAGGAGCGCCAACATCGGCTCGGGGTCGGAACTCAGATCCTCCTTCCAAAACAATCAATATTTAAACCTCCTTGAGCTGCACCTGCAGAACGAAGCTCATCGGGACGGGAGCGGGACAGACGGAGGCTGGGCCAAGGCAGCCCAGGGAGGTCCTGCTGGGATGTAGAAGTGGCGAAGTAGAGAGACCTTGGGAAGAGGAAACTGCCCCCGGCACCTCCTCCAGCGGACTGAGGGTCACGGTCCCGCAGGGCTGCAGCCGCCGCACAGCCAGCCCCATGGCACTGGGACCAGCCAAAGGGCTCCCCAAGGGCAGCGGCACCAGCTCCGGCCGCTGAGGCTGCGGGCAGGGCTCTGGCAGGCACAGGGGGGCACCACCACTGCCAGGCGGGGAGCAGAGTCCTGCCAGCTGCGAGCCCTGGGGTGGGGAGCGAGCGACGAGCGAGCGGAGACGGCAGGACGTTTGATCAGAGCTCTGCTCCTCTCCTAAACGCTTTACACGCTTGTCGAGCAGCTGGGTGTCGACCGCAGACGGCGAAGAGCCCTTGTTTTATTCATCAGGAGGTAAAGACACGCTCGGATCAAACCTGCAACAGCAGCAGAGCCCCGTAACCGGGTTTTGATGGTGCCCCCTCTCCCAAAGAGCTGCTCTGTTCCTGCCTCCCCTCACAGAGCCCTTTGCCTGCCTGCACCAGCGGCTGGGGCTGGTGCTCCTGCAGGGAGCAGTGCCATGGTGCCAGGTCAGCTCTCACCTCCCAGGGGCTCAAAATCACCACCCAACCCCAGCCCAGTGCCAACAGGGAGTTGAAAGCTCTGACTCGGTGCAGGAGATGCAGTGCAGGGCTCCTGCTGCCAGCAGCTCCTGGCACCAGAGACCCAGAGCTGCTGCCACAGCCCAAGCCCTGGTGAATCACTGCATAACAGGCTCGTTCAGGTGGGAAGAGACCTCCCAGCTCATCCAGTCCAACCATCACCCCATCCCCACCCTGCCCACTAAACCCTGTCCCCCAGACCCACAGCTACTTGGTGTTTGAACCCCTCCAGGGACGGCGACTCCCTCCCTCCCTGGGCAGCCTGTTCCAACCCCTGAGTGCTCTGTCAGGGGAGAGATTTCTCCTGATGGCCAACCCAACCCTCCTTAAGCTGCTGTCCCAGTCACACCCCATAGTTGCTGGTGCTGCTCACTCCACCACAGCACCCAAGAGCTGAACCCCACCTGAGATGGGGCTCTGGGCTGCACCGAGAGCTCAGTGAACCCAAGCAAAGCCCCACGTTGCTTCCCAGGTCTCCACGAGCTGACCTGGTAACTTTTCCCTGCTCTCCAAGCAGATTTTCCTCTCATTATCGGGGTTTCAGGCCGACAAAGAAGCTGAGCTGGCACTGCAGAAGGGCTTGGGGAGGGCTCTGCTGAGCATCCCCCACCTGCCCTGCAGACCCCCCACTCTTTTCTCAGCTCCCTCAGCTCAGGTCCCACACGGGGCTTTTACAGTGACTCACAGAGCCCAGGGCAGGGGGTGCAGGACGGAGCTCGTGGGGCTGTTCCTGGTTTCCAGCAGCATTTCTCACCCCGTGCTCTGCGGAAGGAGCGATCTGATCCCGGCGAACAGCGTCTCCCCGAAGTGAGTGAATCCCCCGAACGGCCGGCACCCGCCCGGCCCCGCCCGACGGCGGGGGAGGCAGCGGAGAAGGCGCCCTCGTGTTCCCTTGTTTACTTTCCATATCAAAGAGAGGCAGAAGAAAGGATTCCGGGCTCCGCTCGACAAGATGAGGTTTGACAAAGCTTCTCGCCTCCAGACGGGCTGAGGCTCTGCGGGATCGGCCTCGCTGCACCGGCACCACAGAGCAGTCACAGGGGCCGGGGAACCCACCAGGCCCCCCCATTGCTGCAGTCAGCACTGCCAGGGGTCCAGAGGATTAACCACCAGTGCGGGAACAATCCCATGACGAGAGCAGGATGAAGCTGCAGGCTCTGGGTGCTCTGGAGCCCCGAGAAGCCCATTTCAACCCCTCCATGTGCAGGGTGGGCAGTGGGTGAGTGCTGGGGGGATGAGCAGCTCCTGGGGTGTTCTGGGCTCTGTAAGGGTCCAGCTCCCCAGTGTCTGGGAGGCAGCAGCTTTCCACAAAGTGAGAAGGGCTGCGGACTCCAAGGCTGCTCAAGGCCAAGGTGCTCCACAGGGGTGGGTCCCACCAGCTCTCAGCTCCATACAGGAGTTGGGTCCAGCATCTCCATCACACAGGGACCTCAGCACCTCCAGCAATCACATGGGGACCTCAGCACCTCTGTCACATGGGATCCTCAGCACCTCCATCTCAAGGAGGACTTCAGCATTTCCATCAATAACATGGGGTCCTCAGCACCTCCATCTCAAGGAGAACCTCAGCACCTCCAGCAATCACATGGGGACCTCAGCAACTCTGTCACATGCGGTTCTCAGCACCTCCATCAGATGGTCACCTGAGCACATCCATCACACAGGGACCTGAGCATCTCCATCACACGGGGACATCAGCACCTCCATCACACGGGGACATCAGTACCTCCATCACACGGGGACCTGAGCACCTCCAGCTCATGGGGTCCTCAGCACTCCCATGACACAGGGACCTCAGCATCTCCATCACATGGGGACCTGAGCACCTCCAGCTCATGAGGTCCTCAGCACTCCCATGACACAGGGACCTCACCACCCCACTGCACAGTGCCCCCGGACTCCCAGGTACAGAACACGTGGTGCCCACGTCCACCCGCACCAGAGACCCCCACGCTCGGGTGTGGGGTGCTCGTCCTCGGCAGCAGAAGCAGCTTTGGGGAGCCAAAGCCCGCCCAGCGCCCGGTGCATCCACGACGGGCTGAGCCCTGACTGCGAGGTGTCAGGCGCAGGATTACTCATGTGGATGTGGAGAGGCACTGTCGTCAGCCCAGATGGCTGCGTAAGCTCTGCCGCTGCCTGGACCACCGGATGAGAGTCACGCGACTTAATGGAAGGGGACTCCCGACGGAGGGCTGGGCCGGAGCTGGTGCCAGCTGAGTGCCCAAGCACCAGCCGGCTCCTTCCCCGCTGTGCCCAACACACACCCTGCACAGAAACCAGCGCCGATGTCTGTGAGGGGGGCATCTCCTTTGGCGCGGGGTGAGGAGCCCCAGCAGTGTTGAGCATGTGGAGACCCGGGATGCCACCAGAGGCTGGAGGAGGATGTGCAAAGGAGCAGGAGCAGCTGGGGGACTGACCTTGTTCACAGCATCACAGAAACACAGAGCACTAGGGATGGGAAGGGACTTCAAAGGATCACCCAGCCCCAGCCTCCAGACACAGCAGGATCCCCTAGATCACAGTATTACCAGGGTTGGAAGGGACCTAAATAGATCATCAAGTCCAACCCCTGCCACAGAGCTCAAGGCTAGACCATGGCACCAAGTGCCACGTCCAGTCCTGCCTTGAACAGCTCCAGGGACGGCGACT
>JAOXOE010000705.1:18590412-18605387 GCA_028565055.1 Phoeniculus purpureus | reverse complement strand
AGACTCGGCCGGAACGGGGATGCTGCTGGAGCCAGACATCGGAGGACAGCTCCACGCTCCTCTCTCCGACTCCCTGAGCATCAAAGGCCGGGAGGCGCCTTTGCAGAAACGCTCTGCACTCGCCAGCTTTGATCGACAAACGGCGGTTTGGATGACTAACGGCTTTCTGCTTCTACTGAATAATTAACGCCGAAAATCCTACAACCTCTCCACACTTGGATTCTCTGTTGCTCACAGTTTGGAGCCCAAAAAGCCAAAGCACAGCTCTCCAAGTATTTAAAGTGAGATCTTAGCTGCTTTGCTTCCCGGGAGGTGCAGCCCGGAGGCTCTTTGCCTCTGCAGTGGGGCAGGGGCTGAGCTCTGGCAGCTTGACGTGAAGGACCAAGGATGCAGCAGCAGCCCCATCCCACCGTGCCCAACTCGCTGGCCCCACCGCGGCTCCTGGGCTGGCCAGGCCAGGACAAACGTGACCGCTTCAGCAGCACAGCCAGGCCCAAGTGTCTGTGACCCGCTCCAAACATGTGTTTGCATTTACGCGGGGCAGCAACAGCATCACAGAACCATGGAATCGCAGAAGGGCTGGGGCTGAAGGGACCCCAAAGCTCCTGTAGTGCATCCCCCTGCACTGAGCAGGGCCATCCCTGAGCAGGGCAGGCTGGGCAAAGTGGACAGAGAGGGGCATCTGCGGCTCATGGTAACAGCAGGGGAAGCTCCCCACAGTTCAACCTCATGGATTCGGAAGGCGACTGAGCCCGGCTGTCTCAGGAGTTGAAGGAGGAGACTCAAAACGAGAGAGAAGGAGAAGCAAGGGGATGAGGGAGGAGAAAAGGCCACGAGGATGCAGCCCTCGGAGGGCCAGGAGTGAAAGAAGAGGCTGGGCCTGTCCCAGCAACTGCCCCACAGGCACCCACAGGGGAACAGGCTGCAGCATCCGGCCGCCCGACTGCCGGGCATTTAAAATCTTAACCGTAATTTGCAATTATAAGCAGAGGATAAAACTTCAGCCTGTTAGGAGGAGGTGGGAACCTGCAGGGCGATGCACATTAATTACTGCTGACAACTCAGGGACAGGCTCATTAGCCAGAGGTCTCCTTTGGTTCCAGCACACAAAGTTTGGCTGGAGGCAGCTATTTCAGGGAGTAATTATAGAGCCTGTGCTGCCAGGCAGGTCACAGCAGCCGGCCACATGGACCTTCTCCCTTCCCCTGGAGCTGTGAGGACACCAAGGAGCTCCTGGGATAGGGAAGGTGCTGGGAAGAGCCTGCCTGGGAGCCACAGTGAAGCTCAGACCTCCTCTCTGCAGCCCTGTGTCAGTAGGGGCCATCACTGCAGGTCACTCTGGGCCATGACAATGGACAAAGAAGGGGAATGGGGCTTCTGTGCTCAGGGACCACCATCCTGGGGACAGAGCAGGGACAGCCTTGCTCAGCCTCAGTTCTGGCTGCCCCACAACGCTTTGAGCCACGGGCAGCGTCACACGCGTCTCCCTGCCTTCACTTCTGGTTGCATCCATGAGGCAGAGCCTGTATCTTCTACCAGGTTCCCTGGGGGCTCAAAGCTCTTTCTTGGTCCTGAAGATTCTTTTTAGGCCCTTTGTCTTGCACTTCTTCCCCTTCCTTCTCTTTAGGGCTGAACCCCTCATGGTGGGGAGCTCCCTGCCTGCTCTCGGCATCGTGTCCACAGCACCACCTCATCTCCCCTCGCAGAGGAAGGCGTTTGTGGAGGACAGAGACATCACAAGCTGCGGCTTCAACAATCACAGCAAAGACTTGCTTTGGCTTCCTTCCCTCCTTGCAGAGCTCATCCTAAGGACGTCAGGAGCAGCTCTGCTCCGTGCGCTCGGGCAGAGGCTCCACACTGGAGGCACTGCGCTTGAGACTGGCTCCACGGGACACGCAGGAACTTCTCCGCTCTCTGCATCACTGGGCTGGCAGACACTTGCATCACCAGCCCTCCAAAGTGCAAAGACAAGGTTCAGTCTCCTTGGGCACTCGCAGAGGCAACAGGGACAAATGCTCTCAGCAGGTTTTCAGCAGCAAGACGCACTCTGGTTTGTTTTTGGGGGATACGAACTGGGAAGAGTTCGGAACCCAGCCCAGAAATCCAGTCACAATACTCCTACTGCTCTACGTACAGACCAGAACAGGCAGAGCGAAGGGTTTCTCTGTGTCTATGCTGTATGAACGTGTTACTGGGGACCACCAACACACCCAGTGGGACTCGGCCATGACCCAGCACTGCACATCACAGCCACCGCTGGTGATTCCTCCTAGGATTGTTGTGGCATCTGATGCTCTTCCCAAAGTCCCGCTGGTGCTCTCCAGGACTAAGAAGTAACCACAGTCTCTGTCAAAAAAATAGTGACATCAATCCCTCTTGATGGCAAAAGGCTGGAAGATGTGAGGCAGATGGAGCAGAGGGTGCTCAGTGGGTGCTGCAAACCAGACAGCAGGAACAGCAGCCTTGAGGGGGGTCTGCCCTCCAGCTCAGCCTTTCCCAGCCCTGGCTCCTGACTCTCAGACAGGAGGTCTGGGCTTGGCTAACGCACATAAGAGCTGAGTGTGGGTCAAGGATGCTTGAGGGACCGGGGCACCCTAATTTTGCCTGGCTCTGCCAAGGCCCCATCATTTCAGAGCCCATGGGAGCACTCATCTGCATGGGGCTCCCATCCTACAAGGACCACGGTGCTGGCAGGTGCTGAGAGGCAGCAGCAAAACCCCTGCGATGCTACAGCCAGTGTTCAAACCAGTCAGAACCAGCAGGAGGGCACCAAGCACGGGAGGTAGCAGGGAATCCGGGCAGTACTCCATTGCAGGGGGACACGGTGCTGACTCCGAGCAGCTGCTCTCGGCAGCTGGTTTTAGAGCTGTGGCTCTGGAGGCAAGACGTGCAGGAGAAGCCAAGTGCGTGGTCCTGGGTCCTGATGGGCGAGACTTCAGCCAGCAAGCGAGGGTGGCACTGCGAGACGAGGGCAGGTACCGCTGTCATTCACCTTCCCCAGACAGGCCACCCCTCTTCCTGCAGAAGAGCAGCCGCTGCCGTAACCACAGGCCCCATCTGCCTGCGGGCTCTCAGCCACGTTCTGCCTGACCCAGGCCCCGAGCTATGCACAGAGGGCAGCCAAGCTGGTGTGATCCCACAGGCTCAACCCTCCGGGGTTAATTCAGGCTGCTCCTCGCCCTCTGTGAGGCAACAGCAGGACACAAGCCATTGGGAACCCTCCTAAAATCTGTATCCTTGAGGAGGGCAGATGTGCTGCCCCGAGGCAGAGCGATGCTGCTCAGCCGCAGCCTGACCCTATTAACGGCAAATAGCTGAGCACTTCACTCCAGCTCCTCCTAATAGCATAAGGTTTGACAAGCCCTGGGTTTAATTTGGATTTAATCTACACTACTCGTGGCATTTCTGCTTTGAAGTCGGCCTGATCCTTCTTCCCACGGCAGGTGGAGGGGCCCTTGCTTCAGCTCTCCTGCAGCCTCGAGGGACAGGGCACAAACCTGCGAGGGAGAGTCCAGCCTGCGCCGCCGTTATCACCTCAGCTGCAGGAGTGCTGCTGTGGCTCTGGCGCGCAGCAAGGCTGGAGACGACTCCTTTCCATCCGTAAAACGTCTTCCCAGCCGCGGTGGGAAGAGGACGTCTGCTCCGGCAGCCCCCACGCGCTGCTGGAGGCGATGGCTCTGCCGATAAATGCAGGATGACAACTGCCTGCCCCGGTGCTCCCAGCCCGCGGGTCTCATCCTGCCGTCCTTGGCCAGGCTGAGCCACGGAACCCCTGGGCTGTCTGCAGCCAACAGGACACGGAATCAAACGCTCCATCAGGAAGGGGTGAAGCTCCGCGATGAAAACACACGCCGGGCAGAGACTTTAAACCAAGGCAAGAGCAGGGGGAGCTGGTCAGGCTCAGACACCCCTGTAACACAGCCCATGCTAAAAACACACCTTGCTAACACAGCCCGTGCTGGGCTCCGGGAAAGAGAAGGTGTCTGTGTGACCTGTGTCTTGGGCAGTGGGCACTGCGGCTCCTAACCCCTCTGTTTTCCTCTGGGACATGTTCAGAATGATTTTCTTCTCAATATTTCTGCTAGAACCTTGCTGGCTGGAGAAGATGGACTCCTGGGGTGCCTCTTCATCTGAAACCCCAGCGGCCTGGGCTGGGTATTTACGGCGCAGGATCTTCACACTGATGTTTTGGCAACTGCAGCTGCCAGAGAACTGTGAAGCAGGGAGGGGAGAACCCCCTGCAATTCCTGCATATTTTGGGTGGGAAGAGATGACGAGACTTGTGGCAGCTGCTTAGAGACCACCTGGAACAGCCATGATTCCACCAAGACACTATTGCCCCTATAGATGATCTTCAAACATTCTGGTGTTTCGGTGATTTGGGGCTTTGGAGGGGTGTTTGAGGCTCCTCAAGGCACTTCTGGTGGGTTTGGGGCTCCTTAAAGAGGGTTTTGAGGTTCCCCAAGGAAGATCTTTGTGGTTTCAGGGCTCCTCAAGGAGGATGTAGGGGATTCTGAGATTCCTCAAGTAAGATCTTGGTGGTTTTGAAGGTATTCAAGGGATTTTGGGGAGGATTTGGGTTCCTCAAGGGGGTTTTGAGGTTCATCAAGGGAATCTGGGTGGGTCTGCAGCTCCTCAGTTGGGTTTTTCATTATTCTCCAGTCTGTGTGGAGCTGGATTCGTTAGAGCTAACGAGGTAAATCCAGCGTGTTAGTCCATGGCCTCCAGCCTGCCCAACTTACTTAATGCCGTTTCTATCGACAGACCCCGGGAAATCAATGCAGCAATGATGGCCACTTGTTAGCGCGTAAAGGGCCCCTTCTCCACAAAACTGCTTCTGTTCGCGGGTTAATGAATTACAGGGAGAAAGAGGCATTTCAAAGGGTTCGACTCACAGTAGAGGATGCGGAGAGAGGATGAAAGCCCAGGCGGTCTCGTGGTGCTGCGGCAGGGATGTTCTCTGGGCGCTCCAGCAGCGGCGCTGGGTATCAAATTAAACATTCTCTTCCACTTCAGGAAGCCCTGGGGTTTATCCTTCTGCTTTGTTTGGGGTGGGTTTTTCTTGCTGTAAAGTTACCCTTTTATTTAGAGTCAATATGAAATCCTCTTGTCTCCATGGACTCCTAAGCGCTGCCTGGGAGCCAGAGATTGCACGGAGCTGCAGAAAAGGAATTAAAAAGTAGGTGTTGTGCAGAGGAACCACCAGGAGCTCCCCTAAGAAAATGCACCCCGGCAGCGCAGCTGAGCTGTCCGCCTTCCGAACGCGGGTGGCTCATTTATCTGGGCTGTTATCACGACAGTGCCCCACTTCTAGGGCCACAACACAAGCACCCTCCTCCCCCTGTTCTGCTTCAACACAGCCTCATCCCAACCCAGCTGGGAGTGGCCGCACCCCAGCTCCAGCGCCTTGGTGCTGGGGGACGTGGGCTCTTCAGGCCTGAGGCAGAGCCCGGCAGCTGCATCTCTTCCCTGGACTCTATCAGGAGGAATTGAAGACGGACTGAGCAGCGTGTGGGAAGCTGCCCAGAGCACACCCAGCTGCGCTCACATGGGCAGCAGAGGCCGGTCCAGCCCAGCTCACGCAGCTGGACACACCAAGGTGCACCTGAAGCTCTGAAGAAGTCATTTGTGAAGAGCTGGAACAACGTCCCTGTGTACTGACCAGACCTCCACAGCCACAGAGCGGCTGTCTGTACCGCAGCAGTGACACGCACCGGCTACAGGGCGCTCCCGACCCGCAGAACAGCTTCATACACTTGGTGCTTCTAATGAGCTGAGGTAGGAACGAAGAGAATGGGAAGAAAACAAAGAGAGAAAGAGGGGACTGAAGGCTCAAACTCTCTGAGGGGAGCTCACTTGGCAGTCACAAACACAACCCTGCAATGGAGAGCAAGGTCTTCCTGAGGAAAATGAGTTCTTGGTGTGAGTCTGAGCTTGGAAATGAAAACTCAGCACCTGGTGAGTGAGAAACAGGGAAGCAGACAGGAGCAGGTCAAGTGAAAACAGTGACATGGACAAAACTGGTGCGAAGAGCTGTCGGATGGGAAGGGTCTCCTTGCCTGGCAGACCCGTGTGTCTGTGGGGAGCAAGCAGACGGGGAGGTGGCGGATCAGAGCTCCCCGGAACAGCGGCACCACTGGGTTCTGTGCTCAAGAGAGCTGATGGGCAGCGAGTGCTGTCTTCTGGCAGGGAGCAGAGGGCAGGGCCTGAGCCACAGGACAACCACCACCTTCCCAGTCTGTGGGCAACCAGGAAGAGGTGAAACAGCCACAGTCAGGAACAACTGAATGTGGGAAGAGCTGTCTGACCCAAAGCTGTTGGTTTGGAATCTGGTTCTGAACACTGGGGCATAGCCAAGGGAGAGCCGAGCGCTGATGCTGCACTGGAGTTCGAGCAGCCTGGCAGGTTTTTCGAAAGCTAATGGAAAAATTGAGACAGAATGAAGGGAAAAAGGTAAAATTATGGCCAACAGTCTTCTAGGGAGTAGATTCCGTCAGAGAAACCCATCTTCATTCCTTCGTAACACTGCAGTGAGGAGTGGTTATGCAGAAGTGCTGTAAAGAAGGGGTTTGTGAGGACGAGCACCATCCCAAGGTGCAGGCTGAGGCACGGGCCAGCTGGCAGGGCTGTGCCACGACCGCGGTGCAGCACCCTCATGGCACGGCCCTGCTTCCGGAGGGGTCTGCCAGGCACCACAAAGGATTTCTTTTTAATCAGCAAATTGTTAGCGAGTGCAGGCTCACTGCTGATAAAACATATGGGTGATTAATGGCCTGGCAGGACAGTCTCTCGCAGGGAAGAGCAGCTGAGGCCCACAGTGCTCTGAGACCCAACACGGACTGGTTTAACAGGGCTCAGAACAAAATTGGATGTCGGGGCACAGCGAGGATGTCGCACACTGCTCCTGGAAAGCCCTGGGAGAGCACAGGGGGCAAAGCCAGGCACCGCGGTGTCCAGGCTGGCCCCTGGCAGGCAAAGCCAACGCCACGAAGAGCAGGGCAGTGGATTTGCTCATGGAAAATTCAATTACCCCGTGCTCAGCCCAGCACTGGAGATGTGTGCTCAGGTCTGGTGTTTGAGTCCATAACAGGGATGTGCAGAGAGCACAGAAGGGAGCGAATAAAATCACTGAGAGGCAAAACTGCCCCGTGAGCTCCATCTGTTTAAGTGACAAAGAAGAGAGCTGACTTTCATAAGGTGTATAAATATCTTTATGGGAAGGAAGCACCCGATGGTTAAAGGTTCTTTGTTTAACACAGGAAGGCAGGGACAATGCTGGCGGCTGGGGGTCGAAGCAGAGGAGCTGAGAGACAGTGCGCAGGGGGTTCACAGTGGGGCCAGGCCACCCTGGGCAGCGGAACGCGATGACTCCCCACACCCTCAAACCCCACTTCTACAAAACCTGTCTTACCAGGAGGCAGGTTCCTGAACATGGGACCACCACAGCCCTGAGATGGGTCTCCTCTGGTCCTGAACAACTGGCTTGGCCTGTGAAAAAGAGAAGCTGTTCTTTAGGAAGCAGACAGGGAAGGAGATGAAAGAGAGCAGAGTTAAAAACGGAGATAAAGGCTTTGCAAGCAAATACCAATTAACCTTCCTCTTCTGAAAATCTGGCTTCCCAGAGCTCAGCCCCGTCGCACCAGGGAGGGGGAGCACCACGTGCCTGTGCTGCGGCACAGCTCTGCCGCGGATCGGTGCCGGCTGAGTGCCGCTTTGCACCGGCTCTGTGCACACGGGGAGCAGGGAGGGATGTCACTGCCATCGCCAGCTGGGCCATGCCCTGCTCTGGGTGCTCTGAATCCAAGATGCAGGATCTGAAGGCCAAGAACTGGGGCCATAGGGTCAGAAGGAGCAGTGGTGCGGGATGAGGACGGTGGGGGCTCAGCACAGGCAGCCCAGCGCGGGGCAGGGATGGCTGGGGCACACAGCTCTTCCCTTGGGCAGTGTCTTGTTCTCAGCTCTGCCACGTGGCAGCTCTGACAAGCTGCACTTGTATTTCTGCACCTGCCGAGCAACAACATGCCCCAGTGGAGAGTAACGAGGCAGGGCCTGGTGGCACCTTCCCAGCGCACAGCCCCTCGCAACTGCAGCTGAGGCCGCACAGCCCCACCATTACAAAGGTCTTGTGCCAGGCAGACGGGGCTGAGGGACGAAGTGAGATGAAGAGCTGAAGGTGAAGATCCCCTGCATGAGCTGCAAGCCGGGTCAGCTCACAGGGAAGGGGCTCTGCAGACAGACTAGCACCAGGGCCAGGGAACAGTGGGATGTGAGTGCTATGCCAGTGCATCACTGGTGGGACCCCAAAGTCAGTGTCACGGCTCAGGCTGGCACCTCAGCACAGGGTGTGCTCCCCGCTCCCACCATCCCTGACCTATGTGCTGGGCACACACAGACCTGCAGCCACATTTCCTCTGCCCTCGGCCTGGGACGGTGGCAGCGGCGGGAGGAGCTGCCAGCATCCCTCGGCAGTGGGACTCTCATAAATATGGAGTGAAAAATAGTTCAGTCAATAGGAGCAGCAGCTCCGGGGAGCAGCACGGCTGCTGGCAGAGCCCATTGCCATGGTACCTGTCAGCAGCTCCCAGCATTGTTTCACACGTCCTGCTGCTCCAAAAGGATCTTTTTTAAGCAGCCACATTTCAGACCCGAGCACCAGGATAACATCTTGGCACCCGTGGACCCAGTGACCTCGGGGTGTGGGTGGTGAGTGCTACTGACAACATATTCCAGAGGAGAAATACAAACAAGTACTGACCGGCTGCTCCTCGCCGTCTGCTGCTGAGACTTCAGCACAGCGCAGCTGATTTCAGCAGTGAATGGATCCTCCTAACGTGGTTCCGGGCAGGCTGGCGAGATTCGTAATGACAGCAAGATCAGGTTATGACTCTAAGAACACGAGTGTCCATCACCAGACCTTCCCCCACAGTGCCTACACGCTCACCACGCTCCCCTACGTACCAGGAAGATGCTGTACTCTCCCATGAGGTCACTGGGAACTTCAGCGAGAGCTTAGCCAGGCCCAACAGAGTCTTCCATCAGCTTCGCCCTTCTTCTCCCAGTTACACCTTTGCCTGAGGCTGCCCCTGAAGCTGCTGGGCTCAGCCTCACTTGAGACAGTAGGAGGAGGACACCTGGGCAAGGAGCAGGGCTGCCACATCCAGCCCTTTCTGCTGCACAGGGGGCCAGGCACGGTCAGCTGAGGCCTCCAGACAGCCCAGAGCCCCTCCAGCCCCAGTATCTCTCAGTGCAAGGGAGTGCCAATGGAAAAGACAGGGTTCCCATGGGAACGGAAAGTGCTGACATTTCCAAACTAAAAAAGGAAAGAAGCTGCAAAGTGTGTGCTCAGCAGGGCTGCATGGACACGGGCGTGGGGTCTGCAGCCTCTTCCCCTCTTGGGCTTGGAGGTAAGTTACTTCTGAGTTACTCTTGTCCAAACCCAGGCCCAGCTCGCAGCCCCCATGGAAGCGAAGGCTCCGTTTGTGGGGTCTGGAGGTTTTCATTCAGGCCAATTCCCTGCAAGACTGATCTCCCCACAGGGGGGTATTGTGCAGCCTTTACCTGTACCACACTCAACGAGACAAAGCGTCCACACGAAGCCCTGCTGAGGCATTTATCTCTCTCATGCATAATGATCGAGATAAATAAGGCAAATTAAACTGCCACATTGTTGGCGCTGAGTTATTTGTAACGGCAACGCAAAGCGTACCTGCTGCGTCGTAACTGAGTGTCCTGGAGCTTCCCACCTTCGGCTCAGAGAGATGTTTCTCTTCCCGCCGGACCAAAGCAACGTGAGAAGCGGATGGTGACTCGAGGAGATGCTGACGTTGGGCACTCATTTCTCCAGCCAGCGGGCACGGTGCTGCCCTGGCTGCAGCCAGTCCCTAATGGACTGCAGCCCAGGTGATGCAGCCCAGGCTCCTCTCCACAGCACAAACAGCTTCACCATCCCAGAACCACCAACACTTGCTGCGAGGTGAAGCAAAGCCGATGAAGAAGGTGGTCCTGAGCTCCTGCTCACCCATCCACAGCCACGAAAGGAGGTTCGGAGGGCAGCAAGGATGCATTGAGGCATGGAGAAGAGGGGCTGAGAGTACCTGGGAAGTCACCTGGAGAGGGGAAGAGAAACCAAAAGGAATCACCAAGTGTTTCTGACAGAGTGCATGAAAACAGCAGATGATGAATGGCTCCACTTAGGAATATCAAACAGCACCAGTTTGTGTGAGCAGGGACCAGTCTGAGAGGGAGGGCTGTGCCACTGCCAGCTGGAAGGGTTTGCTGCAGGACCTGAAGGCTCCCACCACAAACAGCCACCTTCCCCATCAGAAAATCACTGAGAAAAGCCACCCTGAAATTCCCGGTGCCCAGAGCGGGATCTCCCACCACAAGGCAAATTAAAACCGACTCTCTGAGACTCACAGCACAGTTAAAGCAAAGACACTGGCTACTCTCCAGAGGCAGAAAGCCAAGAGCACCCTCGAGCTCGTACAGGTAAAAGAATGGATAAAACCCTGGACAACAGCCCCCAGACCCCCCAATCAACTGCAGAACACAAGTGCTGCTGGCGCCTGCCCCAGGCCCTCTGGCTCCTCCTGACCCCTCAGGATGGGATCCAGCCACAGGGGCCAGGGAGGGCAGCAACTGGTGGTGCTCAGTGAGGCTTTGCTGGAGCATGGGGACAGCCAGAGTCCCATCCACCACCCCAACTGCTAAACCCCTTTAGGACAAGCTCCTCTGGAATATTTCTGTCTCCCCTGCTGGCACTAAGAAGTGAAGCGTCGCTCTGGGAACAGCTACTGAGGGAAGCCCAGACCATTCCACCACTGAGAGAGGCATTTAAACCACCTACATTTTCATTAGGAGGAAATCATGAATTTTTAAGGAAATGCTTGGATTTCTTGCTGGGTAGAGCTGGTTTCTCTAATCACGAGCAGAATTCCCACAGGCTGCCCAGCTCTGCTACAGCAGGAGAGACAAAGCCCTTGCGCGGAGCCTCGTGGGGCCATGCGGGTCCATCAGCCTGCTGAGGCAGGAGATGCTGCTGCACACCCAGCACAGCAGGAGAGGGCAGCTCCCCTCATCCCCACCGCACAGAGAGCAGAGCCACGGAGCCCTCTGTGTCCTCAGTCATTCTCCAGCACATGGTGCTGACTCCTCGCCTTGGCCAGAGATCCTGGAGACTCCTCACACATAGACCGGCTAAAATTTCCCGGGTGTAAGTGTGCCTGAGCTCCACATGGGGGGCAGTGGGAAGGGAAGGAGCAGCAGGGAGGTGAAGGGCAGAGGGAGGGTGAGCAGAGCCCAGACAAGCCCACCCAGTGCTCCTCCTGGTCCCTAGTGAAACCCTGGCACTGGCAGATCGGTGAAGTCCATCACTCATTTCTGTGGGCCCAAGACCTGGTCTCCACAGCGCGGCAGACTACAGCCTGGAGCTCACATCCACGCAACTGCGACTCTGCTTCTGCGAAGCTGCACGTGCAAACACCATTATTTTTAGGCACTTGTTCTCACAAGCTGCTCAGGAACATTTCCATCCCTCCTCTGTGCTTTCTCTGGCACCTCTGCTGGGACTTAGGATGCCCCATCATTGCCTTTTTGAAGCAGAACCACTGTGCTGAACAGGCAGATGAGCAGGGAGAGGTTTCCCAAGCAACAGTGACCAGGTGAGAGCAGGAGCCTCCCTCCTCCCGCTCCTTGGCAGTGGGACCCTGCACAGCCACCAACAGCCGTCTCTGAAGCAGGAGGGACGACGGGGGAGCAAATTACTCATCCCGCTGCGTAGCCTGTGGGTGGCACTTGACGAGTGGCTGCTGCCAGGCAGGTCAGCACACCTCTAATTAGAACAGGGCCACTTACACTGCCTGCATCACTCAGCGCCGAGGGGAGATGGGCAGCTCCACGCGCTCCTCAGCGCTGCAGAGCCTGCCTTGGAAACCAGCTCATGCCTTGCTGCCAGCCCCCCCCGAGCCTGCCTTCCCAGTCTGTCTCACTTCGTGACTGCTACATGACAGCAGCGGGTTTACTGATGCCACGCAAAGCTGCTCCTAAAATAGGCACCGGAGGTGGGCGTGGGCATCCCCTCACTCCTGCGTCCACGCTCCCCGCAGGCACGAGCAGTCTGGGGGCTCTGCAGACTCCTGCAGACCCAGAACCTTCAGGCCCCCCTGAAAAGCCCACTCTGCATGACAGCCTCGTCCCCAGAGTACCCAGCCAGGCACCTGATTTCTCTGCAGAACCAGAGGTGAGTCACGGGCTGGGCACCATCCCTCCTTCAGACTGACTCAGCGGCAGTGCCAGGCAGTCCTGCCCAGCCACCAGCCAGGGCTCACCTGGCCCTCCCTGACACTAAGGTCTCCCCAGAGCTTCTCTTCTCCAGCTGAACTCCCCCAACTCTCCCAGCCTGTCCCACAGCAGCTGGTCTCCCCTCAGAGCAGCATCTCTGGGGCCTCCTCTGGCCTTGCTCACAGACCCACCACAGTGTAGGGTCTCCCCGCTCACCAGCCACGACTCCAGAGTGCACCTAGGGATCACCAACGGGGCTCAGCCCTGAGCGCTGTTACTGGAACAGGAGGCCTATGGCCATGTCAGTCACAGGTCCCTGCTGTGCTGAGGAGCCCAGAGCTGGACCCAGCCCTGATGGAGCAGCCCAGACTGAGCAGAGGGGCTCAATCCTCTCCCCTCCCTGCTGCCCACAATGACAGTAACTGTTACACCACTCTGCCCACTGCCTGTCCAGTGCTAGTAGCACCTCAATGAACCCCATGGCAAGGAGCTGCAGAAGGAGCAAGGAGCCGCACAGTACATTTGGAGATAATACTTGACCCTGGTCAGTGCTGCCTAGAAGCAGGGGTTCCTGCCCTCACCTGGCAGCGAGCGATGGATGCCCTGCAGACGGTGTTCCTGGAGGGATGTGCCCTGGCTGCGTCTCTGGGCCGCGGTCACTGAACTATAAAAGGGTCTGGTTCCACTGGCTCAGGCTATAACCCCCTTCTATTTCCAGAAAAACACAGGGAGCTGTTTTCTGCTGCTGCAGAGAACAACTCAGGGGCTGAGTTCCCAATCCGGAGTCAGAGAAGCAAATCCTCTCCTCCTTAGGGATGTGGATGTGTTGAAGGAAGACAATCTGTTCTTACCAAGGACAGCTTCCAACCACAGCACTATGAAGACGTGCTGACAGACTCTGCTTGTCACCAACGGTGTTTGCTCACAACTGCTCATTCAGGGAGTGAAGACGCTGCAATCTGTAGTAGGGGACGGGACTGTTGTAACAGCGTTTTGGTTTGAGCCCAATTCTCATCCGGGCTCTCCTGGGCCAACCCTGGGGGAGCCCTGCGGGAGTCTGTGGGGACGGTCGGGGTCACTCTGACCTAACACGGGCATACTCTCGGCTTGAAATCTTGAGCTGGCTCACTTCAATCCGTGTGTGCAGGTGGTGAGAGCATGACCCTGGGTGTCACCTCCCCAGATACAGGGGGAGGAAGGAAGGAAGGAAAGAAGGAAGGAAGGAAGGAGGCAGCTCATCTGTATTCACCAGGCTGCACCAGTAGCTGCATTAGGCTTAAAATGGCAGTGCCAGCCCCCAGCAGAGCAATGTTCTCAGTGCGGGCACCCACCCCTCACCCGCTGCTGCAGCAACATGAGCACAGTGAAAAGGAGAGGAGCCCTCACGACCAAAAGGTCCCTTTGCTGCAGCAGACACAAACGGGCTGGAGAAGCCAAGGATCCAGGGTAAGGACTGGGGTGGTTTTGCTGCAGGGGTTTAGGTGTGGGATGGAGACGGCACAGTGGCCCAGCTGCACTGGAGCACAGGGTGCACAGAGCAGTGATGGGCTCTCCCACCGCTTCCTTCCTTCCCAACTCCAGCCACCATTTGACCAATTCCCCTCGCAGTCTCAAGGTGCCTGTCTCAGCCTGTTTCCACCTCAGCAGCTGCTCAGAAAGATGTACAGACCTCGAGATGTCTCCACACAGGGCAGGAAGTGACGGAGCCTTGTCAAAAGGGAATCAGCAGAAATAAGCAAAGGGGTTACAGAAGTTCTCTGCACAACCTGTCCTTGAACTGCCATGGCTGGAACTCTCAGCTAAAGCTCCTCACTGCAGAGATGAGGGGACTCGGGCAGGCTCTCAGCCCTGCCCTGCGCGTGAGCATGACCTGAAAACGCCCAAACTTGCCATCTGTAGCAGGAGGGCTCTGCTCTTGGCCAGTCCTGTGTGGAACATACAAGGGAGCTGCCCAGGTGCCAACAGGAGCACCCATCCTGCTGGCCAAAGGCTGGCTGCCACGCTGAAGTCCTGCACAAGGAGGACATGGATCTGTTGGAGTGGGGCCAGAGGAGGCCAAGGAAGTGATCACAGGGATTGGAACCCTTCTCTGTGAGGCCAGGGCCAGGAGGGATTGGACTAGAGGATCCTAGAGGTCCCTTCCAATCCAAAGCAGCCTGTGACTGTAGGATTACGAGCAGGCTGGGGCTGCTCAGCCACGCACTGCACTCACTCCGATGCACATCTCCTGATGGGCCTATGCCCAGACCTGTGAAAACACGCAGGGGGCTAAAGCAGCCCTGCCAAAACAGTAATGCAAACTGGAAAGATCCCAGAAGGGGGTTGTCCTTGAATGTCCAATGAATGGTGATTCATTCCTTTTGGACTTGCAGAATTCAAAATGACTGAAAACAGGGAAAGGATCAGGTTCCAGTGCAGCCAAACCACTGTTACAGCATCACAGGATCACATCATCCAGTCCCATCCCCCTGACACAGCAGGATCCCCTAGATCCAGTCATTAGGGACTGGAAGGGACCTCCAAAGATCATCCAAGTCCAACCCCCTGCCACAGCAGGATCCCCCAGATCCAGTCACACAGGAACAGTCCAGGTGGGTTTGAAACGTCTCCAGAGAAGGGGACTCCACAACCCCCCTGGGCAGCCCCTGCCAGGGCTCTGGCACCATCACTGCCAAGAAGGTCCTTCTCACACTGAT
>JAOXOE010000705.1:18579508-18590312 GCA_028565055.1 Phoeniculus purpureus | reverse complement strand
GGTGCCAGAGCCCTGGCAGGGGCTGCCCAGGGGGGTTGTGGAGTCTCCTTCTCTGGAGAGGTTTCAAACCCTCCTGGACTGTTCCTGTGTGACTGGATCTAGGGGATCATGCTGTGGCAGAGGACTTGGACTGGATGATCTTTCAAGGTCCCTTCCAACCCTTAGGACTGGATCTAGGGGATCCTGCTGTGGCAGGGGGATGGGACTGGATGATCTTTCGAGGTCCCTCCCAATCCCTGATGCTCTGGGATGCTGTGAAAACAGCCATTCCAACCAGTTGACAGGACTGGCAGAGGAGGACGTGCTGTGGGGCCTGATTCATGCTTCTGTCTTCTGTTCCAGCTCTGAAGAAGCCCCTTATTTCCGCTCCTAAAAGCGGAGGTCGCCCACCTGCTGCAGACCTGCCAACTGAGCAGCCCCACGCTCCCAACGCGGCTCCAGGTAAGATCTTGCTCAGCAGGGGGACAGGTAGGAAGCCCCATATCACCTGTGGCTGATGCATGTGGCCAGCGCCCTTTGTCTCTTAGCTGTGGCTCCCGAAAACAAGCCAAGGGTTACCTCTGCAGGACACACGACCGGGAGTATCCCCCTTGGGGTGCTGATTAGAGCCGGTTGCTGGTCTCAGGGTAGCCGGTTCCACTCTGTGAAGCAGCCTCCGTGTCCCTGGCTCAGTGTCAGCAGCTCGCTGAGGGTGATGCAGGGGAGGTTTAGGCTGTGGGAGAACTGGAAGTGCTGCAGTGCCAGGAGGACTGGAGCCAGAAGGGGCTCAGATCCACCAGACCCACGCTGGGGGGTGATGCCTGCGCTGCCCACGGAGTGGCTTTGCTTTACCGTCGGAGACCGGCGGGTTGTAGCCGCTGCCCTGCTTCCGCACCCACGCTGGAGCACGCTCCCTGTGAGCCCGTGGCGTGAGCAGACACCTCCACGCCTTCAGCTCTGCCCCTTACTGCCTCTGGCTGGGGTGGAAGGCAGCCAGAGCCCTTCTGCAGCAGCTGTGTGAGCAGATCAGACCTGCAGAGTCGGGGACCTCAGAGCCCGGTCTGTGGGTACAGCCTGTCGCTGCCAAACGTCAGAGCTTCCCCGCTGTCCCCTTCTTCTTGTCCTTCGTTGTTGTTAGTGAGGAGACACAAAGGACAGCAAGGGTAGCGCTTGGTTCGTTGCGTTTGGAGGGGATCAGGGTTTTCTGTGTCCCTTGGGGCCAGAGTCCTGTGACTGTGCTTGTTGCTGCGAGCACAGCGAGTGCCCTGCTGCCACCTCAGACCGGTGCTTCTGAAAGAAAAAGGGGTGCTCAGTGCGTCTGACAAGGGGAATCCACAGGAGGACAAGAACCCACAGAAACGTGTTCCTGTTCCGGGCCTCCTCGAGGGCTTCGGCACCCCGGGCCGGTTCCGTGTACAGGTGGTGACCGGTGATCTGCTGGGGAGGCTCCACAGCCTGCTCCTGGAACCGGCTGACGGGCCAACCCGCTTCCTCCCTCTGCAGGCTTGCACGGCGACGGCGACGCTGGGCTCGCCAAGCAGATCCCTCCCAACCCTCAGCAGCGCCTGAGCTTTGACGAGAACCTGGACACTCAGAAAGAACCGAAAATGGAGCCGGATAAAGACCCCATAAAGGTCCCAAAGAGCAGAGTCAGCGACCTGCAGAAGATGAAGCAGAGTAAGTCGGCCGGCATGAAGGGCCTCTGCGTGTTGACCAAATCACCGCCTTGTCTCCGGGTGCCAGCGGGAAGCACCGCAGGGGGGTGGCCCTCGGGAGGGGAGAGCGTGACCCCTCTTGTACACAGCAACCCTGGCTTCTAGGGCCGGGAAGTGGTTTGGGAAGTCACTGCTCGCTTGAGGGGATGCCCAGAGCTCGCTTGAGGGGATGCCCAGAGCTCGCTGCTCACTTCAGGGCTCAGGAACTCAGCCTGTACTATGAGGGCTTGGTGTGGTGGTGGCAGCCACAGACTTGTTGTTCCGAGCGAGGAGGTTTTGCAGATCCCTTCCCTTCCAAGTGTGTTCAAGGAAGGAGCCGCAGACAGGGGCCGCTCCTGCGTGTGCTTGTGGCGATGCTGCTGGGGCCGCAGCTGGTTCAGAGAGGCTGCGGAGCCGCTCGCTGTGCCTCCACCTGGTCTTCCTGAAAGGACTCGCTTCAGCTTTCAGGTGGGGAAGGACCATCTGGAATCAAAACCGCTGCGCTGAAGCGTCTGATCTTGGTTTCTGGCCAGAGCAGATCTGTCTGTAGTTCACGGAGCCGTCACCAGTTCAGCTTTAAATCCCCTTGTAGTCCCAGAGAAGTCGTTTTCATGTAGGCTTTGCTCTTGGTGATTAAAATCTGTCTGGAGTCCAAGAGGAGAAGTTACGACATCAGAGCAGCCAGGGAACGGGCAGAAGGGAGTCTGCAGTCCCTTGCCAGAAACCCCCGTGAGTTCCGCAGGGCGGAGAAACAGCGGCTCAGCGCCAGAATCGGGAGGCGGCCGCAGCGCCCAGCAGAAGGGATTCTGAAAGCGAGGGCTGCCCTCGGGTCTAGGGAGCTGCCACCGCAGGTTCAGGGTGGGAAGGAAGTTCCCTGCGCTGAGCCGTTGTAGTTCCTGTTCGTAGTCTAGACCTTGGCCGGTGGTTCTGTAGCCCGGAGAGGTGGCAGGAAACAGTCTGAGCCTGCAGCAGTCTGGGACTGATCCCTGAGCAGCAGCAGCAGCCGCGGGGTGGGGGTCACGCCGTGAGCCGTTCGTTCCTCTGGAGTGCTCTGGTGGGTGAACAGCTTGCAGGGAAGAGCGTTGCAGGCGCAGTCACCGTGAGCAGCCTCCGCGGGGGCTGCAGCGCCGCAGCCTCTGCCCGGCAGCGTTCGCTGTCTGCAGGACTGATGGCAGACGATGTGTGAGAGGTGCCGGCAGCAACTCGGGCTTGGTTTGAAGGAGCAGATCTGCAGGGAAAGCTCTGGCTGTGCTGCCGCTGATCTCTGTGCTAAGGGGGGACAGGGGTGCTCGGCGCTGGTGCCACCTGTGCTGCTGCTCCGTGTCCCGAGATGGGCCGGGCCTGGCTCTAGTGAAGGAGCTTCCCGAGGGCCCTGCGCTCGTCCGGCAGAGCGGCCGCAGCCACGGTGGCCGAGCCCCACACTTCAGCAGCTGCTGCTGTTGGGTCAGCAGCAGCTTCCTGTGCAGTTTGTGAGGGCCACTGCAGCCTGGGCACCTTCCAGCTGCTGGAGCGGTGACCGCTCTGCTTCTCCTCCCCTCGGCCCCGAGCTGTGCCGCGGCCACATGCGGCGCTTCCCATTGTTTTAGGGGACGATCCCATTTCTCCATCTGCCCGCTCTAACCCCAGCTCCTGCCTCATCCTACAAGCCATCTCCTCTAGTTCTGCTGCTCCCTTAGCGCTTGCATGGCAGTCACTCCACACCTGCCCTGGCCAGGTTTCTCCAGCCAGGGGAGATCACCGCATCGCGCTCTGATCCTGGTTGTGTCATCCCCACCTAGTCCCTGCAGACTCGCACCCTCTGCGGAGCCGGCGCGGGGCTCGGGCCGTGCTCCCCGGGTCCCGTTAAACCCATCGCCCCGCTCACCTCCCGCTGCCTGCCTGGCTCGCTGTCTGTCCGCTCGTGGTTCCAGCTCACTCTCCTTTTGCTCGGCTGCTGCCCCAGGGACTGGAGCTGCTCTCAGTGCTTTGCTGGGAGACGGAAATCACCGCCTGGGTTGTTCTGGAAACTGCTGAAGTTGAACAGGAAACCAGAGCGTGAAGCCCATGCATGAGGCGGTGGGAACCCCTCTGTCTGGGGAGCAGGGCAGAGCCCTGCTGGGTGGTACCCCCGTACCGGGGTGCCCCCGTACCTGTGCGCCCCTCGGCACTGCGACAGAACCGTCCCTGGCGGCTCTGAGTAACCACAGGGGCTGTTTGCTGGCCGCTCACTCGGGCTCGTTGCCCAGGGAACGAAGCGTGTCCCAGGCAGGTTTCCCAGCCCCAAGTGCTGAGGGACCGTGTTACGCCCCCACTTACACCGGGTGTTGCACAAACCGCCTGGGTCTGCCCTGCCTAGCCCTCCCCTTCCTCCTCCGAACCCCGTCTGGCTTCACCTGCAGCCCTGCTTTCGGTGAGAACCTTCCTGTTTCTTTCCTCTCTGCTTCTGACTTCCTCCTTTGCCTACTTCACAGGCCGGTTCTTTGATGAGAATGAATCCCCTGCTGACCCGCAGCAGGGTTCTAAGCTGGCAGATTATAATGGGGATGATGGGAACGTGGGTGAGTACGAGGCAGACAAGCAGGCTGAGCTGGCTTACAATGAGGAAGAGGATGGAGATGGTGGAGAAGAAGACGTCCAAGGTGAGCTTGGGCCCTGTCTCCATCCCATTGTGATCGATCCCACACCGAGTGTCCTTGTTGAACTTGTGTGAGGCCCCGCTGCTGCTGCTGGCCGCCGGCAGCTTCCTGCTCCAGCCTGCGCAGCCCGGCCGCGCTCCGTGGTGCAGGCAGAGTCACCGCTGCTCCGTGAGAGGACCCGCAGCCCCTAGTGCAGCCGGGTGGGCAGCTGCTGCCAGGACCCCTGGCATTTCAGCAGAGCCGCTCCCGGCGCTCTGAGCAGAGGCACCACGAAGGCCGTCAGCAAATTGGGAAGGGCTGGGTTCCGACCTCTGCTGCTGTCCTGGGGCCGTGGGGCGCAGCAAGGGCTCCCTTGGCAGTTCCCGGTGCCCACGTTCACCAGGGGTCTGGTTCCCCCTGCCAACCCCCTCGTTAACCCGCTGGCAGCCGCCTCCCGGGATGTGCGTGGCGGCTGCCGCTTCCGCAGTGTCCGTGCATCGCCTCTGCTGCTCGCTGCCGGCCACTGCCGCTGCTCGGTGGCCTGGGGACCTTCTCGGGGACAGCTGTGGGGAGACACATCTTGTCCTGACGATTAAGGGTGGTGTGAGGCGGGGGTCAGGGATTGACGTTCTCCAGGCACCCTGGTTTGGATCCTGGTCACGCGAGTTCCTTAGCTGCTGGCTGTGCAGAGGGGATTTGCCTGGGGGAAGGAGCTGCTGGAAAGCAGCTGGTGCCCGTGGGTGGGCACTGACCACACAGGGTGGGTGTTGTTGTGGGGCTGGGCTGTGGCACTCGGGTACAGGCTAAAGGGAAGGGGGAGCCGGGGCCCTGGGCAGCTCAGCTCAGTAACTGACAGACAGAAAGGAAACTGCTGCTGCAGCTCCAGGAGATGCTGCCTGGCCCCGCTCTGCTCCAGGAGCTGTGGCCTGGCCCCGCTGCGCTGCCGGTGCCTGCTCCTCTGGGCTGTGATTTGCGTGGGCAAACGAGCTGGCAAGCAGAGCTCCTCGCGGACCTGGAGCACCAGCGCAGTGCTCTGGTGGCCTCTGCAAGGGACGCAGCGGCTTTAGGCTGCAGAGTCAGCGCTGTGTGTGCCCGACCCCATTCCAAGTAACGTGAGCTGCGGCCCCAAACTGGGGATCGTGTGGCAGCCAGTGGAAAATCGCTGTCTCGTGGCGGTGGTGCTGCCAGAGCTGCCAGCACGGGGGCTGTCTGGGCCAGTCAGCCCTGCAGGACCATCTCCTGTTCGCACAGAACCCACCAGCTCCCCACCCGGGTGCCTTCAAATCTGGATTTGGTGAGGAGCCTTTGCTCTGGGTGTGAGGACGAGCTGGTGCCTCCTGGAAGCCCAGCCCCGCAGAGCAGCAGGAGCAGCCCATGTGGCTACCTCAGACTTGCGTTTCTGAGCCCTTTGTTGTGTCGTTTCCCACTCGCTGACTTGATTTGCTGTGAGTGCCAGAGCCTGGCAAGCGGCCGCTCAGGAAAGGCATCTGCTTCAGTCTTTGCTCTGAATTGTCTGCAGGGAGGAGCTGGGAGGGGGAAAAACCTCCCTGAACTTGCGTTGAACAGCTGGAGAACAGCAGCCCCTGGTTTGTGCAGGGCTGGGGCAGAGCTGAGTGCTCACAGAGCAGCCCCGGTCCACGGGAGGCCCCGCGCTGAGCGCTCGCAGGCAGATTCCCCACCGCGGGAGACGTGCTCACAGCAAACCTCCGAGACCCAGGCTGGCACTGGGGCGGTTGGCTCCTGGCATGGTGGCTGGGCACTTGCAGTGCCGGGAGGGATGGCAGAGGCTCTGTGAATGCAGCGGTGCTGCAGAACTGGCCGCTGCAGCAGGTCATGGGGATGAGTTTCACCCCTTTGCTGTCCGGAGCGGGTCCCCGTGGTCACCATTAGGTGGTGGTGAAAGGGCTGAAGAGCTTCAGGCAGTGCCTCCGGTGGAAACGTGGGTCATGGTGAGCTGTGCTCGGCGCTGCCGGGCACAGGCTGCTGTCCTGGGCGTAAAGGAACAGCCAGCAGCGCAGCAAGGCTGTGGGATCGAGACAAACTGTTTGCTCATAGAGGGAAAGGAGGCTGGGGACCCCCGCGGGCGCTGTGGCAGGAGGAGTGTGCGGGGTTGTGCCCTAAAGCATCGCTCTGTGTGCAGGGGACGGGCTGCAGGCACTGACTGGTTGTTCTGGGCTGCACGAGGTGGGTTTCCAGGCCGGGGTTCTTCGTGAGGCTCCAAACCCCGAGGAGTAGGAGTGAAGGACAGGGAGGTGCAGAGAAGCAGCCCTTGCGGAAGGCAGGATGAACCTCCTTCACCAAGCTGCAGAGCCACTGGAGGGGCAAACCCAAAGCAGTGGGGAAGGATGTGGCACCTCTGCTGGCCACTGGCACTGGCCCCGCTAAGCTCCTGGCACTGTGAGGGCCCTGGATCAGCAGCACGATGGAGGGGCCAAGTGGTGATCAGGCAGGAGGTGGGTTTCTTGGAGCTGTGAAGGGCCAAGGTGAGATGTCTGGTGGTGGTTCTTCAAAGGGAGAAGGGGGACTTGCATTGAGGAGAGGCTGGAGAAGGTGGAGAGCTGCCCTCCAGCCCGAGATGGGAGTGCGTGTAGGGACACCGATCCCAGTAGCAGCGGTGATCCCATTGCTGAAACACACCTGCTGCTGCTTCCGTGGCTGGAAGCCCTCGGCTAGAGGGGTCGTGCGGCCACGCTGCCCCCCGGGCCTCGGTGCACTGCGTCCCTCAGCTCGGCGCGGATGTGTGTTGGCAGCACACGGACACCTGCTCAGCGGGATCGCGTTGGGTTTGATGTGACTGTTCTCATTGCAGATGATGAAGAGAGAGACCTGCAGAACGACCTCACCGACTACAACAAGCCCCGCTTCAGTGATGGTGCCCTGTAGGGCCTGGCGCAGGCAGGACGTGTGGATGAGGAGAGACCGCGGCTGGGGGACACCTGAGGTGCTGCAGACCTGAACCATTTTCCCTTCAGAGTTCCTCACTTGAAAGGAAGCGGCGGATGGCAGGCGCCACTCCTTAGACTCCTCGGTCAGCATTGTCGCCCAGGTGATGGAGAGGGGCTGGATCGTTCCTGCAACCAAGAAACCTTCGTGAAACCTTTGTAAAGCCGGAGAACTGGCACAGTCTGTGTCTCCTTTAGTGCAGCTGCTCCGCTCGGCTCTTGAGAGCCACGCTCCAGCCTTCAGCAGCTGAGCGGGCGCTCCAGAACGAAACCTGCGCCTTGAGGACACCGTCTCTTCCGTGCTGGACCTGCAGGAAGGCCGTGGGGGATCCTCCGGAGCGAGCGCCGCCGTCACTGCCGTGCACACCTTGGAGCGGGAGGCCGAGGCTGCGCTCATTAGGAGCCGCTGCAGACGCTGGGCTGTAGCAGGGTGTTTTCAGAGACAACAGAGACCCTTCAGCAGCACTGGCAGGAGATCCTGGGCGAGGTGTTCAAGGGAGCAAGTGAGGAACAGTGAGCTCTGTAGGACCTTCCTGGAAGGACCAGCCCTTCTCCGCTGCCCTCAGTGGCCACCTCATCCTCCCCTGCGGCAGTCGCTCCGGTTTGTTTGCGGTTCAGGACTGATCTCTCGGCACCTGCCACGTTCGGTTTTCCAAGTGGGAGGTTTGTGAGGTGGGTGTCTGTGTGTTCCGTGTTCGGGCACTTGCTGGCGGCGGCTTCTCCACAAGGGCTACTGTGAAAGAAACCTGGCGCCTGACAGGGGCGACCACGCGTCTCCCCGCACTCGAGTTCTGGCTGGACCCCCCAGTTCAGGTTTGCTCGATGCCGCCCCAGCGAACCTCGGGATCCGCTGCAGAGCTCACGAGGGTTTTTCTTAATCGCTGTTCTGTTCCAGGAACCTTTTACCAATCGGTCTTAACTCTTGGCCACGGAACTGCCCTGTCCGGCTGCGCCGCTCAGCCCCGGGGCTGCATCTCGTTTGGGGCTCCGGCTGCTCGTTCCCCACGTTCCGGGGGGCAGCCCTTTGCATGGTGGGATGTCCTCTGTCAGTGGGGAAGAAGATGCTGAACCTGCTGCTGCAAACTCGGCAGGGCTGCCCCGCTGAGAGCAGCAGCCTTCAGAAAACCCTGTATTTAAACGTTCCCGGTTCTTTTGTCTCCAGCTGTAATTTCACCCCCAATTAGGTGTTAACTTGACTCTTCTAATGACAGCAACATTTATGGGTTCTAATAAATTAAGTTGTTTAAAGTACCCGAGGCTCCTCTGCTGGGATGGTCGGGCTCTTGCTTGGGACCTCAAACAGAGGCACTACCTGGGTGGTTCACACAGGGCTGCCCCCTCCCAGCCCGGCTCTGATGGTCGGGGCTGGGGCAGGTTGTAGCTGTTGTCTGGCTACACCTGAGGTGCAGAATCGATCTGTTTTCTTGCTCTATTTAGAACAGTCCCTTGTTAGGTCTCTTTAGGGCTAATGAGAGTAAAAATTAACCCAACATCCTGGTTTTCATGACCCACTAACCCAACGCCCTGTAACTGCCGCGGGGGACAGGACCATCGGGGAGAGATTCTTCCCGGAGACTCCGAGTGGTCAGGCCCTGGGATGAGCTGCCCAGGGTGGTGGCTGAGACCCCAGCCCGGGATGTGTTTAAAAGTCGCTCAGATGTGGTGTTAGGGCATCTGGTTTGGGGGTGACCTTGTAGAGTGAGGTTGGTGGTTGGACTCGGTGGTCCTGGCGGTCTTTTCTAATCTGAATGACTCTGTGATTCCCTTCCCCAGGAGACATCCTCAGGTCTACACCCACCTTTCACACAGGTTACAACTGGCCGGGCACGGGAAGGGCCAACTGTGTCTCGGGTGCTGTCTGAAGGCGGTGGTGAGGTGCCAGCCCAGGTGGCCATCTGGCCTCAGGCCAGTGCTGGCTGGCAGCGTTTGCCCTGTTCCTTGAGAAATCGATACTCAACAGTTTTTATGGCCTATTTCATCATCACCCCAGGAGGAAGGCAGCCGAGTTCCAAAGGAGAGACGCGAGAGTGCGTCTCGGAAGGGAATTCCATCTCTGCTGTGGCTGGGGTCTCCCTGGCTGCACCCAGGGAGCTCTGACAACAGGCAGCCGCTTCCCATTCCCTTAGCTGCTTCCCATTCCCTTTGGAATGTGCCCAGGACTCCACAGAGCGGCTGCAGGAGCCACTCAGGGACTCCACAAAGCGGCTGCAGGAGCTGGGAGCCGGGTCCGGGTCTGCCTCTGTGTTTTGGGGAAGTCTCTGGCGTGAGCAGAGCCCTGCAGCCACCCAGAGGGATCCTGGCGGTGGCCTTTTAAGGAATCCAATGTAGGTCACCAAGCGCTTTGCCCATCCTTAGTGATCCAACGTTGGAGGAATTTGGTTTCTAAAGGGATTGTTGTGCAAATGTTCTCTCGCTCCAGTCAGAGAGTCTGTTCCTTGGGAACCTGCCAGCGTTCTGAGAGTGAGGAGCATGCGATGGGTGGGCTCGTAGGTGGCTTCATCACAGCAGGTTCCTGAGCCCTCGGAAACCCGGAGGGGTTGCACATCCCCTCTCACACTGCTCCCTCCACCCCACCAGTCTGTCCCCTGCCACCTTCTCGCTTCCGTTTCCACCTCAGGTCTGCGGTTCTGCCCCGCTGCTGCTGCCGCCTCCTCACACAACAAGTGTCTCACGCCAGGTTCCTCCTCATCCTCAGCTCCATGTGAGATCTGCTCTTTGTACAGCAGCCTGGGAAGCCCCAAGTCCTACTGCCTTCATCCTACTTGCAGGCTGCGGCAGTGCTGAGCTGGGGTAGCTCCTGTGGCTGGGAGTCAGTGATTCCTAAAGCAAACACCCCCTGCCCCGCGGCTGCCTGCGCTTGCACCTCCCGCCAAAGAGCTCAAGTTCTGGCTTCCAGGAGCCAGCGAGCAGTTTGCCAGCCAGCTGAAACCTCTCACCTCTCGCCGCCTGCCTTCGGGGCCGGTGAAGAGCACGCGCTCAGCAAGACGCCGCCGCCGTCTGCTTCTCTGGCAGAAGCCTACAGAGCGCCTGGTTTTCAAGGCTGTGATTTCCAACACCAACCGCCCTGTGCCCGTTGGCGTGCCCGCGGCTCGTCGCCTCAAAGCCAGGAGCCCTTCAGCACCGGCGCTTCCACCTGGCCCAGCTCGGGTTTGGTTTGCCGGTGCCGCTTCTGCGGAGCCGATACCCTGTTTCCATGGCAATGGCAGCACACAAACCACGGGCAGGTCTGCAAGCAGCGAGAGAGCTGTGCCAGCAGCTGCTTCCCCAACCCCACCAGCGAGACTCCGCAGGTGGAGTGGTGCTTGGCTGCGGTGGAAGCGCTCGGCGAGAACCACCACACAAAGCTCCTCCGCGAGACGGCCCAGCCCAGACCCTCGCAGGGCAGAGGTGCAGATGGCAGAGCTCTGCTGCAGGCGCTGGGCACCTGCAATGGGCCTGGGGGTTCTGATGCAGTTCGCTCTTTCCCCTGCACCTGCTTTTTGAAGTCCATAACCAACAGCTCTGCCCTCCCATAACTCTTGGCTGATACGGCTGAGGGCTGTGCTGCCATCCAGAGAGACCTGGACAGACTGGAGGGCTGGGCACAGAGAAACCA
>JAOXOE010000705.1:18550656-18572995 GCA_028565055.1 Phoeniculus purpureus | reverse complement strand
TGATGGCCGACCTCGAGCGCGTGGAGCAGTTCGAGGCGGCGGCGACGCACGTCCGGCCCGAGGACGTCCGCGAGGCCGCCTACCTCCCGAGCAGCCAGCGCGCGCTGGTCGAGTGGAGCCGCGACAGCGTGAAGGACTCCAACGACGACGCCGACCACCTGGACCGCGACGCCGCCTGGGCCGCGAAGAAGGCCGCGCTGGAGGTGCTCTTCCGGGCTCCGCGGTCGGCGGGCCGGCAGCGCTCCTACGAGGCGTTCGTGGACCGCGAGGGCCGGTCGCTGGCCGACTTCGGCCACCACCTCACCGATCGCGGGCAACCCTTCGAACCGGGCGACGACCGCGCCGGCGCCGGTCCCGCGGCGCTGATCCGGCTCGGCAGACCTGTCAGGCTCGCGGGATGGACGACGATGACGACCGGACCGCGCATGATCCCCGGCACCAAGGCCGCGCGCCAGCAGCTCATCATCGAGTTGCTGGGGTCGTCCGGCGTCCGGTCGCAGGGCGAGCTCGTCGAGCTGCTGGTGGGGCGAGCCGTCCGTGCCGTCGCTGCCCGTCGCGGACGCGCCTGTCACCAGCGGCCCCTGGGCGGGGGGTCTCGGGCGGCGGGAGGGTCGGGGTGTCGGCGGGGTAACGGCGGCTCCGGGCGCTGTCACCGGTGAGGACAGGCGGCAGCGGCGACGGACCGAGGGCTGGCGGTGCCCTCGCACAACCCGGGTCGATTCTCGCCGTTCGGCCGTTCCCTAACGATTCCCAATGCCCAGGGGACCCCCGGGCCCGCCGCTGGCGGCCCCGGGACGGGCCGTGAGACGGCAGCCCGTGCTCACCCCATCCCCCGAGCCCTCCTCGGGTATCCCCTCGGTGCGATCCCATCGCTGGGGTTGGTGGCAGCCAGGAGACACGAGGGCGCAGGTCTTGCTCCTTCGCTGCCAGCGCTGCGCTGAGCTCCAGCGCGGAGGTGCCCGGGGTAGCTCGGGCTCTGTAGCACCGGTCCTGCTCCCTGGTGTTGCTGGTGGGGGATTTTCCCGGCCTTCCGGTTGTTTCTGATGCACGGGTTGGGGTTTGGGGTTTTGGTGTTTGGTTTTTTAAAGCCATTTTGGGGCCGTAACGGTTGCCTTCGCTTCTCTTGCCGAGTTTCCCAGTGCCACAGCACAGTTGTTCTCGAAGAGGACCTCTGAGCGTAACCGTTGTGCTGTTGCCTTGGGCAAGCCACAGCCTCTTTTGCCATTTCTCCATCAGTAAAATGGGGATAATAATACCTCGGAGAGCTGTTACAAGGAGTAGTTAATGTTTGCAGAGGGCTTAAAAGACCTAAGTGTTATTAATTAAGCCCCATGACACGTTAAGGTAAGAGTTAGTGAACCAGGTTTACACGCGGTTGAACCGAGGCAGGAAGGGATTACGATTTAGCCAGAGTAACGTACTGGATCGGTGACAATAGCACAAAACAAGTTGTAACTGCTTTGTGCTGTAGGCACAAGCGGATGGCTCCGCACAACAGATACGAATCCAAGATTCATTGCCCCTCCCTCACCCCCCAGCTCCCCTTTCCTGAGTTGCGGAGGTTCTGCCGGTACGACTCGCAGTTGACCGGAGGGCTCCAAGGACACTTGTGGCTTTGCCCACTTGCGAGTGCTTCGGCAGTTTTCATAACAAGATGTATGTTCTAGGAGGCGAGCCAAACCCGGGCTTAGATTCCATGAAACATTCTCCACTTTCCCCCTGAAAACATTGTGTGGAGCTTAGTTAAGACTTGATCCCGTTCCAGTCCGCGGAGTATGCACCGAGGCTGACATTCCTCTTTCATCTGAGACAGTTCTTTCATGAAAGCAAAACCAAGTTCTCCTGTCAGCCTGTCCCAGCGATCCAAGGACACAGTCAGATCCTTTCCCCAAAGATGTAAACACTCCAATGTGCCGGGGCCGTCCCTGCGTTTTCATGTCTTAAAGGCAGTTTTCTGTCTGCAGGCTCCCACCGCAAGCGCCGATAACTTCCTTCCATCGCGCTGGATCTCCAGTGCGCCGACCTGACGCTGTTCCAGGCTGAGCAGTGTTAAGCAGTTAAAGGTGGGGAGGGAAAAAGCTGATCTGAATTCAAAAGGGAGCTTAGTCTTCGTCTTACAGAGTCTTTCCATCCTGCATTGGCTTTGCTTTTCTTTGATCACTTGTAATGCAGCCGAGGCTGCCACCAGCAGAAAAACAGTGTTTGCAGAAGGCTTTGGGAGTCACATTTTCTCAGCGCTAATATTTCATCCCCGAGGAAGCCACTTTTGCATGGGTGTGAGAGGAGTGGGAGCTTGGAGCCCTCGCACGGGTTTGTTAGAACCAATACCCGGAGTCAGGCTGAGCTGTCTTGGCAAGAGCTCGCAAGGAACGCTTGAGCGGAGGGTTGGACGAGATGGTCTCCAGAGTTCCCTTCTAACCTCAGCCGTTCCGAGCGTCTGTACAAGCAGGATGTGTCACGTAGGGCTGGAATTTGGCAGAAGCTGGGAATGTAACGTGTGTTTCTAGACGTAGGTATGCTCTGACAGAAGCCGGAGACTTCTTGCTCTTGGGCAGGAGTAGCTGGAAGTTCCAGAACAGCATCGTGATCAATCCAGGATCATGGCTGGGTTGTCTCTCCGTTAGAGCTGTGTCGCTCTAATACTGCCTCTCCCAGTTCATGGCTTTGCAGCTCTTCCCTGATCAAACCCTGTGCAGGTCCTTCCCTACCCCGGTGCTTTCAGCCAGGTCTCCCTGGGGAAGCCAGTGCTTGCGTAGCACTGGGTCTTGGAGCTGGATAACGTTGGCAGAGGACTGGCAGGCTTATTGCAGATGTAAAGGCTGTACTTGTGTCCCCCTCACACCCCCCGTGACCCCATCCTCAGTCTGTGCTTTCTCAGGGAGCTTTTCCCTGACGGAGCGGATCAGGTAGAGTGGCTCTGACCCTTGTTAGCCCAGAAACTGAAGGACTATGTCTGAATGAAATTCTTGCGTTTGCTGGCACCTCACAGTACCAGAATAGTGCTGGCACCAGCCTCTGCACAGTTCACGTGAAGATCTAGTTCGTATCAGTGGCTTAGGAGGAGTTCAGCTGGTGTTTGTACATCCCAGTTAAGTCTTCAACAAACGCAGACGGGCAGAAGTGCAGAACCAGGAAACCAAACTCCTAATGGATCCCAGTTTTTAGGGGACAGGCTGTTGGAGTTGTGCCACGCAGCTCCAACCCAGGAAGGGAGCAGTCAGCTTCTGACAAGCAGCTGTGTGGGGCTGGATCCTGAAGGCATCAGACCCCCCCAGAGTCCTTTAAACGTCGGCTCATCTGCAGCAGCGTCGACGGCAGCACCTGCATGGAGGAGATGCTCACGTACACCCACCTACTCAGAAGCCGGTGTAAGGTGGTGTTTACGTGTGGGGTTGTCTGCGTGGCCCTTATTTGGTGTCTTAGGAAAATAAATATTTGGCATTCCCAGGTGAAGACCTTTTCAACAGCACTTGAAACGTGAAGTGCGGCTTCATCCCCACGTAAAGCAATCAGGTTCAGAGGGTGGAGAGCGACTTCCCAGCTGGCAGTCTGAACTTTTCCTAAATAGATCAGATCAGCTTCAGTAATTACTTGGATTAAGGTTTTCTTGACTGCAGACAATAAGAAGCTCTTTCACTGAACCTCGCGATCCAAGGAAAACACTTGTCAGGAGAGTCTGCCATAGGAAAGGTGTGCGACCTGACCCATTGCCTCAGTTTCCCTGTCTCATGGGGTGGGATTTGTGGACAAACCAAGGGGAAGGAAATGGGCAGCTGCTGATGAACGGGATTAACTCAGCAGCCTCATTGATCTCAGCTGTATTGTGACAGAAAAAAATGGAGCTCCCCGTGGGGAAAGTTTTAGAAGCCCAGCCCCGTCAATCAGATTTCTACACATCTAGCTAAGATGATCCCCAAAGGCAGCAGTTAGGAAGCCACTGGTGCCAGCACATCAGGCCTGATGGGGATCCTCTGTCCACTGAGCAGTGTGGGTGCTGGAGCTGCTGACTGTAAAGAGCTGTAGAGTTGATCCCAAACCATCCTCACGCTGTCTGAATTCAGCATCTCGAAGGCATCAGCCACTTCTGGGCTTGAATTGCTGATGTTTATTGCAGTAGTGCAACTTGTAAGCGCAGCATTCTCAGCAAGAGAAGGTTAACTAGAGGGAGCCCTTAGCTCCTCAGCAGCAGAAAAATAAGCTCCTCACACTTAGAGCAGCACAACGCTGGAAGTGTGTCCTGCTATTCATTGCTGACACCCCAGGTGTCAGCAGGGGAAAACATCGGAGTCCTCTGGACTGGACTTTACCTGGAAAGAGGGTCTCTTTCATCTGAGTCAACAGTCACAGTGGCAGCCCAGCAGGAGTGTCAGCAGCAGCGTAGGGCTGGGCAGGGGATCCTACAGAGCATCCTGAAGCCTCCTCGACAGCAGACAAACCTGCCCTTGTTTAGGCTGGGCTGAGGAGTAGCTCTTTTAAGTGACTCAATGAACTGGGCTCCAGTGGGAACAGTTGCAGGCTGCACCGGCTGGCTGTAAAGCATGGCTCAGTTTCCTTTCGGCCACTCTCCCGCATGATTGCTTTGGTTCACCCTGCTTTTCAGGGGGCGCTAATTAGAGGAAGGCAGGTAATTCAATCTGAGGATTAGGCTGCACCACAAGGACTTCACTGGCACAGCAGTACCAGCCTGGTTAGCAGCAAAACCCCCACACAAAGGGGTTCCTTTTGCCAGTGTTTGCACTTACTGGGAGGCTCCTTGCCCTGGCTCTCTGACTGGGGAAAGCCAAGGTTTCCCCTTCCTTCTGCATTTCTAACAGGTGGTAATGTACTGGTAAAGCTCCTGGTTTCCAACAGCCTAGCAGAGGTTTCCTTACTCTGGATGGAGCTTCCAGACTACTGGGCGCCTTCTGCTTCGTACACAGGCTGCTGGGGCAGAGTCTTGCACAGAGGTAGTGATTTCTTACCCTCGTGGTGGGATTTTGCTTCATCCATTGTAGCTTCCTCTAGGCTCCTGTGTAGTTTCCATCTCAGAGCAGTCCGTGCTTCAGGAAGGAGGGGGCTGAGGCAAGGCAACAGCCAGGTTCTGTAGTCTCCTTTGTCTTCCCTTTGTTTTCCAACACCCTTTCCATGTAAGATAACCTGAGCTGCTTCTCTTCCCTCCCTTTCCCAGAACCTGCTCTCATTTTCTGTCCTCAGGGAGCCCATGTAGGTGCAGCAGGCTTCCTTTTATATGGAGTTCTGCCTTTGGGCTGTTGTGGGATGCCTGGTCACCTGACTCCAATCCATCACCTGGGAGAGAGGAGAATCCTGTGCTGAGAAGGTGGCTAATGGCGACTTGGGGCTGTGTGTGCCTGGGAAACTGGGGCGACGAGCAGCCCTCAGAAGTTAAGACATAAATAAAGAGGCAGAGAGAAAACTGCTTATTAGTGGTTACATGGGCAACAGTTATGGTTCCGTGGTTGCCGAGGAAAAGCATGGTAAGGACTGAAGGTTCAAGGTTTGGGTTTTTTTTTGGGGGGGGGAATACACAAGTAGTAAAGGAGGTAATTTAGAGACAGCAGAAATACCCACAGGAATGTTGAGGGTGCTGCTGGGCTTGGTGTGTAGGAGCTTTAAGTGTCTCGTGTTTGATTGAATTACCCAGCTCAATGTATTTGACACCTTAAACTCCAAGCAGTTGTAATTACATCGATTTAAACAGGCTTGGGAGGGCTCCTGTATTTTGCTTATCAGAACAGAACCAACGAGTGGTAAAGAAGACACAGGCAAGTGGGTGGACTCTTAGCACTGTAAATGTGCAGCATTAAAAATACAGATGGGGAGAAACTTTTGAAGCCTTTAATGTAGCTGAAGTGATTGTTCTCAAACAGCCTGGGTTTAGGGTTCCTGGGATTGGTGTAGCTCAGGGGCTGGAAAGCTTTGCTGGTGCTTTACGAGAGCTCTGTGAGCTCAGCTGGAAGAATGGGCTGTGTAGATAGAGTTTCAGGTGAAGAGCTGTCAGCCTTAATTGTGCTGCCTAATTACCCCGTTGGACTGATGGGAAGATAATTCTCTTTTGATAGTGGGTTGGTTTCTTATGGACCTGGAAAACGTTGGGTAATGTTCAGCCTCAAAGATGAATGGTTAATATCAAAGTGTCCGGAGTCAATTACCGTAATAGGGCTCCAAACCCATAAAACAGCTTAAGATTAGAAAATAAACATTTGTCACCAGAGTGCACCCGATGAAAAAGGCACCTGAGGAGATTGCTCTTGGCTCCTGGTGCTGCGTTTTCCCTTCGTTCAGGTGTGGTGCGTGGAGCCGCTCGTGTGCCTGTTGCTGGGAGCTGGAGAGATGCTGTGCCTGTGCTCACGGAGCTGGCGTTCTGCTGCAGTTACTAGGGGAAAGGGGTTGCCTTTCGTGTGGTTTAGGTTGATTTCTGAGCTGACAGCACTGACGAACCCACTAGTGTTACCTCTGCTCAGAACGCTGCTGGCTTTCATCTGTGCTGTCAAACACTGTGGCACCAGAGGAGTGGACCTGCAGCAGGAGCCTTTTGGTGCTGAGGACTTGTTGGTTGTGTTTCTAGGGGCTTCAACTCAGCCTGATGCCTTGCCCTTGAGTGGCTGAGGTGTATCCCCTGGCTGGGATCAGCGGCAGGGCTCCAGGTGGGTTATGAGGCTGCTCAGTGCAGAGAATCCCAGAACATTAGGGATTGGCAGGGACCTCGAAAGATCATCCAGTCTGATAACCCTGCCACAGAAGGATCCCCTAGATCCAGTCATTGGGGATTGGGAGGGACCTCGAAAGATCCTCCAAGTCCCATCCCCCTGCCACAGGAGGATCCTCTAGATCCAGTCGCACAGGAACAGTCCAGGCAGATTTGAAACATCTCCAGAGAAGGAGACTCCACAACCCCCTGGGCAGCCCCTGCCAGGGCTCTGGCACCCTCGTGGGGAAGAAGGTCCTTCTCACATTGATGTGGAACCTCCTCTGCTCCAGCTCACACCCCTGCCCCTTGTCTTATTATCTATGGATCAAGAAGGGTTCAATGAGATCTGTTGCAAGAGCTCACACCAGGTCCAGCTTGCAAATTGCTGTTAGCTTGGATTAAGCAGTATCTGGCCTCAGGAGAGGGCAGAAGAGCTCTGAACTTCTCACGTTTGTGTTGAGCTCCTTGTTAAAGAAGTGCGAAGCACAGGGTGATGATAGAAGAAGGGGCAAATATGATGTGAAAAGGCTGAAAAAGAGGGCTAAGAGCCTTCAGAGGAGAGAAGCAAATCCCATAAACCCTGTACAGGTTCCTGAGTGTCTGAGCAGCTGCTTTTCCACCTGTTGCTGGAGTGGAGGCGCTCACTCTGCCATTCTCCCTGGGGCTGCATGGACACCCGTTAGGTGTTTCTGCGCGGTTTAACTTGGTTTGCAGTCGGTGGTTATTTAACCTGGTTTATCCCGTGCGTTCAAAGAGGGCTTGAAGGGGGAAGTTCTGGTTTATAGCGGGTGATGCTGAAAAGGATGAGGAGAGAAGGATCATCTTCTCCCTGCTGTCATGCACAGGTCTTTAAATTTTCCTCTGCAGCAGGCCCCATCCCCTGCAGTGCTCAGGGACAGAGGCTGTTCAGGAGTAGGGGACTGCTATGCTCAGGAGTGGAGTCAGAGAAAAGTGCTGAGTTAATGGCTGTGTCATAAATGAGGGTCCTTCCTACCCAGGTAGTCACAAGGGCCTTCCTTACCTACCTGGCTTCTGATTTTCAGGATGCTTGTGGGAGCTCAGCGTGTTGGAAGTGCCAGTCTGACGCTGGGTTGGTGTTGGTCAGCGGGCTCTGCCCTTCCCAGGGCAGGGACTGACAGACCCGGTTCTGGGCAGGGTGTCTGAATGAGCCTTAGTCTCTGGAGAAACAAGGCTGTAGAAACCCCTAATGGCCACCTGTAACAGAAAAGGCTGATGGAGCTTGGTGCTAACGGCCCATCAAAGGGTTTGATAAGCAAATGAAACCCGGGACAGCCAGTCCTGCTGCTTGAAAAGCTGGTGACCAGATGCCCTTTGATGAAATAACCTGCCAGAAAAGAAAATTTCAAACCTGAATGATTTCAGTGGTCCTGTCAACACCATGACCAGCCTCGTGCCTGCTGCTGGAGCAGCTAGGTCTGTGGTTCCACAGCAGCTTAGGACAATCCCTTTGCTGCATTCCCGCTGAGCACTGAGGTGCCTGGGATGTGTTCCTCAGCCCTGAGACCAAGTGCTGTGGCACAGCTTGCATCCTCCCAGCTCAGCTGTCCTGAGCAGGGTGACTTCCTCAGCCCTGACCATAGGGACCAGTCCTCTCCCGTGTTCTGCTTTGAGCTGCTGAGCACCTTCAGGAGACTGCTGGTACCACCCACGATGGTGCCAGAGAACCCCCGAGAGCTGCAAGGCTGTGTGGGTTGTGTTAGCTGTACCTACGTCTGCTGCAGTGCTCTAGCCCAGTGCTCTGTGCTCGCTGCTTTACTACTCCAGCTGTCCCTTCCCCTGCCAGCAGTTGTGTGTTTTTATTCCACCCCTTGTTGCTGTGATTCTCTGCAGAAACATTTCCGTTTACTACGCAGAGCTAAAACTCCAGCTAACGGGAGGGTTAGCCGAGTGCCAGAGCTGCTTGGGGAGGGTGCTGGAGCACAGCAGCCATCAGCCTGGCTTAGGCTGTCGTGGAGCAGGAAGCTGTGCCTGAGCAGGGAGGCTGAGGAGACCTGTGCCAGCTCCCCTGCAGCAACTGGTGGTTTGTGACTATGTGAAAAGCTTCTCAACCTGCTTTTACACTGGGGGAAACATCACCGAGCTGTAGGCTGCCTTTCCTTTCCCTCTTGCTTTGTTGCCCCACCATAGTGAAGGAGTTCCTGCAGAGCTGGAAGGGATGCAGTGGCTGGTGGAGTCCAACCCTATAACCCCCAAAGAGCTCCAAAGCAGGTCTGTGTTCGTTCGACGCCAGACGTAAGGGGGACGTCTCCACCTAACTTGCACGCTGAGCCCCGTGGCAGTCGTGGTTCTCTAGGGCACAGTTTGCCGAGCAGGGGCTGGCCACCTTGCTGTTAGTCCCGGGAGCTCATGCCATAGGGGTGCCCCCCTCCCCATGCTTGTGCAGGGATTGCCTGCCCCGAGCCTGGGGCAAGGGTCTGGGGGTGAAAGCTTGAGGTCTTTCTCCTTGTAGCTTTTCACCCTCAGCACGAGATGCTGCGTTGCCGTTGATACACTGGGTGGAAGCTGGTTGTTCCTTGGCTGCCCATCCTTACAGGCAGCCAGACTTCACTAATTGGGCCTCGCACCTCGTTACGGCTCCTTCTGTCTGCTGCTGGCAGGTTGTCTTCATCCTTCGAGCTTGTATCTGCAGAGGTAACTGTTCTCCAGCCGCGTGTCGGTAGAGAGGTGTGGAATCAGAAATACTCCTTCTGTTCTCGTTAGAACTGCTCTAAATCCCAAGTCCTCATTGCTACTGATCGCCGCTGTGCAGCGCTCGGGGTGAAACGTGGCGTGTGCTGTCATACGGCCCACAGACACCTTTGTCTTCCGAGGAGTGGAGTCGACCTGCGTTGGATTGGGAGTTTGAGTTAACTGAGGTCTCCTCAGTCTCTACAAAACTCTCCCACACTGTAACCTGAGTGCTTTGTAAGGTGAGGAATTACCCGCTGACATTGCTTTGGACCAGGGCACGACCCTTCCGCACTCTGTGGGATTCCCGATGGATGAGCTGGGTTTGCTCCTTGTCCTGGGAAGAGGCCAGGCTCGCAGCCGTTGTTACAGCTCACACTTCTGCCAGTGGCACAGAGACGGCAGACCAAGGTGGAGGCAGTGGCTGAGGTTTAGGGTAGGACCAGGGAAGGCTGGAACAGGGCAGCGTGTGTGTGGGTCGGGCTGCTGCCGGTACCCTGTGCTTCCTGCCCTTTGCGTTGTTGGAGCATTGACTGAGGAGTCAGTGAGGTCGGGGCCGGTGGTGGGGGGTTGTATTGCGGATTTTTCACCCAAAATAACACAGGAGAGAAAAGAAAATGTGTGGTGAGTGCAGAGGAGGGCAGTGGAGCTGGGGAAGGGCCTGGGGAATCAATCTGATGGGGAGAGATGGAGAGACTTGGGGCTGGTTAGTTGGAGGAAGGGGAGGCTGAGGGGAGACCTCATCGCTCTCCACAACTATCTGCAAGTACCCTGCAGAGATGCTGGTGCTGGGCTCTTCTCACAGGTCATTAGCGACAGAAGCAGAGGGGAGGGCTTCAGGCTCCACCAGGGGAGGGTCAGACTGGCCATCAGGAAGAAGTTCTTCCTGGAGAGAGTGGTCAGGCACTGGACTGGGCTGCCCAGGGTGGGGGTTGATTCCCCATCCCTGGATGAGCTTAAAAGTCACTTGGATGTAGTGTTGGGGCATCCGGTTTAGGAGTTACCTTGTAGAGTAGAGTTGGTGGTTGGACTTGCTGATCCCAGGGGTCTTTTCCAACCTGAATGATTGTGTGATTCTGTGGCAGATCCCTGGAACAAGCTGAGTTGTGATTCTGCAGTGGGATGACGCTGGATTTGAGACCTTCTCCAGGTTCCTGCTCAGTCTGTGTGGACCAGGACTGGAACAACAGAGAGGCTGATTTGTTTCTAAGCAGGGAAACCCAGGTGTGAGAAGAGCGCGAGGGCAGCCCCTCACATGGCAGAGAACAGAGCTGAAACCACTTGTAAAGGTTTTGATGCTGTGGAGAGCACCGAGGAGAAGTGTTTTCCAGGGCAGTAAGGCTGCTGTTATCATGTAAAGAGTTTTCATCCTACCGTAAAAATAGGCTGCTATTTTTAAAGGCAGAGGAGCAGCCAAACCCCGTATCTGGCCCTTTTGAATTAGAACAACCCGACAGAGTCCTGTGAGCACTCTGGTGCCGACCCCACAGGAAGATTAAGGTGAGGCAGAGCAACCGCAGGGTTTTGCAGCTAAGCAAAGCGTAGCCCTCCTGGCTGGGCAGCCCTTGCAGTCACCAGGAGCTTCTGCAACAGACGGGAGGGACCCCATGGCTGCCGTAGTCCTTCCTTGGGCTTGTCCACCTTCTTGGTTCTCGTTGATTGTGTTTACTGCAAGGGAGAACTGGTAGGGATGAGTGAACGGTGACGAAAAGCAACTCGTTAGGATGTTTTTGCGGCCAGACCACGTCCCGGCGGGTCCGTTCAGGAAGTGTTTAGCAACCTGTCTGTACCGAGGGTTGTAACAAGAGGGCGAGGACTTCCAAAAATAGGCTCCCTGTGTGCCTGGCAGCGCGGATTAAATGTCCGGAGAGGCTGCTGTGTCTGAGGACAGCTGGTCCCTCCCAGATCTCCGCAGGAGCGGTGCTGGTTCTGCTGGAATTCGTTACCCGCTCGTCCAAAGCTCCGGCGCTGCACACTTGTGTTTCAAAACATCTCGGCTCTGGGCGAGCTGCGGATGACTAATGAGCAATGCTTGTCTTGGCAGCGTCAGCCACTGTAAATAGCGTCTCTCCCCTGCACCACGGTTCGGGGTCCTCTGCGCAGGTGTTAACTCCCCCACCGCTAGCCCAGCTCTCTGTTCCTCCTTGGCGGTTAGTGCTCCGACCCAAAGCGCAGAGGCTGAGCGAGGCCCGAGTGTGTGCCCTGGGTCACAGAGGGAAGAGCGTCCTGGCCGGGAGGGGATTAATTTCCAGCTCCGAACGCCGGTAGTGTCGTCAAAGCCAGCCGAGCAATGGCAAAGCTGCAGGGCCCAGGAAGACCGTCGCCAGAGCAGCAAAATAAAGGATCTGAGCTGGTTTCCCCATTCCTGGCCACTTGTAAGATCCACCTGCGTTCTTCAGCACAATCTTCCCGTGGAGATGGTTCTTCTAGGGGAGATGCTTAAGGTTTGGGAGCACAGGACAGTGTCTGTGGGGTGACGGCTGAAACGAGGGGACTGCGGCCCAGGGATTTTCGGCGGGATTTCATTTGAGACCGCAGTGATTTCCAGAGTCACCCCAGAGCATCTTCAGTTGGAAGAGACCTCAAAGCTCGTCATGTCCAGCCTTTGACCCAGCAGTGCCACGTCACCCCTAAAGCGTGTCCCTCAGCATCACGGAACGTCTTGTTTAGTAACCTGAGAGATGGGGTGGAGAGGAAAAGGCGCTTCCGATGGAACAAGGAAAGGTTGGAGGTGCCCCTCAGGTCGTGTCTTTGGCTGTAACTGTGAACCGGGCTGGTCTGGTGACCTGACAGCATCCTGGGGCAGGTCCTGCGGGCAGACAGCACCCTCCAGCAGCCCTGGGGTGTCGGTAGAAATCACTGTCTGTTTATTTTGCCTCTGTCTACACTACACAGGCGCTGCTGCAGACTGCTTTGGATCGTGAGTTTCTAGTTAAGAGTCGTCTCTGTAGGAGGCAGCTGCAGAAAAACACACTTGAAGGGTTTGAGAAGTGACAGGTAACGCAGGTAGTGGCAAAGCAGGAGCCCTGTCAGCGGCGGCAGCATGGAATTGCTGTGATTTCCTGGGGAAGGAGAACAGGCTGGTGAAAGAAAGGCCAAGAGTCTTGGAGCGGGGAGAGTCTCGACGCCTTTGAAGTAACAAGAAGCACTTCCTTGAAGCTGTGAAGTGCTGTGGGGCCTGTCGGGATGAAAGACTTTATCTGTAAGTCGTTTCCTTTGGGCTTGGTGTGAGCCCAGGCAGATCTGCCACGGCACCGGGGTTATCACTGGTCCAGTCCTTCTCTGCCCCCACTAGGTGCAGGCTCTGTCAGCTCCTTGTCGTGTCCCCTCGTGCCTTTGTGGTCAGCGAGCAGAAGGTCTCGTCACAGGGACCGTGCGAACGGACTGGAGCCAGCTCCACGCACGACGTCCTCTCGTTGGGATGTTTCCTCACACTCCAAATCTGGGTCACGGCGCAGGAATGAAATGTGCTGACGACATAGCTCTGCTGTCAGTTGTTTGGGAGGAAACTGGGAAAGGGTTTGCTCTCGGTTCTGTGCATCCCCCAGCGGCGGTCTGGCTTGTGTGCCCGCGCCCGGGACAGAACCGAGCACGCTGCCTCAGTGCCGTTGGAGCTGGGTGGCCGAGACACACCGAGCCTGCCCCTGGTAGCTCCAGACCTGAACGCAGGCACCAGCTGTCCCAGCTGTTAAACTGGGTGGCAGTTCATGGCTCTGGGGGTGTGGGGCTCCGATCCACAACTGACACATTGACACAGAGCAAACGAGTCAGTGCTTCAGGCTCCAACAGCGGAGGGTTAGACTGGCCATCAGGAAGTTCTTCCCAGAGAGAGTGGTCAGGCCCTGGACTGGGCTGCCTAGGGTGGGGGTTGAGTCCCCATCCCTGGATGAGTTTCAGAGTTGCTTAGATGTGGTGCTGGGGCATCTGGTGACCTTGTCGAGTAGGGGTGGTGGTTGGATTCGATAATCCCAGGGGTCTTTTCCAGCCTGAACGGTTCTGTGTGATCCTGATTCCATCTGTCCCAGCCCACTGTCAGCACACCTTGTTCTGCAGTGTCAGCCAGGTGTACTTGGCCACAGGTGGTACAAGGTTCATCCTTTCCTCTTCTCTTACCATCTTACCTCTAAGGAGAAGCTCAGGGTCTCCGTCCCAGCACTGTGGCAGTGGCCAGGTGGGCTGGCAGGGTCTCTCGAGCTCTTTGCATACCCCACTGTGGAGGTGAGGAGCACAGGAGGGTCTGTGGTGTCTGGTCTGCCACAGAAAAACCTGACTGTTCCATTTGAGTGCTGGAGAAACTGATGGCTTAGAAGACCCCCAAGTAAATAGTGTTCACCCCGTGTTCTTGCAGCTGTAGCTCCTTCAGCTGCTGCTTTTTCAGAGCTCCTTTTTTTTTCCTGTTTTAATTGTTTAATGAGAATTCCACGTAGTCCCCCTTTGCCCCGTCGTTGTTTGATGAAGGAGGTCTTTGCCTGCCCCCTCTGCCACTTTGCAGGTTTGTTATGAGCGCAGAGGTAGCTCGACAGAGCCGGGGCGCTGGGGAGCTTGCAGGAGGGTGGAAGCGTGGCCTGAGCCTTGCTCAGGGTATTCGCTGCTAATGTGTTCGGTTGACTCCAGGTTCACGATGTCGCGCTAATGCCGGAGTATCAGCTTCTCGTGCTGAGAAGGAATTACACCGAGAGAGGATTTCGAGCTGCAAGCTCCTGAAAGAGAATCTGCTGCAAAGAGAATTAAAGCCGCGGAGTCGCTCAGGATTGCTCGAGTGTAATCCCCTCGCACAGCCGACTGCACGACCGCTCGACCCCACCGCTGCGCCACTTGCTTCTGCCCGAGCACGGCCCGGAGTGGGGCCGGGGGCTCCTCTCAGCCAGCGCTCACCTCGGAGCGGCACGCTCCGCGGAGCCTGGGTCATGCAGCTCGGAGGAGGGAAGTTCTCCTGCAAGTCTTGACTTGGCGGTGGTGACGGAGGGAGCGCGCTCGGGTTTGCAGTCTGGGTTGTGCGTGGCTCGGAGGAGAGCGCCGCCGTGGTTCGCGTCAGAGCTGTCTGCCGGAAAGGGATCCGGCACTGGCACAGCAAACTTCTGGCCCTGAGAGGATTGTAGGTAACTGTTGCTAAGTCCATTAGAGATATTTATAACCCCAGGCTTGATACCCAGGATGTGATCCGAGCCAGAGAACTCCCTCGCAGCAGCACATCCATGAGTTGGGTGGCTCCTGCCTGGAGAAACATGTCCCCGCCGCCAACAAACGTGGGACGGGTTCACCTCTGCTCCGCCTGATGTCTGTGGCACTTGCAGAGGGATCAGGCAGCCTGTAGGGTAGCAAATGTTGACTAATAATTTCCTTCTCAATTTTCCTTCTCAAGTCGGAGCCTTGCTTAATGGTCAGCTCTCTCCTAACCAGTAAGACCCTGTGGTTCTGTTCTGCAGTCTTGTCCAGTTCCTGCTTCGCCACACGAGAGTCTCACAGAGCCCTTGGGAAGAAGGAGAAGTGGAGGCGCAGGCGCTGAGCGCAGGCAGATATTTATGGGACAGTGTTGTATAGGAGTGTGATTTTTTGATCTCGCTTTGTTTTCCGAGCGGCAAAGAGGAGGAACAGAAAATCAGATCAGAATCTTGGGGGATATTTTCTCTTGATTTCCCTTCAAGGATTTTTCCCACGTGCAGCGGATTCTCACAGACGACATGCAAATGTTACTGCAAATACCAGCAGCGAAAGGCTGTTCCCTAAACGCTCCTGGTACTAGAAGGAGCAAGAATCTAAGGAGCCAGTAGTTTCAAATTCAGGCTACAGTTGGTGTTGCCTTTCCCTAACCCTCCCATACCTGTCCACAGTTACTTCAGACGCTTGAGTCTCGACTTGTCCTTGGCAGTGGTCAGCTGGGGCGCTTTTTGTCTGAGGCTGGGATTTACCTGACTGCCAACAAATGCAACTGTGAGCAGGGTTTGGGCTGCTTTGGGTAATTATCACCCCCTGTTTATGGGTCTGTGACTCATGCCGGTGTCACCGCCAGATCCGGTAGCTGTTGGGACAGTGCTCTGAGGGTTCCAGCCGATTTGGTCGGTCCATTCAGCAGTAGGGTGGGTGTTACAGGCACTTGAGAAGAGCAGGCACCGATTCCTGTTGTGACAGACGTGTGCTCTGTCGTGACTGCGGCTAGAAATGCATCTTGCTCTGTCGCTGGTGCTGCTGTGCATCAGCTTGGGTGGGTTCGTGACTCCTCTCCGCTCCTGCTCCAGCTTGTGCGTAATTTGAAGTGCTTGAGTAGCCCCATTCAAACCAACCCAAGTGTGAGCTTCAGTCAGCTGAGGGCGGCGCTTCCCTCGCTCCAGCAAAGCAGTTGCTTGGCTGCACCAGTTTGACTGCACCAGCAGTCCACTCGGAGGCTGGAGATGAGCAAGAGACATTCCCTTTGACTCTGCTCCAATAACATTGCCCTGTGGTCTCGTCTTCTTCCCGAACCCAGTTGAGCTGCAGATGGACCTTGGGTCCTTTGCTGCACCGCTGTGTTGAGTGCACAGCCCAAGATTTCTTCTTGTGCGAGCACTTGACACCAGTTGAGATGGGTGCCTCCTCTGGAACGTAACGTGGGCCTGGAAGTGAGGTGTTCCAGAGCTGGAAAGGGCTGCCGAGGCGCTGAGCCTGGGCATTTGATGCTGAAGCCATCAGGCACCGCGCAGTCCTTTTCATCTTAAAAGCAGGTGGATGTTTTGTTCCTCCGACTTGGATTGGAGGCTGATGCACAAACCTCATTGATCTAATGGCTGGCTGGATCCGCAGCCAGATTATAGTCATTTGTTCTGCTGCCAGGGCTGTGCTGCGACTCTCTTCAGCTCCTCTCTTTGATTTAAATTAAGCCGTGTGTACGGCTGGGGAGAGCTCAGCGCATCAGGACACTGTCAGGGTTACATAACTCTCTTGAATTCCTGATCTGAAGCTTAATGCGTTTCTTCAATGACTAAGTGCTCTGCTCTTCTCCTCTCCTCTCGCAGCGTTGCGTGCCGAGCACATGAAGATGAGGCTGAGGACGCGGAAGGCTTCTCAGCAGTCGAACCCAATGCACACACAGCGTGCGCTGAGGGCCAAGAGGAAACACTCAGAGGTGGAGGAGAGCTTGCCTGTCGGCGGAGGGAAGCCGCAGAAGAATGAGACCGGCCTCTTGTCTTCGATCAAGAAGTTCATCAAAGGAAGCACACCCAAGGTACGCCGGCGGGAGCCGCCGCCTCGCCTCAGCGAAACCGCGTTGCAAGCTGCTTCCCTCAGGAGTGAGGGAACGTGCCTGAGGTGCTGGGAGCAAAACGGTGGGTGAAGAGCTGCAGGGTGAGAGGTGCTCTGAGAGCTCTGCCCGCCAGCAGGTTGTGCACGTGTTGTGCTACTAAGCAAACCCTCAGACCCTGCAGGAGTCACTCGTAGGTGGGTTTCAGAGAGTCCTGTAGGTGTCAGGGTTCATCACCCAGGTGTTTCTTTGGGAAAAGTGACCCAGAAATTCAGTAGATCATCGATTTCTGGTTTTAGTGATTCCTTGGATGTAGAGGTCACTGGCGCTGGCAGCAGCTCCGTGAGCAGAAGTGTGCTGAATTTTTTTAGCCTTTTCATTCACAACTCTTCAGGAGCCCCCGCAGTCAATAAAGGTCAACCCTCACCAGTTCCACCCGCAGGGAGTCAATACAACTGCGCGGTCGGTGTGTTGCTGCACGGGCCCCGCTTAGTGGGTCAGGTTCACACGTTGTCAGGGCAAACCCCTGCATCTCATCTGTCTTCATCCAGGCAGAAACCTGAACTTCACCAGTCTTCACATGTTTGAACCTGTTGTGTTTTGAGGGTGAACTGCAGATCTGTGAAGGGAGGCCAGTTAAAAAGTACCCGACAGCTTCATTCGGTCTCGGGAGTCCGCACGATGTAGCTGTGAATTTGAAAGGGGAGAGGCCAAGAACTTGTAGCTGAAGTGAAATGGATCGTGGCCTGACTGTGGGCTAAATACAAAGCTGTGAGTTCAGAAGGATCCTCTGCGTTCTGAGCTCAGCATCGCAGTGGTCACTTTGTAATGAGCTGGGCTCAAAATAGTCTGAATTAAAGTAGCAGCCTGTCCCTACACTGTCAAAACTGTAGAGACATGGAGGATGTGGTGGCCTGGCTTTGCACAACCTCTCTTGGAAACAGGGGTGCTGACAAAGAACCGGCTCGTTAAAACAAAGGGTTAAACCCCCTTAAGCTTTGGTTTCTCATTAAATCAGGACAATTAATCTGCTTTGCATTCAGCATCTCTGTCGGAGCTCAGTGGTGCAACCTCTTGGCTGCAGAACCACTGCAACACAGTGCTGCCATCTAAGCAGAACGTCGGATGGCAGAGCGGGAGGGCGAGGGAAGTGGGGCTGGTTCCCCTTTGTCTCCTGAAGGCGCTCTGCGCTTTCTCTCGTCCTTCCTCTCTTCCTCTCTTCCTCTCCCGCACCTGTGGGTTGCGTTTCGTTCTTTTCTTTTCTGGACAGTTAGCACAGAGCGGCCACGGTTTTCCCTCCTGGTTCCTTTCATGTCCTCTCCTGTGCCTGTAGCGGGACTTGGAGGGCTTCCAGTGGCATTAGCATGGCATGATATTGATAGCGCCGGGCTATCTTCCAACGCTAATGACTTCTCAAAGTAGTCCTGCGGCTGCCATGGAAACGCGCGAACTCTCCGAGATCCTCCGTGGGTACGACTCGCAGAGAGCTTGGTCGGGCTGTGTTAAAGTCAAAGGCACCGCTGAGTTGCTATGAATTCAGGGAGGTGAATGTCCTCAGAGCAGGTCTGCCTGGACAGGCCTCTCTCGACAGCCCTGCCTTAGCACCTTTGGCGCTACCACGCACATGGGGACCAACAGCACCCAGCCAGCCCCAGCTGCGTGGTGCCGTCACGGTGCTGGGGCTACGGGATCCCTCCAGAGGGACCTGGACTGGCTTTGCCGCTCCTGAGCGGTGAGGCTGTCATTCAGAACAAGGTGCTTCTGAGTTCTGTTGTCCTTCTGAAGCTGGAATGGTGGTTACCGCTGGTGCAGTCTGTGGTCTGTCTGCGTTGCTTCTCAGTTCACTTGACCGGCGCTGTCTCGGGGCCCACGTCTGGGTGTAGCGCTGCCCCCAGCCCTTCAGAGTTGGTGTTGGCCAGCGCTGAGCTTTCTGGCCACACGAGTTCCAGTGTCTTCCCCAACACTCCGCTGTTTACCTTGAGCTGTGTCAGTTGAAGTGAGTTTACAGCTCCAGCAGGACTGCTTTTGCAGCTGGAGGGGGAGTGATGGATGGACCTTGTGTGACACTCCTCTAACTGCTTCTCTCTTCTAACTCTTCTAACTTCTCCTCTAACTACTTCTGGGTAGTAGTGAGCGGAGAGAAGGGTCTCATTAATGTTTATAAATATGTGAAGGGCGGGTGTCGGGAGGATGGAGCCAGGCTCTGCTCACTGGCATCTAGTGATAGGACAAGGGGCAGGAGGTGTGAGCTGGAACAGAGGAGGTTCCCCATCACTGTGAGAAGGACCTTCTTCATGGTGAGGGTGCCAGAGCCCTGCCAGGGGCTGCCCACAGGGGTTGTGGAGTCTCCTTCTGTGGAGACATTTCAAACCCTCCTGGACTGTTTCTGTGTGACTGGATCTAGGGGATCCTGCTGTGGCAGGGGGATGGGACTGGGTGATCTTTCAAGGTCCCTTCCCATCCCTAATGACTGGATCTAGGGGATCCTGCTGTGGCAGGTTGATTGGACTGGATGATCTTTCAAGGTCCCTTCCAACCCCTAATGACTGGATCTAGGGGATCCTGCTGTGGCAGGGGGATGGGATTGGATGATCTTTCAAGGTCCCTTCCCATCCCTAATGACTGGATCTAGGGGATCCTGCTGTGGCAGGGGGATGGACTGGATGATCTTTGGAGGTCTCTTCCAACCCCTAATAACTGGATCTAGGGGATCCTGCTGTGGCAGGGGGATGGACTGGATGATCTTTGGAGGTCCCTTCTGATCCCTAATGCTCTGTGAGTCTGTGATTCAGTGTGTTTGTTTTGCCCCCCCTTTTCTGTTTTAAGGAAGAAAGAGAAAATCCTGCAAAAAGAAGTAGAATTGAACGCGACATCGATAGCAACCTGATCACATCCACCCCTCAAGCAGGAGAAAAGCCAAACAAACAGATCTCCCGAGTGCGGCGGAAAAGTCAGCTGAATGGAGGTGAGTCAGTGCCCGGCGGCGCTGCTGGGCAGCCCCGGCTCGGTCAGTGTCGCTGTTCTCAGCAGCCACTGCTGAGTGTTTGCTTTAGCTCTTCTCCCATCTTCTCGCCAGAAGAAGCGGAGCGTGACTCCCCGAGTGCCAACCGTTGTTGATGTAACCAGGTGGCCTTCGGTGCTGACACCACTTGTCAGACCTGTACATGGGTTTCTGTCATAGAATCGGAGGGAAATTCAGATCAGAAGGGACCTCTAAGTCATCTGGGCCAGTCCTGATGGTCCTCTCACAGCAGTGTGGATCCAGCTTGATGTGAGATCTGGCTTTGGAGTTAGATCAGGCTGCTCAGAGCCTCATGCACTTGGGTCTGGGGTATCTCTGAGGATGGAGATTCCACAGCCATGGTGCAGTGTGGAAGTTGTCTCTCTGGGAATAACCCTGACATCGACGTGATGAACCGGGTGATGACATTGACAGCGTCGGCTGTGCTTCCGAACCCGACCTTAAAGGCCCTCTGCTTAGCCTTGTTTTCTGAGGAGGCAACACTTAGGTGCTTGTGCTCCCTGCTGCTGTTACTCTGTTCCCCCAATAACCTGGCGATCCAGTGGCCTGCTCAGTGGCAGCTTTCTCGGTGCAGCTCTTAGTTGAGGTGCAGGGACTGAGTGAAGGAGCTTGTGCTGCTTTTGGGAGCCCAAGGAAGTGCAGAGGCCTCGTGCAGCTCCTCTGGTAACAAGCACAGGTTGGTTTCCCTTCGTAATTCTGTGTATGTGTGTGGAGAGTAGTAATCCTCAGGCTTGGTGAAGTTGGGAGGTTCATCCATGGGAGTCCACTGGCCCTTGTTTCCATCTCTTGGGGTCCCCCGACAGTGACACCTGTGCGAGTGATCAGGAGCTCAGTTGGTCTGCTGTTCCCAAGCCCATTGAAGGGGTTCAGACTGCTCCTGCTCGTTAATCCATAGCAAACTTCACTGAAGCAAGGAGTGCCTCCGAGTTTGAGGTGTGGCCTTCAGCTGGCCGAGCTGAGCCGTGAGCAAGAGGGACCTTCCCTCCAGCGAGCACAGCACCAGCAGAGACGGGGGTGAGCGTGCAGCGCAGGGCTGTGCTGTTGGACCTCATCTCTGCTCTCTTACAGAGGCTGCAAGCTACGAAATGACAAACCAACACGTAAAGCAGAATGGAAAGCTAGAAGATAATCCCACCACGGGCAGTCCCCCACGAACTACGCTACTGGGAACCATATTCTCTCCGGTTTTCAACTTTTTTTCACCAGCAAACAAAAATGGTGAGTGGTGTGGGGAAGGCAGTAGGGGTAGGGAGCGACTGCTGGATTGATTTGTTCAGCAGAAGCTGGTTTGGGCAGCAGTGCTCTTCGTGTTCTGAGTTACAGCCCAACAGTTTCTACCACCAGTAGACTTAATTCAGAGACTCCCAGACTGGTTTGGGTTAGCAGGGAGCTCAGAGCTCATCTAGTTCCGTCCCCCTGCCGTGGGCAGCGACATCTCTCACCAGAGCAGGTGCCCACAGCCCCATCCAGCCTGCCCTTGGACACTGCCAGGATGGAGCAGCCACAGCCTCCCTGGTCAGCCTGTTGCAGGGAAAGATTTCCTCCTCAGATCCAGTTTACATCTTCATTCAGTGTGAAGCCGTTGCCTAGGTCCTGTCGCCAGGCCCCTGGGGTCACAGCCGTTGGGCAGTGACCGTCCGGTGGTGACTGAATGCACTGAACTCTCCACCCAGGAACATCGGGGTCGGATTCTCCGGGACAAGCTGTTGAAGCAGAAGAAATAGTCAAACAGCTCGACATGGAGCAGGTAGATGAGATCACCACGAGTACCGCAACGTCGACCAACGGAGCAGCTTACTCTAGCCAGGCAGCACAGGTCAGGTCTGTCAACAACGGCTTGGAAGCGGAGGAGGCCAGTGACCGTGACCTGCCACCACTTACAGGTGAGAAAGGGGGGCTGTGCCTTGGCCTCGAGTGCTGCAGCCCATGGAAGTTTGTCCTCTCAGGGACAACCCAGGCACCTGCGCTTGGTGGGAATGAGCCTTAGTGGGGAGCTGAGCGGGTTGTGGTGGCTCCTGCAGCTGGCATGTGCACCCCAGCACCTCACACCACCAGGGTTGTGTGGAGCTCTTGCTGTGTTTATGGCACTCCCAGTTTGGCCAGTCCCATAGTATGAGGTGACCTCGAGGCCTCGGGGGGGTTCCTGAGGAGCCATGAGGATGGAGAGGCTGGGGCTGGAGGGGAAGGCTTTCCCCTCAAGTACCAAGTGCAGCTCATCCCCGTAGGAGCAGCTCTGATGAAACCAGCTCTCGTGGTTTTTTGTTTTAGTTTTGTTTTGGTCATTTTCGTTGAATTTTAGCACCAGTATCTCCGGACAGTGGCTACTCATCAGCTCACGCAGAAGCCACCTATGAGGAAGACTGGGAAGTCTTTGACCCGTAAGTGCTGACAGTTGTTCTGAAGATACGAAGTTTATTTCAGCTGGAACATGTTTCTCCTAAGATGTTGGAGAGCAGTGTGGGAGAAAGGGACCTGGGGGTGCTGGTGGCCAGCAGGATGGCCAAGAGCCAGCAGTGGGCCCTGGTGGCCAAGAAGGCCACTGGCATCCTGGGGTGTGTCAGAATGGGGGTGGTTAGGAGATGGAGAGAGAGGTTCTCCTGCCCCTCTACTCTGCCCTGGGGAGACCACAGCTGGAATCTTCTGTCCAGTTGTGGGCCCCTCAGCTCCAGAAGGACACAGAGCTGCTGGAGAGAGCCCAGTGCAGAGCCACAGGGGTGATGGAGGGAGG
>JAOXOE010000705.1:18517391-18533820 GCA_028565055.1 Phoeniculus purpureus | reverse complement strand
GCCGCGGACCGCGGGGCCGGCGTGGATGAGGAGGACGACGTGAAGGTGCGGCGGGGGCGTGACGGGCCCTCAGCGGGGGCTGCGGGGCCGCGTGGTCGGCTGCGGGGGGCGCGGAGGGGAGCGGGGCCGTGGGGCCGGGCCCGCAGCCACCGCCATATGGTGCCGCGTGTGCGGGGGCCGCTGGGCCCAGCCAGGCCCGGGGCGGGGTCCCGGGGGCCTTGGAGACGGTGGCGGGGACCTGCCGCTGGTGGCCGGACCTTCGGGAGGCGGCGGGGGGTTCCGGCGGGCCCCGGGTGCTGGTGAAGGGCAGCGGTGACAGGTGGCGGTGGAAGTGCCAAGAGGGATCGAGTCGCTCCCTGCCTGCGGAGCCGCTGCTCGGCGCTTCGGGCCCAGTCCGGCCCCCGCTGGCTCTTCCCGGCGATGAAAAGGCCGACGGAGGATTTTTAAGCCTGAAGAGGCCTCCCTGGGGGATCTAGCGGCACCTTCCCAGCTGCTCCCCAGGCTCCTGGATGGTTTGTGGTCCCCTCTGCTGCTCAGAGGGTGGGTGAGGCGCTGGGCTGGGGTTTAGTGAAAGCGGGGCCGTGTTCGAGCTGCCGTCGAGCAGAGACCTCTGTCTTGCTGCAGTCTGGCTTCTCCACCCCGGTGTCCTACTGCTGCACCCCCCGCAGCCATCACGGGGAAGCTCAGCAGCCCCACTTTGCCATTTCAGGGTCGGTAGTGCCTGAGTCACTTGGATGTGATGGTTTGTGCGCTCTGTTGCCGCTGGAGGAAGGGGTTTGCTCAGCCTCGGAGCGGGCTTGTCTGCAGCTGGTAGGAAGATGTGTGGGTGCTCCTTTCTGGTGCTTAGGAGAACAGACCTTCCTTGAAGCTGGGCTTCTCCCACCGAGTTCCCACTGCCCCTTGGCTGGTCAGGGGCACCGAGCAGTGGAGGCCACAGTGCTCCACATTCATACAGGCAGTGAGCACAGCAGTGCCTGGGAACCTACAAGGAACGGGCTTGAATGTCAAGAAGAGAAATAGGGCAGCTGGGAAAGACCTTTTTATTCCAAATCCAGCTGCTGAGAGGCTGGAGTGGATGATCTCAGGAGGCGACCTGGATGCTGTGGTGTGGTGACAAGTGACTAAAGCAGAGGCTGGCTGGGCGAGGACCTGTTTGGTTTGTTATTTAGGCCCCTGACCATGTCCCAGGAATCTGGACAACACGGGCAGGGTCATCCTTGGAGCTCGGGGCAGCCTTTCTTTTTGTAAGGAGAGTGGAAAGAAGTAGCCGACTTTCCTCTTTAAGGAAACAGAGTGAACAAATTGCGCTGAGTTCCATTTTTCCCCTTTAAATGCACCCACACCCTGTAGTTAGTGACCCACTGCAGCAGGGAGGATGAGCTGAGCTGTCTGCACGCAGTCGCTGCTGGGGAGGGCACTCAGCAGGTAGCTGAGCGCACAGGTAATTGGTAGCTGTGCGAGCACACGTCCGCACGGCGCCTTCCCCTCCTTCCTTCCCAGCGAGGAACTTCCCTGCTGCTGTAGGATGTGTCTGGCAGAACCAGGGGTCCTTCTGCTCCTGGTACAAGGAGCAGTAGAAATGCAAGTACTTGTCTCCTCCAGCGGGACAGTGGGGGGGTTAGTTCTGGGGCTGCCTTGAGAGAGCAGGACCGGTCCAGCAGAGCAGTTTAGTTTTACTTGGACTCGCTCTTCCTGTCGAGAAGATCAGAGGGCTGAGCCTGGGAGGTGTAGCCTTTGGCTCTCGGCACCTTCCTTACAAGGGTCCACCCTGGGGAGGTTCCCCAGGAGTAACGTGAGATGGTCTGGAGCCGAACCACAGGGTCTGTTCTGCCCACGAGGCTGGTGTTTGGCTGGTGTTCTGTGCCCAGAGCCTGTAGTGTGGTTTGGAAGGTGTTTCAGTAAGGAGCTGTAAGTAACTGCGGGGACGCTTCCGACTCCCCCACAGTTAAATTTAGCATCTTCATCAGCAGCACAGCTTCTCTCCAGTGCTACCCTGAGCGCGGGCTCCCCAGAGGACGGGCCTGCTGCCAACGAGTTCTCATCTCCTTACTCTTGGGCAGTTGTTGAGCAGAGCCAGAGCAGGGACATGTGTTTGTTCCCTGGAGGGGAATCCTGCTGCTGGAGTACCTGTCCCCTTCCAGCCGTGGGCTGCGGGGGACGGGGCGTTCGCGGGGTGTTTGAGGAACATGGCAAAGCTCCTTTAGCGGATGTCTTTTGGAACGAAGGTGTTCTCGGTTCCTTGGGATTGGTGCAGAGACATCACCAAAGCCGCTGTCTTTTCCTCACTGGACTGTCTGACCCAGGAGCAGGTGCACTGGGGGAGTCCCCAGCCACAAACCAGCCCCTGCCCACTGCGTGCATCGAGTTTGAGTGAAACCTCAGAGAGCAGTGGGGCTGCTCAGTGTCGCTGGGAGCCAGCTGTCACAGCCCAGTGTCTCCTGCAGCGGTGGGGCCTTGTGAGCTGCTCTCCCAGCAGCGCTGAGCTGGCAGCTGCCTGTTCCCAGTTGCAGCAGCACTGTCCTGCTGGTGGGGCTGTGGGTGGGCTCCCGGCAGTCAGCCAGTCCTGCGGTTAAGGTTCAGATCCTGGAGCCCACCGAGGGGCAGGTTGGGCCTCTGTGCCCCTGTGGAAGCCGTAGCCTGTAGCACTGACACCGCGTGGTCCTTCCCTTCCGTCCTGGGAGTCCGGTTATGCTGGGGACAGGGCATCCTCCTGGGGCTTGGGCCCTAAAATCCTGGCTGGGAAAGCGAGTCTGTGACGGACGGGGCGAGGGAGAAGGCAGCAAGGCCTGTCCTGCAGGCAGCACCTCCTCAAGCACAAGCTGTTAATTAGGTAGGAGCTACAGTAGTGCTGCTGCACGTTCAAGTCAGCCCCTTGGAATGGGGAAGGGAAGTGAATCTCTCACAAGTGCCAATTAACTGGAGTAAGCTGGGAGAGGAACTCGCTGGGATCAGCACCAAGAGTTGACACACCGGCTGCTGCCAGCGCTCCTGTCATTCTCTGCTCCCTCACCAGTGAACAGGCAGCTCGTTTGGCTGGAGTCATCCGTGGGGTGTGAGCTGGGTCTGGCCAGGTGGAACCTCCTGGGGAGGGCAGTGACTGCTGTCAGTCTGCAGGCGACTTCAGCAGGTCCCTGCTGGGGAACACGGTGCTTCCTCACTGTCTGCTCCAGCTGACTGTCGTGTTTGGAACCACAGGTCATCCCCCCGGGTACAGGGCAGCGGGAGGCTGTGAACAGTGGCTGGTGGTGGCTGAGCGCCACTGTGGATCTGGGTCGTGCTTGGAAGGTGCAGAGGGTTACTGAGGCTGCTTCAGAATACCCTGGAGACTGGGGAGCTGGTAGTGGGAAGAGTCCCGAGAGCTCCTCTGCTTACAGAGCCCCAGGAGTCACAGACTGGTCTGGAGTGTGTCCTGGGGCTGTTACAAGCAGGTTCTGCTCTCAGAGCTCAGCCCTGCCCGTGGGGTCGGTGCTCCCCGTGTCACCACGGGCACTTCTGTGGGAGGTGGTGCCAGTGGGCTCTGCTGTTGGAGCCCAGTTGTTCCTCTACACAAGAGCAGCCCCTGACGGGCCGGGCTTTGGCCTCCTGTACCACTGGGCTCTCGGGGAGCCCATCCTTGCCACACATGTTTCGCTTCCTTGACTGAAAGGCTCCCGTTTCGCAGGAAGAACCTGGTCCTGCAGCGTCTTGGTCACCTTCCAAGAGGCGCTGAGCTCTGGCAGCTGCCGCCCCGCTGGGTGAGGGATGGGGGGGCGTGGAAGAGGCTTTCTGTGAGCAGCTGTCCTCTGCACAGGGAGACAGGAGCTGCAGGAGAAGCTTAATTAAAACTTATTTTGTAGGACAACTGGGATGATGAGGAGGAAGAGGAGGAAGCAAAGGAGACGGAGGTGAAACAAGGTAAGAGTCGGCTCTGGGTGCAGCAGCAGCCACCCTTCGTGTGCAGAGTGTCTGCGCAGTCAAGAGCATCACGTTTGACTGTCAGAGCCCAGTGCCGGAGCTCTGTGGCTCCCTCGTCGGTGTGAAGCTCTCAAGGGCCCTGTTGTTCCCTGTTTTGCAGAACCCAAGGTCTCGGAGAAAAAGAAAATAGCGGAAAAAATCAAAGAGAAGGAGAAGCTACAGAAGAAAAAGCAGGAGGAGCTGAAAAAGAGGGTAACTCCTTGTCTCCTGCTGGCTCTTGTGAGGAGGGTGGCTTTGGGGTCTGTTGGAGGCTGAACGAGAGCTGAACGGTCTCGGCCAGTCTGACAAACAGAGCCGAGTCTCGTTGCCAGGAGCACGTGGGGGCTGCTCGCTGCGGTTTATCTCCAGGACGCGGCTACGGAACAGCTTATCTGTGTGCGGGACACGGCCGGGGGCTCTTCCCGCGGCGGCAGCGTGTGACACACGGGGTGGGGCTGGGTTCGTGCGGCCTGCGGCAGGAGCGCGGGGCCAGCACCTCTGCTCGGGGCTGGGGACGTCCTGACCTTCTCCCCTGTCGGCCTCTCAATGCAGTTAGAGGCCCCGGAGGAGCAGAAGGAGCTCACGCCGGAAGAACAGTTAGCAGACAAACTACGGCTAAAGAAGCTACAAGAGGAGTCAGACCTTGAGTTAGCAAAAGAAACCTTTGGTAAGTGCCCGGGGCCCGGCGGGGTCTCTGTGGCAGCCGGCAGGACTCTGTTGGGCACCGCCGGGGAGCACCTGCGGGCGGCTGTTCCCCTTGGGACTGGAGGCCTGTCCTGGTGCCAGGGACTGGGAACGACAGACTCATCTTTAGAGCAGAGGGAGCTCTGTCTTAACACGTCGCAGCACCAGGAAGCAGATGTCTGACTACCTACTTCCTGGTGCTGCCGCTGCAAACAGCGCTGGGGCTCGATGCTCTCAGGTGCTGCACAACAGGTTTAGTGAGGAACTCAGGCTCTTGGCTTCCGTGGGGTGCGAGAGAGCCGGCAAAACTCCGCGGGGGTGAGGACCCGGGTGTCAGCGAGGTCCCTGTTGTCTCTGGTAGCCTCGAGCAGGGCTCCCGGCCGTGCGCGGTGACCGCCGTGCCTCTCGCTGCAGGTGTAAATAGCACTTGTGGAATAGATGCCATGAACCCCTCCTCGAAAGATGACTTCACGGAATTCGGCAAGCTCCTCAAGGAGAAGATCACGCAGTACGAGAAGTCGTTTCACTACGCCGGCTTCTTGGAAGCCCTAGTCCGAGATGTCTGTATCTCCTGTAAGTAGAGGCCAGGGCTGCCGGGGCCGATGGCGGGTGGGAGCTCCGGGGGCTGCCTGCCGCTCACGCTGCCCGGTACCCCCCTCACATCCCCTCTGCCTTCACTCCTGTCACTCCTTCTGCCTGTCGCTCCGCAAAGCGAAGTTGGCTGCTGCCCTCAGGGCCTTCTCTCAAAGCTGCTTCTCGAGCTGCAGTAGCCACCTCGGGGCCGGGTAACCCGAGTAGCTCCTGTGGAAGGGAACTGTGGACACCGAGTTTGTGTCGCTCTCACACTCGAAACTAATGCACGGAGCTGTGGAGAGGCAGAACCCGCTGCGGCTCGTTCCTCTGCTCTGCTGGCTGTGGGACTCGGGGCACTTGCTGCTGCGGGTCTGTCCCTGTAGCTGGCCACGGTGCCCTTCAGCAGGGCTGCAACTCGATCCTGGCCAGCGCTGGGCAGGGCTGTGCTCACTGCCAGGGTTCGTTGGTACTGCCAGCCCAGCGTCGGCAGCAGCACCGATGAGGAATCTCTTCTCTCTCCTCCCCTCTGCAGTGGAAGTTGATGATTTGAAAAAGATCACAAACACCCTGACAGTCCTATGCAGTGAAAAGCAGAAACAGGAAAAGGTAAGAGCCCCCTGCGTGGCCCTGACCTGGCCGGAGGCGGCTGGGCTCCCACGATCTCAAGCCGTGGGGCTGAGCGGCAGCCTTGGCTTGTTTCAGCCTCAGAGCCTCTTCAGTGTGGGGTGAGCAGGGGTCAGTCACCTCCAGAAGGGACAGGCAGAGCCTCCACTGACTGACAGCAGCGTCACCTCCGGTGCTGACCACCTTCCCTTCCCGGCTGGCGCAGAGCTCACGTGGCTGACAGGCGCAGAGCCGCTGCCAAACCCACCTCGGGGAGGACTGAGACCTTTGCCAGAGTCTGGGATTGGCAGTAATTGGGATTTTTATGCTGTGGAGGGAACCCAAGGAGCAGTGAGTGAGAGAGGGGAAGTTGTAGACCTGGTCTTTAGGTTTCCTTAGCACTTCCTGGGGTTTTTGAAAGGAAGATGCTTGGCCTCTGTGGCGATAACCCCACTTCCAATCCGTTAACTCAGCTGTTAACCCCCCAGAATTAAACCCTAGACTCCTCTCCTCAGGGAGAGGGGGAGAAGAGCGCCAGAGAAACGGCCTCAGGCTGCCCCCCGGGAAGTTGAGGTTGGCCCTGAGGAGAAGCTTCTCCTTGGGAGGCGGCTGAATCACCAGCCCTGGCCGGGTTTCCCTGTCGGGGAGATCTGGAGATCAGGGCCAGGGTTTGGGGACGGGACAGCTGGGGTCAGGGTGGGACTGGACGAGCTCCAGGGCCTTTCCCGATCCTGACGGGTTCCGTGTTCTTGCTCCTGAAGCAGAACAAAGCCAAAAAGAAGAAGAAAGGAGTGGTGCCCGGCGGTGGGCTGAAGGCCACAATGAAAGACGACCTGGCTGACTACGGCGGCTACGGCGGCGAATACGTACAAGACTTTGAAGACTTCATGTGACATTTATTTCCCCCTCTGTTGTCTTTCTGTTGCCCCTAATCCCTTAAACATGTAGCACAACTCTTCTTCCTTTAAATTCTGCCAAATGCTACCGTCAGAACTGCAGTCTCTGTGCTGGTGCTTGAACGCCGGACGGGTCCCTGCGAAGGCAGCACCCGGCTCGTGCTGGGAGCCAGGGGGCTCCCTCATGCCTCTAAGCGTCGCAGTTAGACCTCCCCAGGTTCTGCTCTCGGCAGCAGTTGCTCCCCGAGTTCACAGCGACAGCCCCTGACTGGGAGAGGAGTGTCCACACGGCAGAGGGTTCCCAGCACAGTGACTTGGCCTTACCTGCCCCTTGCCAGGGGCCCCCCAGCAGCGGTTAGGAGCAGGGCGCACGTGGGGTCACGACTGCTTTGGCTTAAGTTGGAGCTTGAGGGTGTGAGGGAGCTGCCGGCTGCAGGGCCCCACTCGCACCGCAGCACCGGGGAGGGGGTCGCAGCGCGGCAGAGCTGCTGCTGGCGCTCGGAGCCACCACACTTCTGTCTTGGGGCTGGAGCTCAGTTCCTGCTGCTCATCCATCCTAAGGGGAAAGGGGGGCTCGGGGATCTTTAACCACCCAACCCAGGCTGCCTCCCAGGCCCTCCTGGGCTCAGGGAGATCTCTCACCACCCAGCCCTTCTCTTCCAGTGCAAACCCGCCCCCCCGAGCCAACCCAACCTGCTTCGCAAAGCGCAGCCGGGCAGAGCCTTCTGCTAACCAGTAGGACATCGCCGTGTTTTATAAAGCCACTAATTTAATAAAATCACTGCTGAGGACTTCACCGGGGCAGTCGTCGGACCAGTTCTTTGGGGCTCTCGCAGTGAGTCCTGCACAACAGCCCCACCAGGCCACCTCGGCACCGACTTCCAGCCTAACTGCTGATACTGGATCTCGGCGGCTGCCCGTGGCCCCTCTCAGATGCTGATGGCAAACGACACCTGCAGGACTTGCCGTGAGGAGCTGACTCTTGGCCTGCTGAGCTCAGCTGGTTCCAGGTACGGAAGAGTCTCGGGTGTCCTCACCGCTCTGGGCAGTCACTTTACTCCTGCTGGCAGCTGCTACAACCACGAGCAGCTCCTCCCTGCTCCGCTGCCCTCACACCGGACGTCCTGCCCGGTCTGTTGGAGCGTTTTGTGGCGTCAGGTGCAGGTCCTGCAGCGACTCGGGGTCCTCGCGAGGGCTGCTGTGGGGCTGCAGCGGCACCGGTCGCCGGTCACTCGCGTCCTGGTGAACAGCTCTATTATCCAAGCCACGGCGTGAGGGCAACAGCCTCTGCAGTCCTGCGGTCCCAGCCCGCTGCTCTCGGGGTGCCGACAGGCAGCACCACCTGCCCGAGCAGCCAAGTCAGTTGGCCAACATGTCGTTGAGGCAGCAGCCCGTCTGCGCGTCCTTCAGGAGAGCGTTGACCACGTCGTAGAACTTGTTGTCGTAGGCCAGCCGGTAGGAGGTGAAGATGTCCTCGCAGTACGTCAGCAGCTTCTTCAGGTTCTTCAGCGCCACCTCGGCAGGGGGCTGCTGCTTCACTCTGCAAGGAACCGCCACGTGACTGAGCTGCCCCCGGCTGCAGCCCTGCCACAAGGGCGGGCTCGGCACGGCCCTGCGGGGCTCCCGGCTGCTGGTTCTGCTCTGGCTTAAGGTTTGGTCGGCGCCCAGGCTCCGTGACAGCGGGAGCTCAGAGCTGTCGCCGCAGCCTGGCGAAGGAGCAGCCCAGAGCCCGGCCCCTGGCGCCAACACTCCGCCAGCGCAGGAGCGACCCACTCACTTCTTGGAGATCTCCTCAAAGACGCTCGGCTTCAGCGGCCGCTGCTGCTTGAACTCTTCCAGGTAGGTGAAGTCTCCCCTGGTGATCACCTGGCGATACAGAACTTCAGCCCAGTCGGGAACAAACTCGTAGGCGTCGGCCACGATGGCAGCCTGCGGGAAGAACAGGCGCTGCAGTCACTGCACCCAGGGAAGGTCCTTCCCGCACAGAAACGCTCCCACGCTCGGCACCGGGAAGGTTCTAGCTCTGGCCCAGCTCTGGGCGCTGCTCTACGAGGGTAACAAAACAACTCACCCGTCCCTGACCCCTCGCCAGGGGGCTCAGTGTGGGGGTCATTTGTTCTCTTTAAAAAGCCCTTATTTCCAGAACGACGGGGGGCTGCCAGCTCAGAGGAGATTTGAGGGCTCCAGCGTGGACCCCCACCCAGGCGACGCGCCCCAGCTACCTGATAGAAGCGGGGCAGGGAGCACACGGTGTCCATGAGGCTCTGGCGGCTCAGGTTGATGAGCATCGTGCTCTGGCCGCTGCTCAGGAAGTGCAGCTGGAGGGTGATGAGCTTGGTCAGGCGGCTGCAGCGCAGGGCCTGGCGGACACACGAGTCCTGCTCCACAAAGCAAAGGCAGAGCTCAGCCCTCACCCGCTCCCAGCTCTGCACAGAAATCACCCAGTTCCATCTCATTTTACCTTAGAATAACTTTCTGCTGCATCGATAAAGAGAGTCAGAGCTTTCAGCAGCAGCTTCTTTAGATTCGCGATGTCCTGAAGAGACTCCTCTGGAACGGGGAGAAACAAGCGAGTGACCAGTGAGTCCTGAAGGGCAAACCCCTCCTCCTGGCCCCAGCTGCCCCTGGGGCTGGGTCAGAGCCCCAAGAGACTCAAAGGCAGGATTTTTGGGGAAGAAGTGGTGATGGCTGCTCAGTCAAGGGACCAGAGCTGCTGCTGGAACAGCAGCTGTGAGCAGGGTACCCCACCAAACAGAAACCCCAGCCCCTCAGACTCGCTGGGCGTGAGGAGAACCCGTGTCCCCCCTTCTCCCGTCACCAACTCACACGGTCCCACCCCAGAGCTCCAGCACTGCAGGAGCCTAAACCTCAGGGCACTGGGAAGCACCTGAGGGGCTTGGGGCAAAACCAGCCCGAAGGTGGCAGAAGGACCCTGCAGGCAGCAGGAGCAGATGGACGGTGCCAGGCCGCAGGTCTCAACACCAGTCACCCAGCACCTCTCCCCTTTTACCCCAGCTGGCCCCTGCCCCCGGGCTGGGAGGCCTCCCCTCACCCCAGGGCTGCGACTCGATGAGTTTGAGCTGAATGCAGGCAGCAGCCTCGTGGTTCTCCCCGATCTCTCGGCACATGCTGAAGCACAGGGCGATCATGTTGTGCTTCTCGCTGTCGCCGGGCCGGCACCGCTTGATGTAATCCAGCAGCGCCGTCTTCAGCGTCCCGCTCTGCCGGGCGAAGGAGGGCAGCTCAGCAGCTAGAGAGCCCTCTGCAAGCCCCACCGCAGCACCCAGGGGCAGGGCAATGAGCCCAGAAGCTCCTGGAGCTTTCAGCAGGTTATTCTCAACCCACATCGGGTCAGGGAAGAGAATCCGGCAGCTGCAAACAGCAAACCTGACTACGTGCGACTAGCAGGCCGGGAGGGTTTGTGGCCTTTAGAAAGCCCTGGGAGCACAGCCTGGCGCTGCCTGACCTTCCCCAGCCTGAAACGCTGCTCTCGGCCCAGCACTGAGCTGGCAGGAGCAGACCCCTTACACTACAGTAAACCCCAGAATTAGGTCCTGGCCGTGACGCTCCCTGCGCTCCAGCCATCACATCCACAGCATCACAGACCAGCAGGGACTGGAAGGGACCTCAACAGATCACCCAGTCCAACCCCCTGCCACAGCAGGATCCCCTAGATCCAGTCGCACAGGAACATGGCCAGGAGGGTTTGAAACGTCCCACAAGGCATCCACTTCTTTCAGGTGCTCATGTTGCGTAGCAAGAGGACAAGGGGAAGGGGTTCCAGGCTGAGCAAGCCAGAGTTGTTCAGCCTGAAGAAGAGGAGGCTCCTGGGTGATCTTCCAGCATCTTCCCAATCTCTGGAGGAAGGAGGCTATAAAAAGGCTGAGGGAGGGCTTTTGACAGGGGTGGTAGCAAGAGAACAAGGGGAAAGAGTTCCAGCCTTGAAAAGGAGAGATTGAGGTTGGCCATGAAGAACCAATTGTTTGCTGTGAGGATGCTGAGATGCTGGAACAGGTTGCCCAAGGCAGCTGTGGTTGCCCCATTCATTGCTGGCAGTGTTGAAGGGCAGGTTGTCTGGGGCCCTGAGCAACCTGCTGTAGTGAAGGTGTCCCTGCCTGTGAAGGGGGGTTGGAACTGGATGATCTTTAAGGTCCCTTCCTGCCCTGGCCATTCTGTGACTCTGTGACTAAAACTGTTGTGAACTTGTGCCACAGGCATTGATTTTGTGCTGCCATTGTCGATGAGCTCAAACTACACAGGATGGTAAGGAGATGCCCAGCACATGCCTCGGCTGCCGGCCAGTGTCCACACTGGTCCCCACTGGGCTGCCTCTGGAGTAGGTGCAGTAGTACCAGGAGAGGGAATACTGTCTACTTGAGGCTTTGTGGGTGCCACCCTACCCCTTTCTTGTCTCCAGAACTGAAGTCTGTTGCTGGAGAGATACCTAGGCCAAGAAAGGGATCTGTGGAAATGCTCTGGGAGCTGAACTGGGCAGCAAAGGTTAACGGAGAAGGCCGGGGGAGTGGGGGCAAGGGTTCACAGATTAGTTTCCTTATATAAATTTGGCTTTTACACTTGGATTCCTATGAGCCAAGCATGACCAGAAAATTACTCCTGAACAGCAGCCAAGCCCTGGGTCCCTTTTATGCCTGTAACACTCTTTCTGTGGGATTAAAGGCAGCGATCCTGAGCGCTGGCCACTTCGAGGCAGAGGCGAGAGCACGAATTCCACTTGTGAGGTCTCAGTAAGCCCATAGCTTCACTGTCTGCATGGCAGACGCATGTAGGGCACTTCTGAAAGGTACAGCGCAGCTAAAGGAGGAGGAAAGGAGGAGTAGGATTTGCTCTCTGCTACTGTGGTATGAACCTGTCAGATTTTGATTGACTCCTCTGAGTTTATTATGGGCAAGCCTGGCAGACCGGCTTATTTTTAGTGTGCGCTCCACACTTCCCATCTCATCATGTAATCACAGAACATCAGGGATTGGAAGGGACCTCGAAAGATCACCCAGTCCAATCCCCCTGCCAGAGAAGGATCCCCTAGATCAAGTTGCACCGGAACATACCCAGGTGGGTTTGAAACATCTCCAGAGAAGGAGACTCCACAACCTCTCTAGTTAATTCGGGAGAAGAGACCAGCAGCAGCCTCACTACAACCTCCTGTGAGGGAGCTGTAGAGAGCAATGAGGTCTCCTCCCAGCCTCCTATTCTCTGGACTAAATAACCCCAGTTCCCTCAGCCACTCTCCACAGGCCCTGTTCTCCAGCCCTCTCCCCAGCCTCGTTGCCATTCTCTGGCCCCACTCGAGCCTCTAAATGACCTTCTGATCCAGTATTCAGCACACAGTACTGGACCCACTACTCAAGGTGCAGTGCCATCCCCACCCTCTGCTGCTCAAGCAGGGACACTTGGAACTGATGGTCCATTCTGTGTCCACCCGGGTTCTCAAAATCTCTAAGGATGGAGACACCAGAGATTCCCTTGGCAGCGTGTGCTGCTCTTCAGCCAGAACAGCCTGGCTGTTTCTGCAGAAGCAGCTACAGGAGGACTTTTCCCCCACACATACACTTTCAGACTCACTTTCTCCCAACCTCTTGGGTTCTTTTCCTTGGAGCAGAACCTGCCATTTGGCAAGCAACTCTTGCCGTCCCCTGTGAAAGCCTATTCAGAAAGGGAACACAGGGGAGAGGGACTTGCTCTGCTGTGCTCCACAAGAGTTTTTATAGCATTTCACAGAATCCTCATGGCTGGAAAGGACCTCCAGGATCATCAAGTCCAGCCCTCATCCCAACAGGTCCCTAACCCCTAGATCATGGCAAGTGCTCCAGCTACTCATTTTTTAAACAATGTGGTTTCATTTAGGTTCTTGAGTTTACCAGCTATTTCCAAACTTCTGAAGACATCTGAAAGCAGAAGGAAGGAGGCTGTGTATCCATAAACGTCTCCATATCCATCACTCTGTGCCCAGGCACAAGGAGCACAAAGAAGCCATTGCAAAGCCTGAAGATTAGAGCTACGGTCCTGAAAGAAACCAATGTGGCCAGCTCTGCTCTTTCATATTGGACAGTCCAGGAAGCCTGTAGAATCACAGAATCACTCTGAGACTCATCCTCTGACTGGAAAGTCCTGTCCAGAGGGCTGCTAACACATTCCCTGCATCCTACGGGGAAAGTGGCAGCGGGGGAGGATAAAATTCCCTGGGCACAGGATGAAAGCAAAAGGGCTTCCCAGGAGGTCCGACTATCGCAGCAGGCTCTGGGTTCTCCCAGAGTTCAGTGGAAACGAAGACAGCTGCCATCAAGATGGTATCTGCTGCAGCAACCTACTCAGCAAGAAAGGCGGCTTTGTGCGTTTTGGAGGCGATCACCGTTTGGGACCAAAGTCCCACAGCACGTGCCAGTGGTCACACACGTATGCAGCAAAAGTGCCAAGCTGGCAAGCAAGGGAGGCAGATGCCAAAAACCAGTGGAACTGGGACAAAATGAAACCCAAGACAACAACAACAAACAATCCAGTGCTCTGTGGGAGAGTGCAAACCCACAAGGTTTGGTCACCACCATTGCAAGAGGGACTTTAGTCACTAACTTTGCCCTTTTGATGGCAGGAGGCTCTGTCAGAGTGAAGCAGGACAGTGCCTCCTGCTCCACCAACAGCAGGAGCAGCTGCTTTCAACATGTGCCAGACTCAGCAGCCAGGGTGACTGACCAAGGGCTCCTCGAGCAAAGGAAATGTCTTGAGCATCACCACCCTATTTCTGGCAAAAGACACAAGCATGAAACATCTGAGGCAGGGGGCTCTGGAGGTAATTAAAAACCCATCATAGAATCATCAGGGATTGGAAGGGACCTCGAAAGATCATCCAGTCCAACCCCCCTGCCAGAGCAGGACCACCTCGGCCAAGCCACACAGGAACACGTCAGTGTGGGTTTTAAACCAACCTGAGCAGTTTCACAGAATCACAGACCATTAGGGATCAGAAGAGACCTCAGAAGCTCATCTAGTCCAATCCCCCTGCCACAGTAGGACCAGGAATGATAGGATTGTGCTAACAGCCAGAGGTAAAAGCAGTGCTAAAGAAGAAATATCTTGCACTTATTAGTGCTCATTCTTTCTACAGGTAGAAAGAGCAGCAGCAGCTACAAGACAGCAGAGCTACAAGACAGAGCAGCAGCAGCTCTACCTGCCTATTGCAAAGGAGGGTTAGGGTACAGCTTGGCTGGAGCACACGGTTAGCTGGCAGCTGATGTAGGTGTTCCAAGGGAAATAACACAAAGTCATGGGTGGGAGGTGCAGAACTAACAGGGTACTAAAGAAGGGCAAAGAGCAGATGCAAGACCCAAAGGTCTCGGAAGCAGAAGACACAAGGTCCACAAATCCATGAAGCATGAGAAAGCCCTAAAGTTCAAAGACTGTCATGTAGATCACAGAATCCCAGAACACTAGGGATTGGAAGGGACTTTGAAACATCATCCAATCCAATCCCTGCGCCACAGCAAGATCACCTAGATCAAGTTGTCAAACGTGACACATGGAGGCTTAGGAAGCCCTTCCTCATGGAAAGGGTGATCAGAGCCTGCACTGGACTGCCCAGGGCAGTGGTGGAGTCCCCATCATCCCTAGAGGTGTTGAAGGACAGCCTGGCTGTGGCCCTTAGGGCCCTGGGCTGGTTGCTGGGGTGATGTCAGGTCCTGGGCTGGGCTGGATGAACTCAGAGGGCTTTTCCTGACTCAGTGATGCTGTAACTTGCAGAGGTTAGCAAAGCAACTGTTCTTACCCACAGAAGCCTATTTTCCTTTGAGTACTTTAAAAACGGTTCATCCATATGCATGTCACCAAGTTATCAGTTACTAAGCAATTGTCCAAAGATCCAACTACTTACACAAGTACTTCTAATTTTCTTCAAATAGCTTGTTTTCCTACCCCACAGATGTTTCAAAGCCCATCCTACAGCCCAGCGGCACTGCTGCCGTACCTGTGGCTTTCACTTCGTTCCTGCTGACTCCCATGTGGTGATTCAGAAGGCATTAAAGCATCAGGGTTAGAATGGGCAAAACTACTTGGAACAGGCAGTGTTATTTAGAAAGTGAACAGCGTTAATGATCTTCCACCAGATATTTTAAAGTATGAACTCTGTCTGCACACATGTGGGAAATTGGGTTCTACAGGCACAACATCAATTCTTCCTCACCCAACAGACTTACCCCTTGACTTGAAATTCACTTCATAGAATCACAGAATTACCTTAAAGATCATCCAGTTCCAAACCCCCTTCACAGGCAGGGACACCTTCACTACAGCAGGTTGCTCAGAGCCCCAGACAAGCTGCCCTTCAACACTGCCAGCAATGAATGGGGCAGCCACAGCTGCCTTGGGCAACCTGTTCCGGCATCTCAGCACCCTCACAGCAAACAATTGGTTCCTCATGGCCAACCTCAATATCCCCTCTTCAAGGCTGGAACCCTTTCCCCTTGTCCTATGGCTACCACCCTTGTCAAAAGCCCTCCCCCAGCTTTCTTGTAGCCCCCTTCCTTCAGAGATTGGGCAGCTGCTTGAAGGTCACCTGGGAGCCTCATTTTCTCCAGGCTGAACAACCTCACCTTGCTCAGCCTGTCCTCAGACAGATGTTGCTCCAGCCCTCTGATCCTTTGAGTTGCTCTGCTCTGGACCCCTTCCAGGAGCCTGTGTCCTTCTGATGCTGGGGACTCCAGAACTGGACCCAGTACTGCAAGTGGGGTCCCAGAAATGCAGAGGAGAGGGGGAGAATCACCTCCCTCAACTAACATCAATCTTCTTGCCATATTCTAACTTAGTGTTAGGCAGCTTGACAATTGGCCCTTTTACTTCTCCCAATGGAAAACAGAACCCTAATTTATTTGGTTAGGTTCACCAGAGGACACAGAACAGTTCCATGATCTAGAGTGGTCACACTGCTCTCATACATATAATCTAATTGGAGCAAAAGACTGTCTGCTCTTTTAGTTCATCGATAAAAATTATGACAGCCCTGTACAGTTAAGATACTTCACAGAACCTCCGAGCATTAGGGATTGGAAGGGACCTCGAAAGAGCATCCTGTCCAATCCCCCTGGCATGGCAGAGTCCCCTAGACCCAGTCGCACAGGAACGTGGCCAGGTGGGTTTTAAACATCTCCAGAGGAGACTCCACAACCCCCCTGGGCCTATATCTGAAATTTACAAAAGGGGGGAACAGTGGAACTAGTAACCTCTCCTGGTTACAGACTGGTCCTCTGAGCCTGTCTGACACAACATATACAGGTTAAGTTCTGACCCTACTCTCTAGAAACCCACGGCATGAGGATGTCCTGCCTCATTCCCTGCAGCGAGGCGAACAGTGCCCCAGTAGCATCTCCTCCCTTCCTCCAAACACCAGACTCTCATGCGCTGTGATCCAGCATGGAAAAGGACAAGAGGGGGGAGATGGACATCTCTGCACTGCTACCCCACACCCTACAGCACAGCTCTGCCTCCTTCCATGACAGCCATCTCTCCTAATTCAAGAGTAAAATAGTTTGGCTCGAAGAATTCATAGAATCATCCTGGCTGGAAAGGATCTCCAGAATCATTAAGTGCAGCCCTCATCCCAACAGCTCCCTGACCCCTACACCATGGCCTCAAGTGGTCTAGCTGCTCAGTTTTTAAACCCCTCCAGGGATGAGGACTCCACCACCTCCCTGGGCAGCCTGTTCCAGTGCCCAACCACTCTCTCAGGAAACAACTTC
>JAOXOE010000705.1:18490734-18508697 GCA_028565055.1 Phoeniculus purpureus | reverse complement strand
AGGAGACTCCACAACCCCCCTGGGCAGCCCCTGCCAGGGCTCTGGCACCCTCACTGGCAAGAAGGTCCTTCTCACATGGATGTGGAAACTCCTCTGTTCCAGCTCACACCTGCTGCCCATTTGTCCTGTCACTGGGTGCCCCTGAGCAGAGCCTGGCTCTATCTTTCTGACACCTGACCTTCATGTGTTGATCAACATTCATGGGGTCACTCCTCAGTCTCCTTTTTTTCCCAGCTCCCTCAGGCTTTCCTCAGCAGGGAGTTGCTCCCCTCCCTCCATCATCCCTGTAGCTCTGTGCTGGGCTCTCCCCAGGGGCTCTGTGTCCTTCTGGTACTGAGAGGCCCGCAACTGGACACAAGATGCCAGCTATGGTCTCAGAAGGGCAGAGTAGAGGGAGAGGAGAACCTCTCTCCATCTCCTAATTGCCCCCATTCACCACCTGCATTCTGATCCACCCCTTCATGTTATATATGTGAGCAGCCTGGATTTAGTATAGAAATCAAATTTTAGGCTTTTTCCCCACCATAAATGTGTTTGTGGTCTCACATGTAACATTAAGAGGAAGTAAAGTGCTGTGAACAAAGCTTCCCGCAGGCCTAACACTTAAATGCTTTATTGTAGCCCTTTCACAGCACGACAAATGAGTTAAATTGATGGTTTTCAAGCTAGCTGCGTGTCAGAGGCTGGTTGGCGGACCGAGGAGTTGCCTACGTTGGTGTTTTTCATGAAAAATCACTTTATTTTTGTGTCTGGCTGCAGTCAGGTGGAAGGGAGCCAGAGCCTCTCAGGTTATCGTGGGAACAGGCGAACCCATCCTGCAAAAGTGAGACTTGTGTTGTACTTTAAGAAAAGAACTAATCCTTGGTAACTTCTTGCCTAGAAGGGCATTTTGTGGTAATTGGAATGAAGAGGGGTTTTCCAGTAGCACCACTGAGCACTGCACTGCTGTCTACAGCTCCCTCAGAGGAGGTTGTCGTCAGGCTGGTGCTGGTCTCTTCTCCTAAATTCCTAATGATAAGATGAGGGGAAATGGCCTCAAGTTGCATCAGGAGAGGTTTAGACTGGATCGTAGGAAGAAGTTCTTTGCTGAGAGAGTGGTTGGGCCCTGGAACAGGCTGCCTGGGGAGGTGGTGGAGTCCCCATCCCTACAGGAGTTTAAAAAGTGAGTAGCTAGAGCACTTGAGGCCATGGTCTAAGGGTTAGGGAGCTGTTGGGATTAGGGCTGGGTTTGATGACCGTAGAGGTCCTTTCCAGCCAGGATGATTCTATGGGGATAATAATGAAACCTTAGACTGAGCACTTCTTGCCAGTAGATGTAGCAGTGAAGCAGTTGCATCTTCTTTAGTCAGCCTGGATGCGTTGGATGGTCTGTGATTGTAGCAGTGAGGAAGGAGACATCCAGAGTTGTGTTAGCAGTGATGCAGTGCCTTTCCAGCCCAGTCTGGGGACTGGATAAATAGCTGTGTGTCCCCCCACACCATGTGTAGTGGCAGTGCTCTCCTGTCCTCTGTGTGGTGAAGCCTGTCAAGACCTCAGGTGTGCTGTGCCTTGGAGCATCTTGTGCAGCTTCCCTCTGAAAATGCAAGGTGCTGCAGCTTTAGAGGAGGAGGCGTCTGTCCCCAGATATCCTGTGTGTTCACCTCCCCACAACGCAGCCGCACAATGGGACCTCACCGCTGCTGGGGGGAGACAGCCTGGAAACCAGTCTCTTCCTACCTCATCCACAGAGTGAACACATTTTCTTGCTGCTGCACAAACCTCATGTTGGGGAGGTCCTCGAGAATATGTGTTTCACAGCCCAAATGATTAGAGCTCTGGCCCTCTTGTAGCAGGGTGAATCTGCCTCTCACACACCAGCCTGCTTTGCTTCTCTGGTTGGTACCTGCCACTGAATTTCATTGTAGGTTGATGCTGGTTTTGCTCTGTGTTGGGCTTGGTGCTGTATTTCACAGTCATGTTTGTCTGCTCCTTTCTTTCAGGTGAAAGAGTGCTTTGTTTTCATGGACCTCTCCTTTATGAAGCAAAGGTATGTGTGGCTGCCTCTCCCTGCGGACCTTGTGGCTGTTCCCTGAGCAAATAAGGAGCTGTATTGATTTACCTGCTGTGTCTCACTAGGTGGAGCTAAGGCCTGAAGTGAAAAGGAACGAAACCCTGATCCTTTGTGGATCTTAAGCAGGTGCCACTGCTGTGCCAGAGCTCCCCATGGGACTGCCTCTTTCCACTCCCTCTGAAAAGGAAAAAAGGGCTTTTTGTACCTGTGGATTAGAATAAATTCCTGCAGCACCACAGCAAGCAACGTAAATCTGTTAGGTATTGGTGTCAGTAGAGGATAACTGATGGAACGGCTTCAGTAGGGTGGCAGCCAGCGCTGCTTCACATCAGTTCTCATGCTCCCAGGAAGGTCATTCTGATGCTAAAATAACATCCAGAGCTCTGGGGACAGGGGCTGTTGTTGTCTGAAATGTCTTTACTTTAGTGGTTCTGCCCTGTGCACTAGAAGAGGAGGAGCAGCTCATTGAGAGTGTGTGTTCAGTGTTGTCTTCTGCCAGAGCAGAGAGGAGGGCAGCCAAGGCTCCTGCTTTTGTGGAAACAGCCTCCTGAACTCCTTCGTGAGTTAATCAGCTTCTCGTGCTGTGCCCTACTGTATGTGAGGGTGGAATGAGCGCTGCAGGAGCTGGTGCTAGAAGGGGTGTCCCAGCTGGTGCAGTGGCTTTTGCCTGGCTATTTATAAAAGTCCAGATCTTTCCTGAAATAGCAGAAGGAGCCGGGTTTAGTTTTACAAAGGTACTTTGTGGGCAGTAACAAACAACAACCTTGGCTGTCCTCCGGTGCCTTTGATCTATTTTTCTCCTGCCATTCTCCAAACGTTCCAGTTAGCATGCTCTTGGCTTCCTGTAGCGAGAGGATCAGAGAAGCTCTTGTTCGTGTTGGAGCAGCATGAGAAATGATGGTCTTAGTGCATCTCAGTACAGCACAGAGTAATCGAGATGCACTGAGCTCCATGTGTGGCATCTTGCAGAAAGGGACTGAAATGTTCGTCTCTGACCAGTTTTTAATGTTGTGCTGAGCTCACTACAGAGGTCTGAGAAAAGGTGGTACGGCAGCAGGCTCAGCCCTCTCAGATGCTGAAGGGAGACTCACAGTTCACACAATTTATTAGGGTTGGAAGGGGCCTTCCAAGGCCATCAGGTCCAACGTTGCTGCTTAAGCAGATACAAATTACTGAACAGCAAGGCCGCCTAAAAAGCCTCAATCAGCTCCACAGAACCACATCTAGAGGGTCTGAAACATCTCCAGAGAAGGGGGTTCCGCAGACTCTCTGGGCAACCCCTTCCAATAGTTAATAGCCCTGACTGGAAAGAAGTTTTTCCTCAGATTGAGGTGGAACTTCCTATGTTCCAGCTGGCAGCCATCACCCCCTGTCCTGTCTGACACCACTGAACAGAGAGGGTTCCTTTCTGCTCGGCACCCAGCCCTCGTGAGTTTATAGACAGCGGAGCCTAAAAAAAGCCTAGAAAAGCAGAACTCACTTGGGTCTCTGTTCCTGCGGTACTGACTGAACTTTCCTCTCTTGCAGTGTGTAAAAGTTGCCATAAAGGACAAGCAAGTGAAATACTTCATCCATTACAGCGGTTGGAATAAAAAGTGAGTATCGTGGCGGGGGAAGCAGCCTTTCACTTTCCTGCCCAGGGAAGTGCCGGCTGGAATGGCAGAGCTCCGTGGACTAGCCCTGCCAGAAGGGGGACTGAGTCTGAGATCCACCTCGGTGATGTTAATCCATGAGCCAGCGATTTATGGAACACACTGAAAGCATCACCTAACAGAGCTCTAGACAAAGTAGCTCAGGGCGTCAGTAGACTGATGGGAGTGCTTGCAGCGTTCTCTTTGTTCCAGTGTGGAAGTTGTCAGGAACTACTCCCAGTCAGAAGCATCTCATACAAGAACTTGCTTATTGTGTGCTGGTAGGAGAGGTCCCCCCAGCCGAGGTGGGGCAGAACTCAGGCAGGCACAGTGCTTTCCTTGAACACCACTGCTGGTAGCAGATGGGGAGAAGCCTGCTTTCCCCAGGGCTGTGTTCTGAGTGGGTTGGTTGGTCTGTTGTAGTCCCTCACGGGGGCAGGTGTAGCCTGTACTGCAGTTCTCCCCTCTCAGGCTAACCTAACATTAGAGAGACTCCTGTCTCCTGCAGAAGTGCAGGATTCTAGGTGAGGGATCGCTGAAGGCATCTCTGAAATAACCATTGAGCCCGTTAAAGTGAACCCCTCGGTGGGGCTGTTGTAGTTGTGTCTTTGCTTTTCATTTGAATTCTCTTCTGCCACTAGGTCTGCAATTTAGCAAAAGTGGGAGTGTGTCTTCTCGGAGGTGAAAAGCTTCAGCTCTTCAGCCTCCAGAAGCCTTTCAGAGAGCAGTTCCTTGTTTGTTTTAGTTTCAGTTCAGCGATGATGACTTAATCACTGGTATTTTGATCTCGCTGATGTGACTGAAAGCTCAGCTCCATGTTTGAATGGTTAACTTTTCAGAATGCGCCCACACCCCCTCCCTGCCAAGTGGACAGACCGTGTTGTGAACCCTCTGACAGCTACAGGGAGCACAACTTGTTCTTGCAGTGGCTGCTGTGTGCTAATGAGGCAGCACAAAGTGCTCACTTCCTCTCCTCGTTTATCTCCGATGAAGGCTGCCACAAGCTGTGTCATGACTCCTGCTTTTCTTGCTTGCTCTGTTTGAAGTGGGGCTTTTTGCCTTCAAGCTTCCAATTAACTGCATTAAAGACTGCCGCAGGCCTGAGAGGAGCAGGGTGTTTTGCTTTCTGTAATCATGGCCCTTTGTTCCTTGTTAATGGCCTGACTTCCCAGTTCTGGGTTTGGCAAACACAGAGTTAGGACCCAGGCAAAGGTTTTCGGCTGTGCAGTGCTGCAGTTCCTTCTTCTGAAGGTCTCCTTGGCTGTGCGGGCAGGAGTAAGATCAGTGGCTGAAACGTCTGACCAAAGCACTGCCTTATGAGGGATGGAGAGAATTTGGGCCAGTTAGTTTGAGGAAGAGGAGGCTGAGGGAAGACCTCATCACTATCTCCACACCTTTAAGGCCAGGCTGGATGAGGCTCTGCCCAGCCTGACCTAGGTTGGGGTGTCCCTGCTCATGGCAGGGGGATTGGACTAGATGATCTTTTGAGGTCCCTTCCAATCCCTAATGATTCTATGATATAAAAATATCTATACACACCTATTTTGAACAGTGACTGTCAGGAAACATACGTCCCAATAAGCTATTCATATTCTATGATTCTGTGACAGTGTAGAGATGTTGGTGCTGGGCTCTTCTCACAGGGAATTCTATAATTAGAAGCAGAGGGAAGGGCTTCAAACTCCAACAGGGGAGGGTTAGACAGGCCATCAGGAAGAAATTCTTCCTGGAGAGAGTGGTCAGGCCCTGGAATGGGGTGCCCAGGGTGGTGGTTGGGTCCCCATCCCTGGATGCGTTGACAAGTCGCTTAGATGTGGTGTTGGGGGATCTGGTTTAGGGGTGACCTTGTAGAGTAGGGTTGATGGCTGGACTAGATGACCCCGGGGGTCTTTTCCAACCTGAATGGTTCTGTGAGTGAGATGAGTGACTGAAACATCTGACCAAAGCACTGTCCCAAACCCCCCCGAGCCTTGGAGCATGTACAGCTGCCCCTGTGCCTCTAACCCTTGGGTGCTGAACCAGATTTAATGCTCTCAAAGAGCTGGGACTCCTGTAGTTGAATCATTTTTGCCTCCCTGATGTTCTAAGGCTGGGAGTTCTTGCTATGAGATGAAAATGGCACCGAGCTCTTTGTGTAGAGAGCTTTAACTCATTGTCAGACTTCAGAATAACTCCGCTGTTGTGACTTACTTCAAATAAAGTGTCAGGTTGCTCAGCTGCTCCAGTCACTGACAGTGTGGGACTCTTTCTCCGAACAGCAATTTCCCCATCACCTCTTCTCCTAAATAGTTCCCTTCAGATTCTTCAAATCTTCATGTCGTCTTGGTTCCCTTCACAGCAAACAGAGCTGCTCTTCTTGCAGCAAGAAGCACGGAATCACAGAACATTAGGGACTGGAAGGGACCTCGAAAGATCATGTAGTCTCATTGCTGAGTTTGTTAACCTACAAACCGTTGAGTAGCCAAAGGAAGCTGGCTTCTTCATGCAGCTACAGTGACGGGTGCCCCACTGCTGATGAAGAGTAGAGAACTCTTGTTTTCCTGCAGTGGATTTTCTAGTTCGTTGTTAGGAAAGAGGGGACTGTCTTTAATTTCTGAGTTGCTCCTTCTTCAAGTTTGGGAAACTCGTTGGAAATGACTGAGGGCTGCACTTCCCTAGAGAAATGGCCACAGCTTCAGCCAGCGGGAATGTGGTCATTCACACTCCGAGTTGTGCCGGCCCGTGGCTGCTACAAAAGCAGCTCTGGGTCTGGGAGCCTGAGGGGCGTTGAAGTGACTGTTGTGTGGTGGTTTTGAATAAGGGTTTGATTGGGTTTTTCCGTGATTGTTTCTTTTTCAGCTGGGATGAATGGGTTCCGGAAAGCAGGGTGCTCAAATACGTGGATACCAATCTGCAGAAACAAAAAGAACTTCAAAAGGCCAATCAGTAAGTGGGTCTGGTAGAGGTCACCGCCAGGAAATCCTTCTGATAGAGCTTTAATTCAACAGCTAAATCAAGGGAACTTTGGGTAAACAAAAACCCTTCAGGGGACGTTCATAAGTTCATTTATTCTTCAGAGGCTTTGGTTTAGAGGGGTCCTGATCTTTTCAGTTGAGAAAGATCAAACTTCCTTTTAAAATGGTGCCTTGAGGATTTCAGGAAGGAAAAACACCCTGGAATGCAGAGAGTGGGCGGCTAACGCGACCCTGTGTGCAGTACCCCAAGGGTAAGTGGGTAAGGATCTGCTCAGACAGCTGCAGGATGCCCACAAATACATTGATTGTCTTGTAGTTCTGTAGTGGAAATAGTGTTCTGGAAGCAGGTTCCCCTCCGCAGCAGCAGTGAGAGACAGGGATGGCGGGAGGCGCTGGGTGCTCAGGCTGCAGAGTGTTGGGTGAGGTCTGCGTCTTCGTGGTAGTGGGTTGGGTTTGCTTCTCTGGTGGAACACACTGCAGGGCTGTTTACTAGACATTCCCTGAATGCTTTGCATAGCCCAGGCTCCTTGGAGGGAAACCAAGGCCCTCTTTTTCCGTTAAAGTCTTTTATGGATTTATTCTTCCAAGGGAACAATATGCAGAGGGGAAGATGAGAGGTGCTGCTCCGGGCAAGAAGACTTCTGGTCTGCAGCAGAAAAATGTTGAAGTGTAAGAAGCTTTTCATTTTTAAACCAAACTACCCGCCCCCAAACCCTGCCTCCCCCAAACGTGTGCTCGTTGGTTTTGCTGTTGATCTGTAGTGGTTCTGCAGCCTAAACGACACTAACTTCTCACGCAACCCCGACAAAAGTCGGGCTTTGCTTTTGTGATGCCACATAGGCCTTTGACGTGTTTTAAAACGGCTGCCTCCAAAACGATTTTGCATCACAAGAGACCAGAAGCAAGCTCAGACCTTTATTAGAACAATAGTTTCAGGATGTAGCTGCCAGTTTTCTTTCACCCAGTCCTTCTTGTGGCCCAGAGTAGGCTTGTCTGGTGTTTAGAGTCTCATACAGGCAGTGCTGCTGCTTTGCTTAGTGCCCTGGAACTCTTCTGTCTGGGGTAGTGCTTGACTTAATTATGAAGCTGGTTGTGACTAATGAGGTGTTTTGGACTCCTAACTTCATTTGCGATTCTGGCCTCCACGAGGAAGCTGCTGGCATGGGATCACTTCCCGAGAGAGCAGCGCTTGGCAGCAGCCTCACATTTCATGTCTCGTTTATGGGGTTTATTAGTGCTGTGGAGTGTGCATCACTGGGTTGGGGAGCACAGTGGCTCCAGCTCCTGGGCTGGGCTTTTATGCTCTAGGAGAACCTGAGTGCAGATTTCCCTCTGGGATTAATCACAGCCCAGCCAAGGTTGTAGATTGGCCCTTGGCCTCTGAGGTGGTGAGTCTGATAGCTCTGGCTGTAAGGCTGTGGCCACGCTCCCTCGTGCTCTGTCACTGTAGGCGTCGCGCACTGGTCTGGTGTGCTGGGCCAGCTCAGGACAGGCTCTTGCAGGCACTAGTCACCTGTTTGTCTTCATCTGACAGGGAAAAACCCCAAACAAGGCATCTGTTTAGACAGTTCCTGATGGAGGTCGTTAAAATCTCATTGAGCCAGATCTCAGTGATGACCCTGGCTAATTTGGCTGCTGTTGGGGCTGCTGGGCCTGAACTGTTTTGCCTTTTGGTCAGTGGGAGTAGGATGAGGTTGGTGTGTGACTCCAGCACCAGTAGCGATGACTCAGTTGTAGACGTCTGCAGTTTGCACTGTAGGGAAGATCCCAGTAGTAACCAGTCCAGAGTTAGGCTCCCCGTGCTGTCAGCTTTAGTTCAGGCCCGTGGCAGGGGCTGAGTTACTCTCTCTGGCTGAGCAAACATTAAATGTCAACCTGCACTTGAACTCCAGCCGCGCTCAGTCCTCTCAGCCACACCTGGTGTAGTGCTGCATCCAGGGGAGACCCACGCAGCAGGAGCTACTTCATTTGCAACCTCTGTAGCTCTAAAGCCAGCTACCAGGTCTGTCTTTACTCTCCAGTTGAAACCAGTTGGAAGGGAGTGGCTTTGCTTTTTGCTGTCATCACTGTCCTCAGCACGGGAGGCTGTTTCCAGCGGAGCCAAACAGGCCATCAGCTCCTTCCTGTTGATGGGAAGCACTGATTCCTCAGTGGTGGCTTTTCAGAGTTGTGAAAGGGAAGAAGGACAACTGCTGCTGTTAGAGCAGCAGCCTGCTGGTGTGGAAGTCCCTTAACACCAGGGGCTTACGCTCGTTGCACTGACCTTGCTCCTCGTCTCTAGCCACTACAGCGCCCAATCCGTCCTCGTAAATTAGATATGTGCTGCTTTCAGCCAAGTCTCCCTCATTTTCTTCCCCATCTGGGGGCTGAGGCAGAGGAAATACTTTGCCTCTGGCCCGCAGCGATGTGGGGTTGTGGTACTGGTGTACGAGACCAGCCTGCTGCTGCTTGGCTCGTGCTCGCAGTGAACAGCAAGATGGCTGCTGAAAAACCTCTAAGCACAGGTCCAGCCTAAAACTGCTGGGTTGTTCTGAGTGTGAGGTCGTTGCAGAGACACCGTTCTGGTGGTGGGGCGGGGGAGAAACTGCTCACGCTGCTGTGCCGAGAGGGTAACGCTGTCAGCCCGTCTGGGCTTCAGACCTTACCTTGTGTAGCATTCTTGGAGGATTGGCCAAAGGGAAGGGGAACTTGTGCTTGGGGTCCTAACTCTTCAGCCAGCCAAGCCATGACGGGAGGGTAATAACAATCTGGGCACAACTTATCCTCCAGGAATGTTCAGAAAGGCTGTAATGTGCTGCTAAGAGAAGGTGAAGCTCTTGAGCAGCTTCTGAAGGCTGAGCGCTGGGTCTGACATTCTCTCCTTTACTCAATCCCATTGTGCCCAGGTTTTTCAGACGAGATGGAGCGCATACTGTTTGCTGTTTGGAGACCCCTACAATATCGACACGGTGAGTTAAGGACAGCTTGTCAAAGCAGGATCTTCATCCTCAAATCCAGACCTCCTTGCTTTTGTAGGTTTCCGTTAGAGACTCTGACAGTCCTCAGCTGTAGCGACAGGAGCTTGGGCAGCAGGTCCGTTAACAGCTCTGTGGGGCTTGTGTGGGGCCGGCACACACTCCCAGTTCCTAGTCTCTCTGAAATGCCCACCGTCCCAGTTTGGGCAGTACAGTGTGTTCAGTGTCCTCTGTTTAAATACGAGTGGAAGACCACTGCCTTCATGCAGCTGCAGAGGGTTCCCCTAGGCCTGCATGCTGACCTCACCCACAGTTCCGCTGCCACGGTGACCCACAGCGCCGGGAGCGAGGCAGCTGCCACAGCTGGGATTGAAAATGTGAGGTTTGCACTTGCTCTTTCAAATGCATTAACTCCCCTCGTGTGTTGGGGGGGACCTGTGTGCTGCGTGTTTATTGCTGCCTCTGTTCAGAGTCACCCTTTCTGTCAGCTGCAGCAGCCGGTTCCAAAAGCTCTTGAGACCGTAAGTGGTAGCGGATCAAACAGAGATGTGCATGAAATTACACTGATTTTTAAAAACAACTTCATCTTCCGATAACTAGAAGCCATCCCAGCAGATAAAACCTGGATGATTAGTTTTTGGCAAGCGGCTATAAATCCAGCACTGCAGCTCCTGGCTCCTTCCAGACTGTTTGATGAGCTCTGCTGAATTCCAGCTCCGGAGTTCACGTTACCTCTCGTGGGTCTAATGTGATTAACTTGCAAAAAATGAGTAATCAATCAGAGTTAATGGGTGTTTGGGCAATAAGAAGGGCGATGGAGGGTGTTCTGGAGGGAAGATACAGCACTGAATGCCAAAGCTGAGAGTAGCTTCTCATTTCAGTGCGAAAGATTCAAGCAGTCCTTCTGAGATGCTCTCAAACCAGCATCTCCCCTTAGGAGCTCCTGGTTTTACTCCTGCTGGAGGTCTTTGGTCTTAACCTGAGCGTATCGCTCAGAGGCACGGGCTCCTGCTGCACGTCTGCTGTGGCGTCCTCTGCCACCTTCAGCTCGGCTGGCAGCTCCGACAGGCTGCTTCATCTCTCTGAAACACCAGGCAGCACACAAGTGCTGCCTACGTGCTGCTGGTCCACGGCTGGGGTGACACTGGATGGCTCCACTGATTTCCCTAATGTCTCCTGCTCTCTAATGGTCACTGGCCACATGTGCTGAGTTGAGCTTGGAGTGATGCTCTGCACCACGTTCCCTTTCTGCTTCTAGCAGCCTGTAATGAAGGGGTGTCAGAGCTGGAGGCTGTATCCATGTGATGGCTGTGATAACCCTGTGTGGGACTCCTGCATTTATCACGTAACTTCTGAACCCTTTGAGCCTCTGACATCCCCATCACCTCCTGGCAGCCTGTTCCCACGTTAATTCAGCTCTGTGTTGAAGAGGGGAGGAAGGAGGGTGATGACTCCTGTCTCTGGATGGCTGCTGCTGGGGTTTTTAGCTCCTTTTCCCAAGATTTATTAGCTCTTTGAGGTTCCCCTTGTACCACTAGTGATCTCTCCACCATCTTTCCCCTCTTCTCCTGACCAGCTGCCAGCTCGAGGAAGCCCTCGTCTGCCTAGCTGCTGCTGGCAGATAAGCTGTTGTGCACACACTAGCAGCTGTTCTTTGCTCTCTTTACCTCTTTGGGTTTTACAGTCACCTCAGGACTCGCGTTCCGCTCATCCTCTCAGGAAGCCTCATCTGGCATCGTGAGGAGCACATGGGGTGTTCTGTCAGTCTGCCGGGTCTGATGAAGGAACTGGGCTACCTGGGATGTGCTGCCCTTCTGTCAGGAGGGCTGGCTACAGCCTCTGAGCCAGGAGCTGCATCTTTGCTCTGGATGTCGAGTGCACTCCACGCACTAGTTGCAGCCTTCACCTAGCCAAGAGCGTTACTGCCAGGCATTCGCCGTAGGGGCTACTGAAACTGCTGGATGGGGACCTGCTGTCTCTAACCTTTGCTCTGGCTATTGCTCCCTCACGTGTCCGTTAAGCCTCTGCAAACAGATGCCGCTTCCGCTCTGAAGCAGTGGCGATAGTTGAGCCGTGAGGAGCGAGGTGGGAGAGCAGAAGCAGCTGCCTAGAAGCAGGGGTCATGCTTGACGCTGTGCTGCCGTAGCGTTACACGTGCTCTACTCCTCAGTGCAGTCGTTAAGTGCTTTACACGGCCTGTCCCAGGTTCTCAAAGCTCTGCTTCTGGGCTGATGCTTAACAGTCTTTTCATCTTGTGATTTTAATTCTGGGAGGAACTCCCTGTTCATCCTGGTTTGCCCTAGGTTGGGAAGAAGAGGCTTGATCTCTTTAATACCCGAGTCCGTTACCAGTGACTTCTTCCTGCAGAGAGCTCATCTTTACCCTGCCCACAGTGCTTGTGTGACTGAAAGCCTCGCTCTTCCTCTCTCCAGCCCTTCCTAGAACCTCAGAAACCTCCTAAGAACCTCCTGACCCAGATAAACCAGTTCAGATACTAAGTTCAGTGGTCACTTGAGGTAGTGGTGAACTTTCCAGGAAATACTCCCATACTGGTGAACAGATGAGGTTTGTCATACAGCCCGCTGCCTTGCTGAGAGGTTTAACCTGCCCCTCTGAAAGCCATCAAACAGAAACCTGACTGGTTGGACCCCTTATGATCAGTTTCTGTGAAGTGCTTGGTAAATCCCCAGCGCTCAGGCCCTGACACAAACCCCCGTGGGGCGGTTGTATGTTGTCTCTGGTGCTCCTCACATGTCTGAACACTGACCTGTCCTGTGCATTGCATTGCAGGTGTCTTTACACTTTGTGGAGGTACAGCGCTTCTTTTGGAGTAGCAGTAAGGGCTAAGGATAGAGGCTTTAGGCAAGTGTGTAAACTAGCCACAGTAAGTGCTGAGAGAAGCCTGTGGAAGAAGATAAGTATTAGGGAAGAGGTCTGTTCTCCGGTTCCAACTGTCCCTGAGTGGGGCAGGTGTATTGGTGGTGTCCCCTAGGAGCTGGTGGTGGACTGTGGGCTTCATGCATGTCACCCTGCTTGTGCTCTTTAAGCACCTGTCTGCTCTACTGGTGAAACGGGGCTGGGGGGAGTCAGTTCTTTGCTAGAATTTAGCTCTGTTGACTGAGACTTAGCTGATAATTCCCTACACTTCTATTCCTTTGCCCCATAAAAACCAGAAGTAACCCCCTACAAACGCAGTGTTGGTTTTCCAAGAGCACTGGTTGTGTGAAACATCTGTCAGGTCTGGCTTTAAACACTCCTGTGTTCTTGGTCTGCCTTCTGGGTTCTGTAGGCTCAAAGCGGCGATTCCCCCCACCACGGTGACCTACTCAGTGACAACCCCCTAGTGTCACTGTGCTGCTGCCTGGTGTTTCCCTCAGCTCTTTGATGTCAGTGCTCCACAGGCCGCTGAGCACAGTGCTTGCGGCTCTGTGCTGTTGATGCTGCGAGTTCCACTCTCTTTATCTGTGCAACCGTTTGTGTTCTTCTTGCAGGAAGACAAAAAAGAACAAACAGAAGAGTAAGTACGGCCGTGTTCGGTGTGTGAGTGGCTGGCCCTAGCCAGGGGCTCTTAGCAGTAGTAAGACCTCAACTCTGCCTCAGCAGAGTTTCCTTCCTGTCACCTCAGGAGCTGTCAGGACGCTTCTGGTTTGTACTACCTGGGCAAGGCTCTGGCAGACAGGACCTCCTGCAGAGCGATGTCCCTGTGGATCTGTTGAGACCCCTTCATAAGTCACACTGATGTCTTCTTACGGAGATGGGGATGTGATGTGTGTGTGTAGAGGAGCTGCTGCTCCCAACCCTTGTTCTGAAGAAGCAACCCAGAGCTCTTGGGTTGGTTGTAGTGCAGAGACCTCCATCTTCAGCCAAGTGTGAACAGAGCAGCTCACGCTGTCAAGGCTGGGTGGGAGCTGCAGGAGACAGGGAACAGTTAGAACAAGAGGTGAAAGGGTGACCTGAAAAAAATCTGAGTCATAGTTTTAAATCCTTCCTCTAACTCTTTTACTGCTAGTTATCAGGGGCACTGCTAGTTCTCACTGACTGACCGAGTGCCCTAAGCACCGTAATGCCAGGCTGTTTTTTTTCTGTACAGCTCCAGGAATTGGCGAAGGGAGCAGCACCAGCGAGACTCCTCAGCCTCCGAGGAAGAAGAGGGCTCGAGTAGATCCAACTGTTGAAAGTGTAGGTATCACAGAGCCTTAGGGATGTGAGGAGACTTTGAAAGATCATCCAGTCCCATCTCCCTGCCCCAGCAGGATCCCCTAGATCCAGTTGCACAGGAACATGGCCAGGTGGGTTTGGAAACATCTCCAGAGAAGGAGACTCCACAGCCCCCCTGGGCAGCCCCTGCCAGGGCTCTGCCACCCTCACCATGAAGAAGGTCCTTCTCACATTGATGGAGAACCTCCTCTGCTCCAGCTCACAGCCAGTGCCCCTTCTGCTGTCACTGGGTGCCCCTGAGCAGAGCCTGGCTCCATCCTCCTGACACCCACCCTTCACATCTTGATCAACACTCATGGGGTCACCCCTCAGGCTCCTTTTTCCCAGCTCAAGAGCCCCAGGTCCTTCAGCCTTTCCTCAGCTCCCCTCCCTCCATCATCCCTGTGGCTCTGCCCTGGGCTCTCTCCAGCAGCTCTGTGTCCTTCTGGAGCTGAGGGGCCCAGAACTCTCGCAGGATTTTGGATGGGAGATGGGAAGGTTGCTTTGCTCAGGAACAGACACCAGCCCTTTCTCCTGCCATGTGAAGTGTTACAGCTCTCAGAACTGAGAGTCCAAGTGGCCTTGATGAATCGCAGCTGTTTCGTTGTAGCTGTGGAGCCTGCTGGGGTTGCTACAGTGATTTCCCCGCTGCGGTGGCCTGATTCAGTGGGGAAGTGAGGAACGTGGGTGACTCCTGGCTTGGATGGGTGTTTGAAGTAATTAGCCTGGCCTCTTGTTCTTCAGGAAGAAACATTTATGAACAGAGTTGAAGTAAAGGTGAAGATCCCAGAAGAGCTGAAGCCGTGGCTGGTAGATGACTGGGACTTGATCACCAGGCAAAAGCAGGTACTTTAGCAGGACAGTCTGGCTGGGTATCGGTGAGGACACTGAAGCTAGAGCTAAAAACATTTAAGTCACTGCTTGTTCATGTGAAACCGCGCTAAAATGAGGGAGAATCCTGCTCAGAGCTGTTCGCAGGCTGCACTTGGGCTCTGAGTTGCTGCTGCTCCCAGGCGCTGCCTCTGGTCTTGCAGACCCAGACATATGACGGTCTCCTTCAAGTCCTGCGGAGATAAGGCCGGCTCAAGAGCCTGGAGCTGGCCTCAGCAGTCAGGGTGCTTGAGAGCACTGCTGTGTCACCCTGCTCCAGGTCTCGAGAGTCAGTGGGTTGGTTTGTCCCTGAACATCTCCACGCTGCCGTGCTCTCGTGAGAAGCAGATGGGTGAGCTGGGGCTCTCGCCTCAGAAACCCAACCCTAATACCTGAGTTAGCTGTACCCAGCCCTGCCTGCACACCTGCCGGGAGCCTCTGGAAGGGGAGAGTTAATCCACAGGGAATCCTGGCTGGGAGTCTTGACCTAGAGCCTCAGGAAGTGGGGAGTTAGTTCACAGGGAATCGTGGCTGGGAATCTTGATCTTCAGTCCTGTAAGCTGGAGCTCTGCACTTGGCAGGGGCATCAGCTTTGCAGCAGTAGAGGTGCCAAGCGCAGGCCTGTGGGTGCAGGAGGAGCAGGTGAGATGGTCGCTGTTGCTCTCACACCTGATGGGGACAAGCCTGCAGGGGCCTGTGGGTGCTGTGCAGCGACCCTTTGGCTCTTGGGGTGACCTGAGTGATGACCAGGCTGCTGTTGTGCAGCACAGGTGATAAGTGGGAGCACAGGTACAGCCACAGCTGTGTTTTTGGGTGTTGCTTTAAAAATCTGTTCATGTCAGTCTGGAGCTGTCCTGAGCTCTGGGTTTTGACTCAAATGTCTGCACCACTTGCACCTGCCGGCTTTTGCTTCTGCTGCAGCTCTTCTACCTTCCTGCCAAGAAGAACGTGGACTCCATCTTGGAGGATTACGCCAACTACAAGAAATCCCGAGGAAACACCGACAACAAGTAGGTAGCAGGGGTGCTTGAACCTTGAAAAGCTGCTCTTGCTGGCACCTGTTAGGTACCAGCTCAGAAAAGGCACCTCACGGATGAGCAGAGCTGCTGTGGGTGGACTCTGTCGTGGAGGGGTGGGGGTCAGGGAGGAATGCAGTGACTTGTAGAAGAATCAGATGGGCAGAGCCTGTTAGTTGGAAGTGACAGTCTTGGAGCTTTGTGTTTAATTACCCCACAAGGCAGCCCCGCCAGCAAGCAGGGTGTGTTTGTCCTTCAGGCCAGGAGAGCTTCGGCCGAGGCAGAGAAACTAGAATCATCGCAGAGGAAGCGCAGGACTGGCTCATCAGGGTGTCTTCACATTCCTTTGTGTCATCGTCCTCATATCTGCTCAGAGGGCGTTAGCAGGGTGGGGTGAGGGCTGTGCTAGTTGGCAGTGCAGTGGCCCTGCTGGTCCCTAACTAGCCATTAGGTAGCGCTGAGGTGGGAGAGCTGCAGCAGCGGGAGGGGCCCGGTGGGAGTCCACTGCCTGGAGTACTGGGCAGTGTTTCTAAGGGAGGGCTTGAAATCCATTGCTCCCTGTGTCCGTTGCTCCCCGTGACTGTGCGTGTTGAGGTCTCTTGACAGATCTGAAGCCTTGTAGAAGTTCATTCCGAGTTTGCTGGGCTCGCCAAGGCAGCTCCCCTCCGGTGCCTGTGTGGGTGCTGGAGCAGGGCTCAGTGTCCTCTCTCCACCAGGGAGTACGCGGTTAATGAAGTCGTGGCTGGGATTAAGGAGTACTTCAACGTCATGTTGGGAACTCAGCTGCTCTACAAGTTTGAGAGGCCCCAGTACGCTGAGATTTTAGCCGATCACCCCGATGCTCCGATGTCTCAGGTCTACGGGGCCCCGCACCTGCTGAGGTTATTTGGTGAGTAGGACCGTGTGGCCCTCAGGGTGGGCAGAGGAGCACTGCAAGGCTCAAATCCTCTCTTCTCCTCTCAAATCTGACTGGGTGTGAAGCACCTGGTTTGGTTCTTGTCGTGCTCCGTGCACCTGAAACATTCAGGGCTTTGGAGTGGGAGTGGAGCTTCAGCAGCCTGCTTGGTGTAGAGACAGCCTGTGGCTGTCAGACTAGACTCCTGTGCTGGGTTTCCGTGCTGCTGTGACACTCTGGCTGTGCTGAAGTGCTCGTCACAGCCGCTGTCGTATCTGACGAGCGCTCCTTGTCTTGCCACAGTGCGCATCGGAGCCATGCTGGCCTACACCCCCCTTGACGAGAAGAGCCTGGCTTTGCTGCTGAACTACTTGCATGACTTCCTGAAGTAAGTTCTGGAGCCCCTGAGCAGGAAAACACTGTTCAGTTGGCGCAGGCGGCTGTCCTGTGGCTGGTTTCCAGCGCAGCAGTGTCACACAGCACCAGTATTTATCTCTAGACACCCAGACTGCCTTTCATGTCTGGTTAGACCCACGTAGACGGGTGTTGGGGATCTATTTCATCTGCCCCAGTCTGCTCCTTGTTCCCAAATAGGTGCTTCAGTGTTTATTGTACCTGCTATAAACAGCCAGCAGCCTCCCCAGTTACGCAGCGGTCACTGGGCAGCGGTGGAGGAAACATTCCGAAAGAGGAACCTCACTGCTGTGTCCTCCGGGACAGGCTGTCACAGCGGCGCCAGTGCTGCAGGCCTGGGGTGTTCAGGAGGGAAACCCCGTCCTAAACACTGCTGCAGCTTTCAGTGCAGAGGATTTCTGAAAGCACCTGGGAGCTGCCTGGGGAAAGGGACCCTGGGGGGTTGGTCCCCAGTAGTGGGAGGTGAGCCAGCGTGTCCTCAGGTGGCCGTGAGGGCCGGAAGTTTCCTGGCTGTTGTCAGCACTAGCGTGGCCATCAGGAGCAGGGCAGGGATTGTCTCCCAGTACACTAGGGAGACCCCACTGTGAATTCTGGGGTCAGTGCTGGGTCCCTCAGTGCCAGAACAACATGGAGAGGCTAGAGTGGGTCCAAAGAAGAAATGACCTTCTTGCTCTCTACAGTGGCCTGAGGTTGGCCCTGAGGACCAATTTCTGCCCCCCAAGGGTTCCTTAGGCCTGGCTGAGGCTGCCCAGGGCAGGGGGGATAGTTCCCAGCCCTGGAAGGGTTGCAAAGCTGTGGAGCTGTGGGCTGTAGGAGTGGGGGCCAGTGGGGGCCAGTGGGCACCTTGGCAGGCCTGGAGGAACAGCTGGGCTTGAGGAGCCCTCAGGGCTTCTCCAGCCCAAACACCTGTGTGACTGGATCTAGGGGATCCTGCTGTGGCAGGGGGATGGGACTGGATGATCTTTGGAGGTCCCTTCCAATC
>JAOXOE010000705.1:18467679-18483596 GCA_028565055.1 Phoeniculus purpureus | reverse complement strand
GGGTGTGAGGAGGATGGAGCCAGGCTCTGCTCAGGGGCACCCAGTGACAGGACAAGGGGCAGCGGGCGTGAGCTGGAGCAGAGGAGGTTCCCCATCAATGTGAGAAGGACCTTCTTCATGGTGAGGGTTCCAGAGCCCTGTGAGGGGCTGCCCATGGGGGTTGTGGAGTCTCCTTCCCTGGAGACATTTCAAACCCTCCTGGGCTGCTCCTGTGTGACTGGATCTGGGGAATCCTGCTGTGTTGGGAGGATTAGACTGGATGATCTTCTGAGGTCCCTTCCACTCCCTAATGTTTCTCTGATTCTATGATTGGACTGGCTGATCTGTCAAGGTCCCTTCCAATGCCTAATGCTCTGTGATTCTGTGGGAGAACCCCAGGGCTGCCTCGACCTTCCCTTCCAGCCCGTAAAGCTGTCCCACAGCAGAAAAGGGCTTCTCTGTCCTTTCCAGCACAACCTGCTTTCTGCCTGTTGGACTTTAAAACCACTCAAGGCTGTTACTCCGTGAAAGTCCCTATTAGAAATAAAATAAAACATATCTAAGGGAAAGTGCCACTAAAAGGGTTTATGAGGCAGCAGTTTAAGCTTCCAGCTTCTCCAAACCGGGGGAGCATCTGTTTCCCATTTACAACTTGCCTGAGCCATTACAACATCCCATCAGTGTGGCTGGGAAGGAGGGAGGGAACCTTCGTGTACTTCATGGGCGTTAGTGAGGGACTGGGATTTTTCTCCCTGAAGGCAGAACCTAGCAGCAAGGAGCCTGGGGAGGGTGAAGCTGAGGCTCTGGGGTGATTCTCTTTCCTTTCTGGGCAGGGTGGCAGAGGGCTCAGGATGCCAGCCTGGGGATTTAGGAGAAGGGAAGGGAGATGTCAGTTGGGTTTTTATTTCCCCTAAAACTCCTGCTTGAGCTTTGGATTAATAATTAAGTCTCAGATACTTACAGGTATTTAGGTCCCCAGTTCCATTAGATCAAAGCAAACTGGAGCTAACTGGAATGTGAATGCTTCTGCCCGGCAGAGCCGCTGTCTCTGCACTGCCTGTGCCGGTAGACAAATTGAGGAGGAGCCCGTCTCCCAGCGTGTTGGGAGGAGATAATGTTTAGGATGTTGAGATCTTCTGGGAGGGCTGTCACAGCCTCACCCAGCACTGATAGGTCTTGGGGGTTTTTTTTTCCATCTCGCTGAGACATCTCATGCTCCTGGAGAACTGGAGGAGTCTCCTTCTCTGGAGACATTTCAAACCCACCTGGTTTCATTCCCCCAGCTGCCATCACACAGGAGGGTTTTCAACCAGCCTCATACCTGGTCACCACAGTCTGATGGTCACAGAGGTGTTGGGTTGGGACTTGACCTTAGAGGTCCTTTTCAAGCCTAATAATTCAGTGATTCTGGTGTGGCAGAGCAGGACCTGTTTAGTCACCTCATACATGAGAGAAGCTCCAGTTCCCTTCCAGGAGAAGCCTGAAGTAAAATGTATTTGTGGTGTTTAGTCTCACCCTCCCCACCATCCCTTCTCTTCTTCCTGAGACCTCTGAGCAGCCTCTTTCTGCTGCCCTTCGTTCCCTGGTTGTCGCCCCAAATGCCTTTGCAGTGGACTGGCAGGGTGATGGATGGTCCTGTGAGGCTCTGGCTGTGATGCTCTTCGGAATTTGCATTTCTCTCTTGAAAAACACTTGGCCTGGAGCAGCTCCCGGAGGTGCAGAAAGACTTTGATCTGCAGCAGGAGCCGCTGCTGCTGGGTTTTTTTGGCTGGGACATCCTTATCCTTCTGCCTGGGGGGCTGGCAGGGTCGCTGGTGGGGCTGGTAATGTGTTTGTGGACGCTAGCAGGGTCTCTGGGGGGCTAGTAGTGTGTCTGTGGGTGCTGACAGGGTCTCTGGAAGGCTATTATGGTCTCTGGGGGGCTAGTAGGGTGTCTGTGGGTTAGAGTTAGTGGGTGCTAGCAGGGTCTCTGTGGGGCTGGTAGGGTGTCTGTGGGTGCTAGCAGGTTCTCTAGAGGGACTAGTAGAGTGTCTGTGGGTTAGGGTTAGTGGGTACTAGCAGGGTCTCTGGGGGGCTGGTAGACCATCTGTGAGTGCTATCAGGCTCTCTAGAGGGCTGGCAGAGTCTCTATAGGGGCTTGCTGGTTGTTTCAAGTAGTCCAGAGGTGTGAGAGCATGGTAGGAGGCTGCGAGCAGGTAGAGCAGAGGTTACCATCACCTCGGTCATTAATGGGATAATGAAGTTCAGGCAGAGCAGAGCAGTACCTGGCAGCGGGAGGGAAGCTCATCCCATGCTGATCAGTCGTGCTCCAAAGCAGTGTGTGGCTTGAGGGGTGTAAGGGGTGATTAAGAGGAGGCACAGGGGGTGCAGCAAGCAGCTGGGAGCAGCCCACTGCTCTCCTGGAGCAGCAGAGCTGGGGCTTGTGTCTGCACTGATAAAACCCAGGGCAGGCTCAGAGCCAGGTGGATGCCTTCGATTTATCCCCTACATGTTCTTTCTGCAGAGAATCGGTGCCAGTCCCAGAGCAGGGGGCTCTAATGGGGTTGCCTGGGTGAGGTGGGTTGCCTGGGAGGTGGCTGGTCCTGTGCTGGGACATCAGCCCTGCTGCTGGGATGGGCAGGCTGAGAGCTGGCCAGACCTTTAGTCACCCTCCTCTTTCATTCCCCACCCCAGGACTGTCCCCAGCTCTCCCCAACCGAGGAGATCCTGATCCCAGTGGGAGAGGTGAAACCCATCACGCTGAAGGCGAGGAACCTGCCGCAGCCCCAGTCCGGCCAACGTGGCTACGAGTGTGTCCTGAGCATCCAGGGTGTCATCCACCGCGTGCCCGCCCTGCGCTTCAACAGCTCCAGCGTCCAGTGCCAGAACAGCTCGGTGAGGCACTGGGAGAACGGGGAACGTGGCTGGAATGGGAGCCCCAAATGGGTGGCAGCTCCTGCGGGGATGGGCTCAGCCCCAGGGGGGGAAAAAAATCCTGGAGTTAGGCTAACCCAGAATTCCAGGTGGGAACCTGCTGTGGGTGCGTGAGGTGTTTCATTAGGGGAGAAGGTGCTTCATCTGCTCGTTCTTTGCAGGAGGGGGTCAGCGTGGGGAAGGGGAGGAGGAGGAGAGAATGGGATGAAGGTGTTAAGGCAGCCTAAGTCACCTGGGGGAGATAAGGAGAATCACAGAGCCCTTATCAGGGAGCTGTCAAATTCCATGTCAGGGTAGCTGGATGAATAGAGAAAAGCTGCAAAGCAGGAGAGGAGAGGGAAGGGAAAACTGCTGGAGGAGAGAGAGCACTGAGCAGCAGGGAGAGGGAAAGTGTCCAAAGGCTGCTGCTGGACAGGCAGGAGCAGGGTCGCTCTGCCCTCCATAGGATCCTGCTGATAGCCCTGGGTGGGTTTCACCCCAGAACCCCCAAAGTCGCTGTGACAGGTACTCAGGATGTGTGAAAAAGCAGGTTTTCCCACTCGCTTGGATCCTGCTTCAACTTGCAGGATGGGCAGGGAAGAGCATGGTCCTTCCTCCTCGCCGTGCACCGGAGAGAGGTCCGCGGGCACACGGGGCACGTTGGGTTTGTTTTAGGCAGCAGCACGGGGTCTGCTTTAATATTCAGGGCAGCTGGTCTTAAATAGTTAATGGAGTTTTGAATTTTTAAAGATTTCACTGGGTATTTCTACATCACCGGGGCCGTCTTCGGGCCTCGCAGCTCGGAGAGTAATAAATGTATTAATAGCAGGTAGTCCTTCCCCTATCCACAGCGATTTATAGACATTAGAGAAGCACTTCTGGTCCTGTTAGGCTAATAGGGAGGGCACTTCTGCACCCGCAGCTCCATCGCTTGTGCAGAATCACAGAACATGAGGGATTGGAAGGGACCTCCAAAGATCACCCAGTCCAATCCCCCTGCTAGAGCAGGATCCCCTAGATCCAGTCATTAGGGACTGGAAGGGACCTCCAAAGATCATCCAGTCCCGTCCCCCTGCTACAACAGGATCCCCTAGATGCAGTCACACAGGAACATGGCCAGGAGGGTTTGAATCATCTCCAGACAAGGAGACTCCTCAACCCCCCTGGGCAGCCCCTACCAGAGCTCTGGCACCCTTGGCTCAGTCCAACCCTAGTTGACTCAGTCCAGTCTAGTTATCTCAGTAAGAGCCGGTGTAAGTTAAAACCATCCTACTAGACTGCATCTGGAATCTTGTGTCCAGGTGAGAGCCCCTCAGTTCCAGAAGGACATAGAACTGCTTGAGAGTGCAGAGCCACAAAACTCATGCAGTAGAACACCTCTCTGCTGAGGAAAGGCTGAGGGAGCTGGGGCTCTGGAGCTGGGAAGAAAGGAGCCTGAGGGGTGACCCCATGAATGTTGGTCAGTATGGGAAGGGTGGGTGTGAGGAGGATGGAGCCAGGCTCTGCTCAGGGGCACCCAGTGACAGGACAAGGGGCAGCAGGTGTGAGCTGGAACAGAGGAGGTTCTACATCAATGCGAGAAGGACCTTGTTGCCAGTGAGGGTGCCAGAGCCCTATGAGGGGCTGCCCAGGGGTGTTGTGGCATCTCCTTCTCTGGAGACGTTTCAAACCCTCCTGAGCATGTTCCTGTGTGACTGGATGTAGGGGATCCTGCTGTGGGAGGGGGATGGGACTGGGTGATCTTTGGAGGTCCCTTCCAATCTTTGATATTCCTGTCCAACTGGATCTAGGGGATCCTGCTGTGTCAGGGGGCTTGGACTGGGTGATCTTTGGAGGTCCCATCCAAGCCCTGATATTCTGTGATTCTGTGATACCACTGCAAGTGCTCAGAGCAGTTTGCTTTGGTTTAACCATCCCAAAGAGGCTGGTGATGTTCACTCACCTGGTTAAGTCTCTTTGCTTGATTTAGCATCAGCTCGAAGCCTCCTTGGTGCTAACTGCATAGTGGGAATCTCACGGCACACTGGAAATTCACCTCACGCACCCCAATTCCCTGACAGAATCATTTGGGGATGAAATGTTCCCCAAATTCAAGGAATCACAGAACATCAGGGATTGGAAGGAACCTCAACCGAGCATCCAGTCCAATCCCCCCCACCCCAGCCCCATGAAGGCCACATCAAGGTGAATAATTCAAACCAATGCAAACCCAGATGAGGCTGAAGATCTCTCTGCACCAGCTGGTTTTTTCTCCTCAGCTGTTGCCTATTCCATCAGCCGGGGCTGTGCGATGGGATTGTTAAGCTCCCAGTCACACTGGGGTGCTGGTGACTGTACAGGAAGATAGCCTGAAGGCAGTGGTCCTTCCAGCCTGATTAACTGGAGGGGCTGTATTGATAAGCTGGAGACTGAGTGACAAGAGCAGCCACTGTGAGTGGAATAATTAATCTATTACCTCTCCCAAGGACTAGATCTGATTTAATTATCTCTTCCCGGTGAGGAGGAAGGAGGCAAAGCAGGACCCTGGAGATGAAGGGAGGAAATGTGGTGGCTCAAGACCCCAGCGTGTTCTTAATCACAGAATAATCACGGTTTCTATAAGAAACTACTATAAAAGTCTCCTTTTCCTGCAAGAGTCTCTGATCCATCCCCCTCCAGGGCCTTTAATGCTCCATCTTCTCCTCCCCGCAGTATCTCTACGATGGGATGGACATCAGCAACTTGGCAGTGGACTTTGCTGTGGTTTGGAACGGGAACTTCGTCATCGACAACCCAGAGGACCTGAAAGGTAGCGGCAGCTTGAGTTGGCTCATGGGAAGGAGGGAGGTGATGGTCTAGGTGATGGGGCGATTGGACTTGGATGATCTTTGGAGGTCCCTTCCAATCCTTATTGTTCTGTGATTCTGGGAAGGGGATGCAGGAAGAGATGTGGTCCTGATGGATCCTGCTGTGAGAGCAACCTGCTGGTGGTGCTCACTGAGCTGCTCTGGTACTACCTTGGCTTTGGCGACCTCCTGTGCAAGTCCACTCCTCGGCTCCCTGGCAAAACCCAACTTGTGCCTTTACTCGAGAGCCTGAGGGCAGCCGCAGCCTGTGGGGTCATGCCGGTTCTCAGCTCTGCCCTGAGCACCCCGTCCTGTCTCCCCGCAGTGCACCTCTACAAATGTGCAGCCCAGCGCGAGAGCTGCGGGCTCTGCCTCAAAGCCGACCCCAAGTTCGAGTGCGGCTGGTGCAGCGCCGAGGCCAAGTGCACGCTGCGACCCCACTGCGCGGCGCCCCCAGCCCAGCCCTGGCTCGACTGGTCCAGCCGCAACGTCAAGTGCTCCAACCCCCGCATCACCGAGGTAAGAGCGTGCAGCTCCCGCCCTTCTGCTGCTTCCTTCCAAAGCGGGTCTGTGCCTGTCTCCCTCCCAGCTGAGAATCCATCAGGAGCTGGAAAACTGCGACTCAGAGTTGTCCTGCTGCTTTCTCTGGAGTTAAATGTGTGGGTCTGCCGGTGCACGGCCGGGGTGGGCAGCCTCGTGTCCCAGCGGCCGGTGGTGCCACCAGCGTTGGGGTGACCGCTGGGGCCTGTTGCAAGAAAGCTAATTAAACCAGGGAGTTCATTAGTCTGGAGCAAATGCTTGTGATGTTTCTGCTCAGCCCACTGAGGGCTGCAGAAACATCTCCCGGGAGCAGTTTTACCAGTAAAGTGGCGCCCGCTCCGTTAACGCGGCTATTAGGAGCGACACTCCCATCAGGTGGGAATGAGAGGGTTTGGGGCTTCTCACTTAATTAACTCCCCTAAAAGCCTCCCTGTGCGTCTGGGCTGCTGCAGGTGGAGGGTACTGGAACAAACCCCTGTAGCCTGCCAGGCTGATGCTCAGGGCAGGGCTCCTCAGCACACAGTCTGCTGCTGATTGAGGACCCCACAACGTGTGGGAGCTTCCTTTGAACCCTCATGGTCCTGTGCGACTGGATCTAGGGGATCCTGCTGTGGCAGGGGGATTGGACTGGGTGATCTTTGGAGGTCCCTTCCAATCCCTAATGACTGGATCTGGGGGTTCCTGCAGTGTCAGGGGGATGGGACTGGCTGATCTTTGGAGGTCCCTTCCCATCCCTAATGCTCTGCGATGCTGTGATTCCGTGACTGTGAAATCCCCCCCCACCCCGGTCAGGGTGACCCCTCAGCAGCCCTTGGTGAGGTTCCGAGAGAACCCTGCCCCTGCAACTGAACAGGCTGCCAGTTCCCAGTCACCTGTAATAGTAGAGCTGTTAATTATAATCACAGCTGTGATGGTAATGAGGTTAATAATAATGATGATAATGATGATGATGGTGATGACAGAACCTCCTTTGCTTGGAAGAGACCTTTTAGATCATCAAGCCCAACCTTTCCCCCAGCAGTGGCAAATCACGGGGGTGACAACAGGAAGAAAACGAAGTAAAACTGAGCTAAAAGATGAAACAACGAAAACAAAACAATAGCTGAACTAAAACAATAACTAAACTAAATCAAGAGCTAAGATGAGAAAATAGCTAAACGAAGAGAATAACTGAAATAAAACAAGAGCTAAAATAAAACAAGGATCAAACCAGAACAACAAAACCACTAAAATAAATAAATAGATAAACACATCAGCCCGCACAAAAATAAAATAAAGAAAGGAGTCAAATGGAAAAATAAAGAAAATTAAGTAAAATTGTAAAGCAGAGCAAAAAGAATAAAAATTGAAAAAGTAAAAGAAAACAAAGGTGGAAGAACAAAATAAATAAATAAATAAGTAGATGTGCGAACCAGCAAAAAAGTTAAAATAAAGAAATGAATAAATAAAATTAAATCATAAAGAAAATCAGGCAAAATTGTGAACGTGGTAAATAAAAATCTAAAAAGTAAAACAAAATCGAAGTGAAAAAATTCAAATAAATAAAAACATAAATAGATAAATGAATAAAACCGCAGGAACATCAAATCAAATAAAAATAAAGAAAATCGTAAAGAAATGAAATTGAGGTCAAAATTTAGAACGTAAGAAATAAAAAGCAAAAAAAGGAAAACAAAATAAAAGTTTAGAAAATGAAATAAGTTAAATGACTGCATAATGCAGCAGGAAAGTAAAATTAAATGAAAGAAAAGAAGATAGAGTGGAATAAAATTTTAGAACGTCATAAATAAAGAAGCAAAAAGTAAACCAAAATAAAATTGAGAGAATTAAATGAACAAAATTAAATTGCATTGATTTTAATTTAAGCATAAAACTTAAATTAAATTTATAATTTATTAAATTTATAATTTAATACAATTTGAAATTAGAAAAACGTAGTAAATCAAAATAAAAAAATAAAATAAAGGAAAAGGAAAGGAATGGAACGAAGTCAAATCCTGGCCTCCCTGCAGCCCCAGCCCTGTCTCTGTGGCAGTGGGTGCCACAGCAGTGGAGGCTGTGACCTGCCATTGCCCAGTGCTTGGGAGGGGAGAGGTTACAGGACTAACTGGGTGGAACTGGTGGGGCTGGAATCCATTCGCTGGGCTGTCAGAGGCTGCTGCCGAGGGCCCCTGCGGCTGGGGACTGGGCCCTTCAGTGTCCCAGAACCTGGCCAGCTGCTGTTGTCCTTGCCAGAGTTGCCTTGGGACCCCCTTGAGATCCCAGGATGTCCCCGCTGGGGACCTGCGGTGGTGGCAGAGGGGACCAGGAGCCGCACCACTGGGCTCTGCTCCAGCACCACTGGATCCAGCACGGCCAGCAATGGTGAGACCCCTGGAGATGCCCCAGTATCCACTGGGAATCGCTCTGCCTGTGACCTGGGGGAAGCTCCGGGAGCAGCGCGGTCTCCGCACCTCAGCCCCACCGTCCGGCACCGGCGACCCCCTCGGTGGAACCGAGCCCTCCTCGGGGGAAGAACCGCTCGGGGAGGGTCCCATTCCCCAGTCTCCCAGCTGGTGCCCTGGGGGAACCCACAGCAAGCCCCCCTGGCCGGCTTTTCAGCAGCTCGGGCTCCTTCCCGTCGGAGATCAGAGGGTTCAAAACGCCTCTCCATTTCTTCAGGAGCTCTGCTCCGCGATCGCGCTGCGGGCTGGAGAATGCGAGCTCAAACACTCCTTGATTTTCCTTCCCCTCCCTGTTTTCCTCCCAGTTAGACTATTAACTGGTGGCACCTTGACACCAGCGAGATGAAACAGAAGCTGCTCAGGAACCCCAAGTGCCGGCTGCCGGAATAAAACCCGCTGTTAGAGGCACTCAAATCGCGGGTGAGGCTTCGTGGGGACCCGCCTGCTGCCTCCCTGGGCACCCTTCCCTGAAGGAGGGAGCAGGCAGAGGATGGAGGTCCTGGGCGCTCCCAGAGCTGCTGAGGGGCTGGTGGGGTCCCGTCGAGGCCATTTCATCTGCCCGTGACATTTGCAATCCCCCGGAGGCAGTCGGGGGATGAAAGCGGGAGATGAAGGAGCCGGCTTTTCTTGGCACCATTAATCATTTAGCAGCTAATCAAGAGAGCTCGCAGGAGACGAGGGGAGAGCGAGGAGCTCCTTTCTTATAGCAGTTCGTTAGCTCACGGTTATTTTTCCCCTCCTTTCCTCTGATTTCCCAAGGAGATGATGCTCGCTGAGCTCTGCTTCCCCCATCCCTGCTTTCCAGCACCTTGAGATCCCAATCGTAGCCCAGGAAACCTCTGGAGCAGCCAAGCAGGGGGTGGGACTGGCCTCCTTCCGATGGAACTGCAGCCAGCACGGGAGCTGCCGTGGCCACTGTGGGGTGCCCTGTGGGCACTGTGAGGAGCCGGCCCCACAGGCTGCTGGCTTGGGGGAGGCTGTTCTGGAGCTGCTGCCTCGGGAGTAACTGGGTTGACTCTGCTTGTGGTGTTGGGACTGGATGATCCCTGAGGTCTGTTCCAAACCATCCTGGGATTCTGGGATGGCCCCTGCTTAGTGCCAGCACAATTCTAACCACAGGACATTAGGGATCGGGAGGGGCTTTGAAAGATCATCTAGTCCAATCCCCCTGTCACAGCAGGATCACCTAGACCAAGTAGCACAGGAACATATCCAGGCGGGAAGGAGCCCCTCTGAGTGGCTGCTGGTGAGGCAGGAGGCTGCAGCACTGGGCAGAGGGGTGGCCCCGTCAGCTGTTGGGGCTGCAGAGCCCTCCCTACACAGGTTTCGTTATCAGGACCATGTCCTGGGGCTGCTCCAAGGGCCGGGAGCATCACACCTTGGCATTGGGATATCACTCAACCCCTGTCACCTTCAGGAAGCCCCATCTCGGCGGGTCCTGGCATGGGAAGAGGTCTGCGCTCCACTGCTCTCCACTAAGGTCGAGCCTGGGGCTGCAGCAGTGGGCTTGGCCGGCATGTTCCCATCTGGGCTGCTTTGCCACTGCATCAGCATTGATCCTCCGTGCCCTACAGACAAACGTGTCGCAGCCTGGGAGAGAGAAGGAGCAATGGGAGAGGTTTGTTGTTGTCAGGAGCTGAGGAGCCCAAGAGTGCAGAGGAGGGAGGAGCTGGAGAGGCAGGAGAGCGCTGATGGGGAGAAGAGCACATCCAGCCCATCCCTGGTTGCAGCAGGAAGGTGGCCAGATCTGTCGTGCTGCCTCGTGTGTCCCTACAGCATCTTCTGCAGCAGGTGGAGAGGGAGGATTCTGCCCCTCTGCTCTGCCCTGCTGAGGTGTCCCCTGGAGTCTGCCTCCAGCTCTGGAGCTGCCAGCACCAGAAGGATGAGGAGCTGTTGGAGCGGGTCCATAGAAAGCACAGGGAACTTCTAGGGACCTTCCAGCCCCTGAGAGGGGCTGGCAGAGGGCTGCGGAAGGCTGTTCCCAAGGGCAGGGAATGACTGGATGAGGGGTCTTTGTTTGGAGGTGGAAAAGGGCAGAGTGAGGCTGGACAGGAGGGAGAAAGGTCTGGAATCTGAGGGTGGGGGATCCCTGGAACAGGCTGCCCAGAGAGGGGATGGAGGCTCCATCCCTGGAGCCATCCAGGGTCAGACTGGCTGGGGCTGTGGGCAACCTGGTCTGGGGAGTGCTGGCCCTGCTGAGTGTAGGGGGCTTGGACTGGATGCCCTTTGGAGGTCCCTTCCAATTTTGTGATTCTGTGATTCCTGGCATGAAAAACAAGGGACAAGAGTGAGAGGAGAGCTCAGGGCTGGGGCGCCCCTAGCAGGAGCTGGAGCAGACAGGGGTGGGATCCTTTCTCCATAAAGATCTGAGAGCCCTGCACAAAGCTCTGTGGCCCAGGATTATGTGAGGTTCGATGGCCACCATGAGAGAGGGCACAGGAGCAGCCAAATAATTAGAGCCTTTCATTAAACCTCCAGCTCCTGGAATCCTTTTAGGGGAAAATCTCCCATTTCCTTCCAAAAGAGTCAGATTTCAGCCGGAACGTGAGCACCAAGTGTCTGAAATGAAATAAATAAATAGATTTTTTAAAAGAAGAGAGAATATATTAGGATTCGAAATCTTGTGACATTTTGGGGACTGACTCATGATTCCTGAACGTTTGGAGCTGGGAACGCCGCAATCAATTTCGCTGCTGCCGCGGATGATTGCTTTCGGGGAGGTTTTAATTCCACTATAAATACTTCAGCTTTTACAACAGCAGCCTGGGTCAGACAGGCAATAACACCCGCTCCTGCATTTCAGGTGAGGCTTTAAACCAAATTAAATCTCCTCAGCAGAGCTAATCAGAGATTAGCTTTGATCACACTTTGTTAGCCCAGGCCAATCCTCCTCAAATCCTCTGGCAGACCTAATATCCAGGGTGCTTTGTCCTGCGCTTAGACCGTGGAGCCCCGAGCCCAGGGCGAGGCAGAGGAGCCTTGGCTTTTAGGATTTTTTTTGCTGGGTTTATTACTTTTTTCTGGTTTTATTACTTATTTCTGTTTTCAGATCACAGAGTATTAAGGATGGGAAGGAAAGGACCTTGAAAGATCATCCAGCCAACCGCCCCCACCACAGCAGGATCCCCTAGATCCAGTCGCACAGGAACAGTCCAGGTGGGTTTGAAATGTCTCCAGAGAAGCAGACCCACAACAGCCCTGGGCAGCCCCTGCCAGGACTCTGGCACCCTCACTGCCAAGAAGGTCCTTCTCAGATTGATGTGGAACCTCCTCTGGAGGTTCCACGCCCGCTGGAACCTATCATTAGGTGCCCCTGAGCAGAGCCTGGCTCCATCCTCCCGACACCAACCCTTTCCTTATCAATCAACAGCCATGGGGTCACCCCTCAGGCTCCTTTCTTCCCAGCTCCAGAGCCCCATCTCCCTCAGCCTTTCCTCAGCATGGAGATGCTCCCCTCTGTCCATCATCCCTGCGCTGGGCTCTCTCCAACAGCTCTGTGTCCTTCTAGAGCTGTGTGGTCCAGAGCTGGACACAAGATTCCAGCTGGGGTCTCCCCAGGGCAGCGTAGAGGGGGAGGAGAACCTCTCTCCATCTATGGTTAAGTTATTCCATGCCTTTAAATATTCGATTCTGAGAAAAATGTTCTCCTGTAGAGTGGAGAGAGAAACTGGGGTTTGCCCAGGAAAGGAGGCAGCGAGGAAAGCAGGAATTCCAAGGGATCCACAGCTGCCCTGCCAAGACCCAACCCCGAGCTCTGCCCCTCAGCACTGTTCCTCTGCTGGCCCTGAGACCTCCCTCAGCTGTGGATGGTGTCTGCTGCTGCCCTGGGATGCCTGGAGGACGATGCCCTGCGGATGTGGCCAGTGGCCGCTGGGTTTAGGTCTGGGCTCTGCTAGGCCCCAGCCTTTCCTATGGCTTTTCCTCCCTTCCTGCATCCAGCGAGTGGGTGAAGACCCATTGGACAGAGGTAATGGGAGCAGCAGGTGGGGTGTTGTGCTAGAGCTCGGCTGTAGAGCGATGTGGTGGCTCAGAACCAGGAGGTTCTGAGGGGCTGTGCGCCAGGCCCAGCGGGGCCGGTTCAGCGGCCAGAGGGAGCCTGAGAGCAGAGAGCAGGAAGCAGCCGCTGGAGCGGAGGGTGTGAGAGCCTGGCCAATGGGCACCGAGAGAGCCGAGGTCGCAGCCAATCAGAACGTAGAGCTTGGGGCCTGCTGCCGGCTCGGCCAATCAGGATGCGCAGAGTCGCTGCCCCAGGCGCAGGGCCCAGCAGGCCCGGGCAGGACACGGCGCCCTGTCAGCAGAGCGGAGCTGCCGGTTGCCAGCGCAGGGGAGGCCTGGGCTCCTCAGCCCGCAGCAGCCCGTGGCCAGGGGTCCACTCAGCCCCGTCCTGGGGACACCCAGAGCCTGGCCCAGGGTGCCCCAAGAGGTGGGAGAAGCCCCATGGCTGGCACCATCCCAGGGCAGGTTGGCCCTGGGTGCTCTGAGCACCCTGCTCTGGCTGCAGAAGGCCCTGCTCAGGGCAGGGGGTGGCACTGGAGGAGCTAGGAAGGTCCCTTCAACCCAACCCACCTGTGGTTCCATGTCCAGGCTCCACAGAGCGTCTCTGCCTGTTTTCTGCTGCACATCTGTAGCTGGGCACATGGACATGTGTGTGCCAGTGTGTCTCCTAACCCTGTAGTGCTCCATCCTGCACCTCTGCATCGTGTGAACATTGTGGTGTCCCCTGCCAGCCAGAGCAGAGCTGAGGACAGCAGCTGGGCTCATCTTGCTGAGATGTGTCTGCAGAGGACACAGTGTGACATGGTAAGTCTTGCCTTGGGCTCTGAGCTCTTCCTCTCCCGCACCCAGAGCTCTTCCTCTGCCGCTGCACCCAGAGCTCTTCTTCTCCTGCACCCAGCACTTCCTCCTCTGGAGTGGGATGGCCCAGCCCTTTCTCTGGCTGCGGGCTGTCCTGCACTGCTGTTGTTCCTCTGGATTCTTTATAGCTCAGTCAGTGTCTGAGATGGCCGGGGCTGATGAGCTCCCTGAGCTGCCCAGCAGAAGCTGTCCCCGAACGCTCGGGTTTGACTGGTGCTATTGATCGTGGGGGGGCTGTGTGATGGCCGAGAGCTCCTGCGAGCCAGCCGCTCTATTAAGCGATCATTTCTATTGCAGATGACAGAACTCCCCCGGCATCAGTTTGCCCTAATGGGCTCGGTATTACTCATGTGCTAATTGATTGGGCATGGAGAGGAGGAGAGCTCCTTGCGAGGTGATTTTTATGGCCAGGCTCATAACAGAGGTAATTTGCTGAGCATGGCCAGTCCCTCTCGGGTTCCAGTCCATCAGCTGTGCTGCTGCTTGCCAGCTCCTCATGCTGCTTCCGTCAGCAAACTGGGCTCCACTGGCAGTCACCATGATGGGGTGGTTCTCCCTCCTCTGGGTTGTGCTCTACCTGAGGAACCCCAGTGGTGTGGGACCTCATGTTCTGCTTCCTAGCCCTAGGGAATAGCTCCAGTTGTCCCATTAAAACTCTCTGTTTCAGGGCAAAATGTTTATTCTGCAGCAGTGAGGGAGGGTTTCATCCCTGAAGTGTTTGTTCCTGCATCTCTTGAGCTCCGCAGGGAAAAATCCTCAAGGCTGGAAGAGACCTCCAAGATCATCAAGTCCAACCGTCAACCCAGTAACAAGAATAACCCAACCAAACCCCCCTCCTCCTCTGCTCTTGAGAGACCTGGGAATTTAACAACCCAAGGAAGGTGGTTAAAACCTTGACTTGACTCTCCTCATCCCAAAGGCAACCCCTTGAAGAGCCCAGAGCTGTCCCCAGGGGATACTCAGCTGGGATGGGAACAACCTGTGGAGCCCGGTGGGGTGGCAGGACCGCAACTCGAGGGCAGATGATTTCAGGCAGTTTTCTAGCAGAGGAGAACTGGTGCCTTTGAAGTCATCAGCTGCTGCCTGAAAACTCAAAGCTGGAGCTCAGAGCAGCCTGGAGCTTCCCTAGGTCTTGGAGATCTCAGAGAGGGGCCCTCGTTATCTCGCCAAAGACTGATGGGTTTCTGAAGATGATGAGGTGGGGCTCCCGGATGCGGAGCGGCACGTGGCATCCAGCCAACCCTAACCCACTGAAATCCCCCCAGGGCTGGGGAAAATCCCAGCCAGTCCTGCAGGAGAACTACCCCCAGGCTGGTTCTGGATCCCAGTGGGTCAGGCTGCTGGGCCAGATCCCACACAGTGCCATCACAGTCAGTCCTTGGGCAGGGGTTGAGGCTGGGAGGAAGGTGTTGAGGTAGCCCCATCGCAGTAGAGCAGGTTGGACCTTCTTGTTCCCCTGTGCTGGGCACTGGGGAGGCTGCACATCAAATGCTGGGGTTGGGTCTGGGCTTTTCACTCAATCCCAGGACATTGAGGGACTGCAGTGCGTCCAGAGAAGGGAGTGGAGCTGGGGAAGTATCTGGAGCACCAGTGCTGTCAGGAGAGGCTGAGGGAACTGGGTGGGGGTTGAACTGCAGGAAACTCAGAGGAGTCTCTCCTGTCTCTCCACAGCTCCTTGAACTTCAGGAGGCTGGAGCCAGGTGGGAGTCCGTCTCTTCTCCCCAGGAATAAGCGACAGGACAGGAGGAAACAGCCACCAGAAGAGGTTGAGGTTGGCCCTGAGGACCAATTTCTGCCCCACAAGGGTTCTCCAGGCCTGGCCCAGGATTGCAACCCTGTCCCTGGAGGGGTTGCAGAGCCCTGGAGCTGTAGGGTGAGGGACAGGAGTCAGTGGGGCCCTGCAGAGCTGGGGGTTAACATTTGGGTCTTGGTGACCTTAGAGGACATTCAGCATCACCTAGGCTACTGCAGCAGCATCAGGCCAGCTGCCACCCCCTTGTCCTCTCAAGCTTGGAGTGAGGGGATGGTGCAGGTGTTGGGGGCTGGAGTTGGGGGAATGCAGCAGGAGCCCGAGCTTTATCCCCCGGGAAAAGACCCCCACGGCAGAGCTGTGGGAGCAGGGATGGGGGATTCTGGGTGGCGATGCTATCCCCGTGTCCCCCCTCACCCCATGTCCCGGTTGCGGGTGGGTGCTGCGGGGCTGCACGGCCGGGCACAACCACACGGGGGTAGGAGAGTCCCGCGGCCGGGAGGGGTTGCCCGAGGCGACGGAGACCCCTTTCCTCCCAGCGAGCCCCCGGGGGTCGTCTCAGCAGCTCCGTGCAGCATCCTGCTCCCTGCTTCCCCCTTTCTCCTGCATCCTCCTGCATCCCCCCTCCCTCTG
>JAOXOE010000705.1:18455336-18467579 GCA_028565055.1 Phoeniculus purpureus | reverse complement strand
CCCACCCTCTGCAGCCCCCCTCCCTGCACCCCTGCGTCTCCTGGATTCCTCCTTCTCATCTTACATCCCCCATCCTGCATCCTACCCTCCTCCTGCATCTAACCTCTCAGCATCCCCACTCCCTGCATCCCCTCCTCACTGCATCCTACCCTCTGCATCCCAGCTCCCTGCTTCCCCCTCCCTGCTCCCTGCATCCAACCCTACTCTCTGCACCCCTTGATCTGGTTTATTCCTCCCCCCAGCCCTTTGCCCTCCCTCAGCCTCTCCTTCAGCCTGCTCCCTGCTGTCATCCCTGCCCGCTGCAGGGCTTGGCTGCCCTTCTCCCACCCCAGGGGAGTCCCAGCCCCACTGGGTTACTGGGGGATTGTTTGCTCAGTTGGGATATTTGCATCCTGCTCTGGTTTTGCCGGAGGATCTGCAGCCGTCAGGGAGCCGTTTGCTTTGCTGTGACCTTTGTATCTGTGGAAGAGGCTCGGGACAAGGTCAGCTTTAATAACTATGGGGCCGTCTCCTGCAGGCGATGTGGGGGCAGCTCCCTTCAGTTCCATCCCTTTGTCTTACGGTGCCATCGGCACAAACGATGTTGGAGACACTCCGGCTCCACATGCCCAGGGGAATTTTCATTCACCTGTGGATTTGGCCCAAACAAATCCCTTCCTCCCTTTGGCCTGGCCACCCTCCCTTGATTCATCAGCAGAATAGTGAAGGGATCAATAGCCCCCTGGCTGGACCTTTCATGCTCTGGCAGGGCTGGGCCACACCTGGTAATTTCATTTGGGGTGGGTGGGCTAATTCATAGGATCATAGCATCACAGAGCTGCAAGGGACCTCCAAAGGGCATCCAGTCCAAGCAAGCCCCCGCCCCAAGCAGGGCCAGCACTCCCCACACCAGGTTGCCCAGAGCCTCAGCCAGCCTGACCTTGGATGGCTCCAAGGATGGGGCCTCCATCCCCTCTCTGGGCAGCCTGTTCCAGGGATCCCCCAACCTCAGATTCCAGACCTTTCTCCTTCTGTCCAGCCTCACTCTGCCCTTTTCCAGCTTCAAACCAGGACCCCTCATCCCATCACTCCCTGCCCTACAGAGTAGTTCTACCCAGAAGAAGGTGCCCTCTCGCGCTGCAGGTTGTTGAGAGACCTCAGACTGAGTAAAAACTGCTCTTCTAAGACAAAACTCAGGGTGATAAATAAACAAGTGGGATGTGGTGCCTCTGTTTTGCCAACAGAGAGCTCTGGGTGTTGGAGGCATCGTTATGGGGACGAGCACCAGCAATCTCAGGGAGCGGATGGGCTCTGCGGTGGGGAGCGACCCCCTTCCAGGTGTCCTGAACTGAAACTTCCCCTTTTCTTTTCTGCAGAGGAAAGTGCCCTTGGATTCATTCAGGAGAGCAAATGAAGTTAAGGTGTGAAATGCTGAGGAGCTGGTCAGCATCGCGGTGGGGCTCCCGAAACGCTGCCTCTCAGCCCAGGGCTTGTGTCTGATGGATCTTGAAGCTTCTGAAAGCCAAGTTCTGTGTGTAAGACCTTTAAATTGTGTTGGATGGGGAACTCAGGCTTTAGGATTGACCCCTTGGCTCTGACATCTCCTGGCCCAGAGACACAAGTCTGATTAAAAAATGCTGCTTCAGTTTACCCCTTGATTTCTGCAGTGAGGTTTGAGCAGCCTCAGTTTACCCCCTGATTTCTGCAGTGAGGTTTGAGCACCCTCAGTTTACCCCCTGATTTCTGCAGTGAGGTTTGAGCAGCCTCAGTTTACCCCCTGGTTTCTGCAGTGAGGTTTGAGCTGCCTCAGTTTACCCCCTAATTTCTGTGGGTGCTTTTGCCCAGGATGCTGAAGGTAACAGAGGGTCTCATTTGCACATAACAGGGAGAGCTGGTGGGTTCTGGATCTGTGGTGGCTCTTCTGAAAAGGGAGAAGAGTTTTCCAAAAGGAAATCTTTTGCTCTGGGGTTAAAACAAAAAAGGTGGAGGATTTCCCTCTAAAAACTACAAATCAATTAGCGCATTTCTGGGGGTTGGGTTTTGTGGGATTGGATTCCAACCATCGACAGCTTTTGGTTGGAGCCACCACAGCTCTTTGCTGGAATAGAAAGGTCGGTAGCAGGGGTTGTACCAAACCACCCCCAATGCCCACGGTGCCAGGTTTATGGGGCTGTCTAATGCACGTGGAGTTGTCTGAGTTCAGGAGGGTTCTGAGCAACCAGCGTGTGCCGCCCGCCCCGGCGCGGCATCGCGCCGAGCACCCCTTATCTGTGTTTGAACAGAGGCAAAACCCAGCCCACAGCTGGAGAGGAGCCGTCTGGGATCAAATCAAACCGCAGAAAACTGGGATTTATGGAGGGAAATGGCTGGGTTTGTGGGGTTTCAGCCGAGGAACATCTGTCCCCGGGCCCTTCTGCAAACATCTGCTGGAGAACACAGCAGTGAGTGGCGGCGGCTAAATTGCTAGTGGGAGCCCAAGACCTTGATGGGCTTCAGGCTCAGCAACCACAAATGGTTTGCACTTGTGCTGGACTGGGCTCCGCGGCCGGGGTGGCTGCCAGCGGGGTCTGGCGGCTGCGGCACGTGGAGGTGGGTGCTCCCACACGGAGATTGGATGCTCCCACATGGAGGTGAATCCTCCTACATGGGGTTGGATGCTCCAAAGTGGAGGTAGATCCTCCCACATGGAAATTGGATGCTCCCACACAGAGATGGATGCTTCCACACGCGGGGAAGGCGACTCAGAACTGCGTCCCTTGTACCTGAAGCGAGCAGCCCTGACCCAAAGAGCCTCCTGGGGAGGCTGCTGAGCCGCTTGCTGCCTCCCTGACCTACTTTTGGGGTTGTTGGGGTTTTTTTTCCCCTCTCTCTTTTTCACAGCTGAGCTCTCCATCTGCAAGAGATTGTTTCTTGACATGAAAAATTTACTTTTTAATGGGGCCAGACTGCTGCAGCCTCTAAGCTGGATCCAAAATAACCTCTTAGCACATCGCTCTGAAGGGATCTCCAGCCGTCGCCCATAAAGCTGGAAACAGTTTGTACTGAAAAGCCATTTACAAGCCGTTCCCTCCTTGTCTTCTCGGGCCGTGCAGTTGTTGTTAAGCTCCAGCGCTCGCTCCTGGAAATGGGAAATGATATTTTGGAACCACAGAGCTGCTCATGGCTTTTGTTTTCGCGTTAGAGCAGCCTCACAAATCAATACTTGTGCTTCGCTCTTCATTTTTTTAACTCCTCCAGCATCCAACAGGCCAGGAAACACTGGATCCTGGCCAAGGGGGGCACTCGTGGCCAGTGGGAACAGATAGGGGGGAAAACTCTCTGGGCTGTTTGCAGGGCTGACTCTGCCTGGGGAAGGTGAGTGCTGCCCTGGGTGGGGGCAAGACCCATGTCCCGGAGCAAGGAGGGTGCCTCTGGGTGAGCAAAGGGGTGAAGCCCAGGGGAGCATCACGTCCCTGCTCTGCCAGTGGGATAGAGGGTCTTGCATTGCTCAGAGTTTGGGCAGAGCTGCTGCTTTCAACACCCAGGAGGACAAGGGTTGGGATGAGGGATGGGGACCGCGTCCCATGCAGCAGCTTGGCTTGGCCACAGCATCATCAAATCACAGATGGGTTGGGTTGTAAGGGGCTTCAGACCTCCTGCAGTGCCACCCCCTAGCCCTGAGCAGGACCATCCCCGCCCAGAGCAGGGTGCTCAGAGCCCCAGGGGCCAACCTGGTGCCAGGGATGGGGTTTCTCCCACCTAGAGCAGCTCAGCGTCACCTCTGGCAAGTTCTCAGAGCTCTTTGCCAGCCTCACCTCACCCTTCATGTGCGGCGTCGAGCTTCTAATGGTGAAATATTCCGTGTGCGTTCTGTCCGAGTAATTAGGGGGCAGAAGATGGTGATAAAATAGTTTAAATTAATAAGATGATTAAGTAACCTCTGCTGCCGGTAATTCCTCACTCAAACTGGCCGTGCAGCTCTCTGTAATGAGCTTTCTGCTTCGCTGGAGCACAGTTAAAGCAGCCGGGAGGGGGGTTGCTGGGAGGGGGAGAAGAGCCCAGTCAGCACCTCAGGGTGGGTCTGGTAGTGGGCTCAGCAGAGTAGGGTCTGGGGCTGGGTTTGATGCTCCAGAGGTCTTTTCCAACCGAAGTGATTCCGTGGCTGTAATTGCCCTGGTTTGCCAGCCCCAGCCCCAGGGGCGGCTTTTTATCGTGGGCGACTGGCAGCAGAGTGCTGGGTGCTGCCTCTGGAAAGGATAATCCTCACGATTTATTGCCTGAGTAAATTACGAGGAGCAGCTCAGTGCCATCAGCCTGGGCTTGCGGAGATAACCGATGGCTTCCCGGGCCAGTCGTCTTGTTTGGGCCATAAAACAACGTCCTTTGTCAGGGAAAGAGGGCGGATGAGCATCCATCCTCCTGTCCATGCTGCTCGGAGCGCTGCCGGCTTGATGCTGCTCTGTTGAGTGCCATGGATGTCCCTCTCCGTGAGGAGAGGAGCAGCTAAGCCCAGGGCAAGCTGTGGGCGGTGCTGCTAGCCCAACTGTGAGGAGCCCCAGCGTGTCTGCCTGCACCACGAGCCCACAGTGATGACTTTGCTGGTGGGGAGTGGACTGAGAGCAGCCCCAAGGAGAAGGACTTGGGGGTGTTGGTGGAGGAGAAGCTCAACAGGAGCTGGCAGGGTGTGAGGGCAGCCCAGAACTAAGCCTGTTCGGGACTGGATCACAAGGTGTCACCAGCAGGGCCAGAGTGGGGATTGTCCCCCTCTCTTTGCTCTTGTGCGACCTCACCTGGAGTCCTGGGTTCAGTTCTGGAGTCCCCCAGGACAAGAAGGACCTGGAGCTGTTGGAGTGAGGCCAGAGGAGGCCAACAAGGATGCTCAGAGGGCTCGAGCCCCTCTGCTCTGGGGACAGGCTGGGGGAGTTTGGGCTGTTCAGCTGGAGAAGAGAAGGCTCCAGGGGGACCTTAGAGGAGCTTCCAGTCCCTGAAGGGGCTCCAGGGAAGCTGGAGGGGGACTTTTTGTGAGGGACCCTGGTGCTGGGACAAGGAGGATGGGTTCAAGCTAAGAGAGGGGAGACTGAGATGAGATCTGAGGCAGAAATCCCTCCCTGTGAGGGTGCTGAGAGCCTGGAACAGGCTACCCAGGGAGGCTGTGGCTGCTCCATCACCCCTGGCAGTGCCCAAGGGCAGGCTGGATGGGGCTGTGGGCACCCAGCTCTGGTGAGAGGTGTCGCTGCCCCTGGCAGGGGGTTGGCACTGGGTGATCTCTGAGCTCCCTCCCCACCCAACCCATGATCTTGGAGGGGATCCATGGGCTCGCAGGATGGACGCAGAGGTCTCAATCCCCACGGCCAGCGCCGAAGGCAGCGCCCAAACGCAGTCGCTAGTCCCGCGGCTGCAGCAGCTCCTGTCGGGTAGCTCGAGGCAAACATCTGCAGCTCCAGCACGGCAGAGGCTCCCGGTTACCTCCGTCGAGGGTTCTGTTTTGAAAGCAGCGAGCGGGGCGAGAGGTGCATCCCTTCTCCGGCGGCCGCGCGTGCAGCACCGCCGTGTAATTAACAGTCAAGATCATTTACATTGTCGCTTAGCTAATTTTCATAATGTTTTCTTTATTATCAGAGGAAGAAATTAACCCAAGAATTTATTTACATACTAGTCTCAAACAGTAACAGCTTGCTAATTGCCTGTTAGGTGATTAATAAGCTTACAGCAGATGCTAATGAATCGAGAGCTCACTGTTTCAAAGGTGCTCTTGCAGCATGCTTGTGTTTTGGCAGCTTAATTAGTGCAATAATTATGTACTTGTTGCTCCTTCTTTCAAGCAAATACTGTCAAATGCTTAAAAGATTAAAGAGAATTATATCGCCGAGGACGCGCCGTGCTCCAGCCTTCTGCTCGCGCCGGCTTCCCTCTTGTTGCCGAAACGGGAAGCGGATGAGACGCGACGAGGGGAGCGTCAAGAGCTGATGGCTGGGATGGGTGCGAGCGGAGCCCCACCGGAGCCCCTGGTCACCCACATGGAATGTGCTGCCTTGGAAGGGACCTCCAAAGGGCACCCAGTTCGACCCCTCTACTGGGCTCCGGCACCGCCTGTGACCAGGGATCCTCAGAGGAGCCAGCAGTGGGAGCTGGGGTCAGGGGAGGTGGCTGGAAGGGGATTACAGCGTCATAGAATGTGTTGAGTTGGAAGGGATCTCCAAAGGGCGCCCAGTCCAACCCCCAGCAGGGCCAGCACTCTCCACACCAGGTTGCCCACAGCCCCAGCCAGCCTGACCTTGGATGGCTCCAGGGATGGAGCCTCCATCCCCTCTCTGGGCAGCCTGTTCCAGGGATCCCCCACCCTTGTTCCTCCTGCCCAGCCTCCCTCTGCCCTTTTCCAGCTCCAGACCAGGACCCCTCGTCCTGTCACTCCCTGCCCTTGGGAACAGCCTTCCCCAGCTCTCTGCCAGCCTCTCTCGGGGGTTGGAAGATCCCTAGAAGGTCCCCCTGGAGCCTTCTCCTCTCCAGACTGAACAGCCCCAGCTCCATCAGCCTGTCCCCAGAGCTGAGGGGCTGTAACCCTCTGAGGCAATTTGATCGAGTTGGGGACGGAAGCTCTGGGGGAATCTGTGGAGCTCCATTAATGGGACTGGGAGAGTTGCTGGTGAATCCTGGGTGAAGGTCTTTGTCCTAAATGAGGTGGTGCCTCAGTGATGCCCAAGGCACTGCAGGACCCATCGGTGTCTGTGTTGGTGGCTGATCTCTCCCCAGCAAGAAGCACGGAGGAGACCCCTGTTCACCAGCCCCTGCGAGGTTCCACCTTGGGGGCGAAGAGGCAGAGCGATGTCTTGCAGGATGATGCGCACCACCGTCGCTCCTCTCCTTTTGCCATCCCCATCTGGAGATGCAGACCTCCCTTAGAAGCTCCCTCCCATCTCTTTTCCAGGCTGGGACATCCTGCTCCATCCCTCCGGCTCTCTCAGCCACCCCTGTGGATTTGCCATCCCTCCCTGCACCCCGGTGCAAGCCAGGCTGGGCGGCTGCTGCTCCCAGTTGCTGCTGTTCCCTCCAGCTTTTCCAGTTCCCTTCGGTGTGGGAGGGACTGGAGCAGAAGCAGGCTTCGAGGTGTGAGCAACCTCAGACCTGCACGGCAGCACCGCGATGTTCCTGTGCCCCCCTCCAGCTCTGCCTGTGCAGAGACCCTCTCAGTGAGCCCCTTCCCGAGCAGCAGCAGCTCCTGCGAACCCATCGTCGGGTGGGCAGAGTCAGGGGCTGAAGCGCTGGGGCTCCTTGGGAGAGCTGCTGCAGGTGCTCTCGCGAGGGTCCCGCCGCCCTGCGCCGGGGCTGGAGCGGTGGCCCTGCCTCAAGCAGCAGGCTCGGAGGCCATGGAGAGCCACTCGACTGCTCAAACACCCGTCCCCGGAGGGAACCGCAGGCAGCTCGCTCCGGCAGTCTCCGGTTTCCTTGGTGACAGCCGGGATCTCTCGGCTGCACGAGAGCTTGGGCTTGACGGCTGGAGAGGAGCCTGTCGTGTGGCTACGACGCCGCGTTCTCCGGTGGAGCCTTTCAGAGGTCCTCCTTGTTCTGAGCATGAGCCCCACCAGCCCCATGCACCAACTCCCTGCTCCAGCTCCTTCTGCAGCAGCTGGGGCCGTCTCGTTCTGTTCCCCCATCGTCCCCGCGTGTTCTCCATCACAGCCGCTTGGTTCCTTAACCTGCTGGTGGCTGGCAGCTGCCTCGGAGAGGAGGGAGCCTGCGGGCACGGCGGGGAGCTGCCGTGTTCTTGGGGAGCAGCTTCTCAGGAGGCTTCAGCAGGGGTTCTGCTGGTTTTAGCTGCCGGTGCTTGCTCAGGGATCGACCTGCCGAGCCCTCAGCTGCAGGAAGAACCTGACTTCTACCCCAGAACTGATGAGGAGGGTTTCAGATAGAAGAGAGGAGATGCAGATCCCAAATCCCTCCTGGGCTGGGGCTGAGACCCTGGAGCAGGCTGCCCAGGGAGGCTGGGGCTGCTCCATCCCAAGGCCAGGTTGGATGGGGCTCTGGGCACCCCGCTCTGGTGAGAGGTGTCGCTGCCCCTGGCTCTGGGGGAGCTCTGAGCTCCAACCACCCCAGCCTGGGGCTCTGTGGTTTATTGCTGACTTGAGCCTTGGGGAACCCCCAGATCTGCTGCTGCCATCTCATTACTGGGGGCGCTGTGGCTGGGTTTGGGTGGCTGTGCTGGTGTTGGTGCCCACAGCACGAGCTCCTCTAGAACGAGACTGAGCAGAGCATTCAGCGGCAGCAGTCGGTACCAGAAGGACTTTGAGGGGCTGGAGAGGGTCCAGACAAGGGCAACCAGGCTGGTGAAGGGCTGGGAGGACAGAGCTCATCGGGAGCTGCTGAGGGAACTGGAGGGAGGTCTAGTCTGGAGAAAAGGAGGCTGAGGGGAGCCCTTCTTGCTGCCTACAACTACTTGAGACAGGAGTGTAGAGAGGTGGGGGTCGGTCTCTTCTCCCAAGTCACAGCAATAGGATGAGAGGAAACGGCCTCAAGTTGCCCCAGGGGAGGGTTTCGTTTACCATCAGGAGACATCTCTTCCCTGACAGAGCCCTCAGGGGTGGGAACAGGTTGCCCAGGGATGGGGGGAGTTGCCATCCCTGTTGGGGCTCAGTCACCAAGTAGCTGTGGGTCTGGGGAACAGGGTTTAGTGGCCATGGTGGGGTTGGGGTGATGGTTGGGCTGGATGAGCTGGGAGGTCTCTTCCTACCTCTGTGATTCTGTGTTGTGTGGCAGCACCCATTGTGCCATCAGAGGGACCCATGTGCCACCTCCAGATGGGTGTCCAACTGCACCTGGGGGACACCCCAAGCACCACAGGGCTGCCAGCAGGAGCTCTGTGTCTCGGGGTCGGAGCTGTGGGGTGGCTGCGATGAGCTAGAGCTGCCTGGGGAAGGGCTGCAGAGGCACCGTCCCTGCAGAGGGGCTCAAGAAATGAGTGGATGTGGCCCCAGGCTTAGTGGCCACGGTGGGGTTGGGGTGATGGCTGGGCTGGGAGGTCCCTTCCAGCCTCGATGGCTGCAGGATGCAGCTGCCAACAGCTGCTGGCACGGTCCCTCGCTCCAGCATCACCAATGAACTGCTGAGGGGGGGTTCGCTCTCATCCCTGCGCTGCCTCCCCGGCGCAGGGGAGGGAAGGTTGTTCCATCTCCACCTCGGCTCATTAATTTTACAGAGTTGGCCAGTGTTTGCCGAGTGCTAAAGCGCAGAGAAATTAATGTTGACAAATCTTGGAGGAATCGAGGGACACAGAAGAAATCAATTAAGGAGGCAGCCCGCGGGCTGGGTTGTTGTGATCCGGGTTGTGCTCAGCCCACGACGGCAGCTGCCAGCAGAGCCTGGTGCCGGGTGGCACCAGGAGGGGACGTCGGGGCTCGGGATGCAGGTCGGCTCTGGCTGGTGGGGTGGGTCTGCGCCAGGTCCGGGCACCAGCCGGAGCGCGGGGAGTCTCCCAAGCGGGGAGAAGCCCTGCTGGGCTCTGTGTGAGGTCTTCTGCACCCAGGGGTTGTGTTGAGGGCAGGACTGGGTTCTGGATGCTCGTGGCTCCAACCTTCACAAGGTTCTGCTACCCGTCCTGTGTCCCCCTGTCCTTCTTGTTGGAGGGGGTGTCCAAGAGCCCTGCTGAGCCGCTGAGCTGCCGTTTGCCAGTCAGGACCACGTCACGGCTTCTCCAGGTGAAGGAGGAAACCCCAGCTCTCTCCAGGCTCCAGAACAAGCTCCGGGTTGGTGCAAGGCCAACCAGGTTGTGCTGCTTGTTCGGTCCGGGGCTGTTGTCACCCTCCTTCTCCCACTCCCTCTCTCTCAGAACATCCCTGGTCCTTTGGCTCAGCCTTTGCCAGCAGTGAAGGAGCTTTGGACGCCCCACCTGACCGCCGTCCCCATGGAGGTCTTTGGGGTTTGAGCCAACCCACTTCCTCTCCATCCATGATTAATCATCAGGGTTGGAAAACACTTTCAAGGTCATCCAGTCCAACCTCCCACCCTACAACCACTAACCCGAACCCCCTTGTCTGCCCGTGTGCCGAGCCCTGCGCGAGCAGGACCTCCCCACGTGCCTCCTTCACTTTCCTTCTCCATCCCGGTCCCCAGGCAGTGCCAGGAGCTGAGGACGGCGAGGGGACAGCGAGCACCAGCTCATCCCCATCACCCTGCCGAGGCTCCGTGAGGCCAGAGCTCCGCTGCGATCACCGAGTCACTTCTGCTTAGCCCAGCGCCACGAATTCATTCGGAAGCCTGTGAGATCCTATCAGTGTTATCTCAGGGGTTGTATTTTCAGGCTTCGGTGGCCTTCACAGTAAATAAGTGTTTCGTGCCGATGACACACGAACCCGGGGCACAAGGGGAAGTTGTCTGGGCTGGCTCTGGCACAGCAGGAGAAGCCCCGTAGGCTTTTTCACCAGCCGTTGTCTGACCGCACTGATGTGTTGCTGCACACAGGAAGGGATGGGAGGAGCACCCCAACCCAGCACCTGGCGGAGGGGAGCCCATTCTCCCTTTCCCAAGGATGCTCCAGTGGTCCCATCTGGCCAGGCCACAGCATCACAGAGCACTGGGGTTCGGAAGGGACCTCCAAAGATCATCCAGTCCAGTCTCCCTGCCACAGCAGGATCCCCTAGATCCAGTCATTAGGGATTGGAAGGGACCTCCAAAGGTCATCCAGTCCAATCCCCCCAACACAGTAGGATCCCCTAGATCCAGTCACACAGGAACAGGCTGCCCATGCAGGGGGTGCAGGCACCATCTCTGCAGAGTGGCTCAAGAAATGAGTAGATGTGGCCCCAGGTTTAGTGGCCATGGTGGGGTTGGGGTGATGGTTGGTTGAGATGACCTTGGAGGTCTCTTCCAACCTCAATGATTCTGTAGCTTGGAGCAGGCTGCCCAGGTTGGGAGTGGAGTTGCCATCCCTGGAGAGGTTCAAAACCAGGTAGATCTGGCTCTTGGAATCAGGGTTTAGTGGCCTTGGTGCTGTTGGGTTGATTGCTGGACCTTGGAGGTCTCTTCCAACCTCAATGATTCTGTGGTTCCGTAGCTGCCCAGGGAGGGGGTGGAGGCACCATCCCTGGAGGGGTTCAACAAGGGGGCACACAGGGTGTTTCAGGAGATGGGGTAGTGGTTGGGGGGTTGTAGGGTGGGCAGTGGGACTTGATGGTCTTGAAGGGCTTTTCCATCCCTGGTGATTCCGTGATTCTGGGATTGTCGCTCGTCTGGAGGGTCCTGCTCCCAGCGCAGGGCAGGGGCTCTCCGGCTGCACCGTGTCACAAGCAGGGAGAGCTGGAGATCTCCCCGTTGACTTGAGACCCTGGACCCCCTGGCTGGCCCCAGCTCCCATGGGCAGCTCCATCGCAGAGACACGCGAGGAAGCAGAACCGTGCCGTGGGTGGGCAACCTGAGGGCTACCAACCGTCACTGGAAGGACTCCAGTGAGGGCCACGGCTGGACCTGCTGGGTGTAGAAACCAGCTCCCCGGGGCCGTAGCCGGCGCTGCCAGGGAACGTTGCCCGGTCTGAGCCAGCACCCGCCGCATCCAGCCCCCGCAGCGGCGGCTGCTGTGGATAATTGCAGCGAGCTGGTGGGAAGCCGTTTGTTATCGACGCCAGGTTAGAGCTCTGATGAGCTCAGCACGGCTCATTGCCCCGCCGAAACATAAATCGCAGCTCTTCCCTCCCTTTAACCCGCACGCGGGAGCGTTGCCTCACGGCTCCACCACGCCGCAACCTTGCCGCCGCCGCGGCCCGCAGCGCACGAGGTGCTGGAGTGCTTTGGTGAGGCTGACGGGATAAACCCTGCCAGCACTGCTGAGCCTGCCCACCTGCTCTGCTCGGCTCTGCCCGGCTCTGCCCGGCTCTGCCCGGCTCTGCTCGGCTTGGCTCAGCTCTGCCCAGCTCCCCTCACCCACCACTCCAATGTGATTCTGCAGTTAAATCGCCAGAAGAGTTGGGGATGATGTTAAGGCACGGTTCACCACTGGTGGAGTCCTGGCTGGGCATGCGACTGCGCTGGAGTGGGGACAGCCTGACTCACAGCTGGGCTGGGCATCAGGGACTGGAAGGGACCTCATCCAGTCCAATCCCTCTGCCACAGCAGGATCCCCTAGATCCAGTCACACAGGAACAGTCCAGGAGGGTTGGAAATGTCTCCAGAGAAGGAGACTCCACAACACCCCTGGGCAGCCCCTGCCAGGGCTCTGGCACCTTCACTGGCAAGAAGGTCCTTCTCACATTGATGTGGAACCTCCTCTGTCCCAGCTCACACCCACTGCCCCTTGTCCTA
>JAOXOE010000705.1:18418693-18433477 GCA_028565055.1 Phoeniculus purpureus | reverse complement strand
GGAAAGAGGGAAAAAGGGGCGGGAAGACAGAAAGGGGGAAAATAGGGGAAAAAGAGGAGGGAGGGGGAAAGAAGAGGGGAAAGATAAGGGGAAAAAGAGGGGGGAAAGAAGGGGAAAAATAGGGGTAAAAGAAGGGCAAAAAGAAGGGGAAAATAAAGAGAAAAAGAAGGGGAAAAGAAGGGGGAAAAGAGGGGAAAGAAGGGGGAAAAGAGGGGAAAAGAAGGGGAAAGAGGGAAAAAGGGGCGGGAAGACAGAAAGGGGGAAAATAGGGGAAAAAGAGGAGGGAAAAGAGGGAGAGAAGAGGGGAAAAAAGGGGGAAACATGGGGGAGAAAGAGGGGAAAAAGAGGAAGAGAAGAAGAGGGGGGAAGAGGGGAGGGAGAAAGATTAAAAAGATAAAAAAGAGAAGGCAAAAGAGGAGGAAAAAGAGCCAGGACGCCCAAAGGCGGCATTTCTGGGTGGCATAAGGGTTCCTGCAGAGAGCCTTTCCCTCCCACACCCATCACCACCCCCATGAGCTCTGTCCCATCTCCACCACCACTGGTGATCTGGATGGATGGAGCATCTGGCTCTCCTGGGCTGCTCCAGCTGGTGGGTTTGGAGGTTCCTGGGGCTGGCTGGGTTGCACCCAGGGTCTGCTGGCTGCGGGTTTGCTCCCCACTTGGCAGACCCCACCAGGGGTGGGCGCCCCGTCAGCCACAGGCTGCCACAATCCCCCCGGTGCTTTGGGCCTCTGGGTTTGTTTTTACCTTCCACAGCCAACAAAATCCCTGTGATCCTGCTGGGAAGGTGTCTGGGAGGGATTTCAGTGTAGGGGATGCTGGAGGGGCAGGAAGGGAGTGAGGGGAGGAAGGGGAGCTGGTGGTTGGTTTCCTCCTGGGCTGGCACAGAAGATGCAGCGCTGGGTGAGCTGAGCTTGGAGTGTTTGTGTAGATCTGTCTCCTCCAAACATCCTCAGGAGCTGACTGACAGCCCTTGGAATCGAGCACTCAGCTCCACATCACCCACCTCGAGCGCCAGGGAAGCCAGGCAGGACCACACGGGGTGAGGGGAGACACCCTGCCCGGGCTGTGCCCAGCGCTGGGGCAGCGCTCACCCTCTCCCCAGGCATCTCCCATCGGTTATCCCCACGGGATGGAGGAATTGCCCAGCGTGAGGGCTGCCAAGACCAAGCTTGGTGGTGATGTTCAGTGTGAGCTGCTAACCACGGGGCAACCCAAAGGCTCCTGCCAGCCTGGCAACCTCCTTGCCAGCTCTCTGGCTGCACCCCAGGTGCTTCCCTGCAGCACTAGGGCTGGTTTTGGGGTGAAACAAAGGTGTTTGGCAGCTGCTGTCGAGGCACCCAACCAGGGCACAGGCAACCCCAGGAGATGGTGACACAGAGGGCACCAGGTGCCACCGAGGTGCTAGCCCCCAAAACCACCCTCCCTGCCACCAGCAGGCCACGGGAAGCAGCAGAGCAGGCACCATGCAACTCCCGTTTCCCTGTGTGTCCTCTCCCGCTCCGCTCCCCTGCCTCGGGAGCCCACGTGTTTGCCTGGAGGAGACAACTCTGCTTTCTCCACGTTATATTTTGCCCCCCCAAGAGCTATAAATAGACCTCCAGAACCACTCGCCACCAGCTTCCCGTCTGCACATCAACACCGTCGCCACCACCGGTCTCTAATCTGGGCTCAAAGCTGCGTAATTTGGGGCTTTAGCGACCCCACAAATCTGCAGGCGGGGAGCTGGGAGCTTCCCCTGGATGCCCAGCCCTGGGTGATGGGGATGACCAGTCGCACCCGGCGCTGGGGATGCATCTTCTCTGTGTCCCCCAAGGATGGGGCTGTAACTGGGGCTGCTGGCAGCAGGGATTTCTCAGGAGCTGCTGGAGGTCACAACTTTTTGGGGAGCTGCAGGGCTGGAGGTGATGCCTGGGGATCATTCAGGTTGACAAAGACCCTCCCTGGATCATTGAGTCCAACCATCAACCCTACTCACCCCTAAACCAGACCCACCCAACACCACATCTAAGCGACTTTTAAACTCATCCAGGGGTGGGGACTCAACCCCAACCCTGGGCAGCCCATCCCAGGGCCTGACATTCCACCTTTGCATCCCCAGGACTCGCTGCCCAGGGCTGGCAGCTCCAGGGTTCACCCAGCTCAGCCCCTGGCAAAGCACCGCTGCCAACCCACACTAAACCCAGTTTCTCCCCACTTCCCAGCCAGGATCCTCCCCGCTCCCCCAGGGCAGGGGATGCTTTTGCTGCTCCCAGCCCAGCCTCTGCAGGGCAGCTGGTTTTGCCAAGCTGGGGCTCCCATGAGCAGCACAAGGGAGAGTCACCCCAAACCCTGGGTGCCTGTGTGTTCCCTTCCCAGCCTCTGAGCTCTACTGGGTAGCTGGTTTCAGTGGTTGATGACTCACGACCTCAGCACATTGTGGCAGAGCTGCTCGGAGCGCTCACACTGCAAATTAGGGGTCAGTGGCCGGGTGCCCGGTGACTTCAGATAGAGCAGAGGGTGCCTGTTTGTTTGCTGAAGAGCTTTGACTTCAGTGGGAGGGGTTGGGATTGGGGTTTGTTTCTCTCCTGAGGAAGAAGGAAAGGCTGGGGACTTCAAAACGCAGGGAGCTGCTGGAGCTGCACTGGGCTCAGGATCCAGCTCGTGTCTCCATCCAGGACATCGGCTCTGCTGCCTTCGATGCCTCTGCATGGGTCTCATTTGTGGGGTGTGGGTATGGCAGTGGGACCAGGAAGCTTCTCCCCAGGTGGCCTGTGGGTCCCAAGGACCAGCACCCCAACTTCTGGCCCTCCCAGGTGTCTTCATAGACATCTGCAGCCCATTTGCAGCACTGAGGTGGGAACAGGAAACTTCTCCCCAGGCACCTGTAGGTCCCAAGGGTCACCACCTCACCTCCTGGCTCTCCTACATTCACAGCTCGTTTTGCAGCACTGAGGTGGGTGGTGTGGGATCAGAACCATTATGCCCAGGTGGTCCCGAGAACCAGCACCCCAAATCCTGGCCCTCCCAGGTATCTTGATCAACATCTGCAGCCCATTTGTGATGCTGAGGTGGGTACGGCAGTGGGAACAGGAAACACCTCCCCAGGTGCCTGTAGGTCTCAGGGACCACCACCTCAAATCCTGGCCTCCCTGGGTATCTGGATCAATGTCTGCAGCTCACTCGCAGCACTGGGGTGGGTTGGGCAGTGGGAACAGGACCTTCATCGCCAGGTGTCTGTGGGTCCTGATGACCACCACCCCAAATCCCAGCTCTCTCCTGTTTGCAGCTCATTTTGCAGCGCTGAGGTGGGTTGCAAGGAACCTTTATCCCCAGGTGTCTGTGGGTCCCAAGGACCAGCACCCCAAATCCGGGCTCTCCCACGTTCCCAGCTGGTTTCGCAGCGCCGAGGTGGGTTGCCGGGAAGGAGCCTGCTGGGATAATCATCCCTTTGATTCCCAACAAAGGGAAGGAGGCGGCTGAGCTAAACGCCTCCCCTCTGAAGTGCTGTTTGCTTGTTTTGCTTTCAAGAAAAATAAACCCCCCCTTCCGTGTGTTTGCGGTGCTGGCTGGGTGCTGCAAACACCAGCCCCAGCCCGAGGGCAAGGCACTGCCAGGGCAGAAGGAGCTGGAATGACCCTACGGCGGCGAGGCAGGAGGGGCTCTGGGTGCTGACCCCCTTTGCTCCGTGGGGTGGAAGCATCTGGCTGGGTTTGCAGGATGTTCTCCCCCATCCCCTCCTGGGGCTTCCCCTCACTCATGGCCGCCGCAGCAGCTCTGCTTCCCAGGCCCCAGAACCACCAGTCTGGGTGCAGAGGTGGGTTGGGAGGACCCCACTCCTCCCTCTCTGCCCGCAGCCAGGTCGAGGTTTTGCATTTTATTTGCATCTGCAGTTTGTTTTTGCCTCCTCCTACTCCCAGGCTGCAGCTGGGGGTGCAACGAGCAGCGATGAAGCCCCAGCGTCAGCAGCTGCCCCTGCACTGCAGATGTGCCAGATGTTCCTCCCCAGCGCTGGACATGAAGCTGTTGGAATGCAGAGCCTGGACCCGGGATGGGAAAGTGCTGGTGCTGGGCTGGAAGGATGTGCAGCTGCTCCTCACTGCCCCATGGCTGACCAGTAGGATGGATGCTCCTGGTCCAGACTGGGGAAACTGGGAGCAGCTCCCAAAGTTCCCCACAATTTGAGAGTGTTTGGGGTTCAGCTGGAGAAGAGAAGCTCCAGAGAGACCTTTCAGGGCTTAGAGAAAGGTGGGGACAGACTTTTCATCAAGGGCTGTGGGACAGGCCCAGGGGTGATGGTTCAGCTGCCAGAGGGAGAGTCAGACTGGAGAGAAGGAAGAGTTTGTTGGTGCTGAGGGTGTGAGATCCTGGCCCAGGGTGCCCAGAGAGGTGTGGGAAGCACCGTCCCTGGCACCATCCCAGGGCAGGTTGGCTCTTGGGGTACACTGAGCACCCTGCTCTGCGTGGGGATAGCTCTGCTCAGGGCAGGGGGTGGCTCTGGAGGAGCTGGGAAGGTCCCTTCAACACACACACACCCCCACACCCCTCCCCGCACTCCCGTGGGGCAGAGCAGAGCAGGCAGAGGCACAGGCAGGGCCAGGGCTGACAGTCCCATCGCTCGACGGGGCGAGAGGCGGCTGCTTCTCTTCCCTAGGGCTGGTGTGGAAGCGCCGGCATCTCCGACAGCCGTAATCTTCTGCCGGGTGTCATCATTATGGAAACGAGCTGTAAATCTTCCCTTGATGTTATGTAGATCCGGGACGGTTTGCCTCACGGGAACAGCCAGCGTTAAGAAATAGGGTGTCGAACATCCAGATTAACGCACTGCAGGAGCTCAGCTCGGGAAGGGGCTGCCTCGGCGGCTGCGGGAACCGCGACGGGCAGCTCCCGGGGCTAGGTGCTCGTCCCACACCCATCCCCTGCGGTTCTGCTCCCCCGAAACCCCTCCATTTCCTCTGGGGAGAACATGACGGCTGCTCAACAGACATAAACCCCCTCTGTTTGGGTGTTTTTGCTACCCCGCTGCTCCCAGCCCAGCCGTGTCCCCACCGTCCAACGCTGCCCAGCCCAACCGGCTCTGCATCCTCCCCCCCCCGTCTCCGGCAGCCCCTTTAGTCTTAGGGAACAGAGAGAGATTTATTATTTTTCCTTTAAATACCTATTCTTTTTCCTTGGGTTTTGTTTCCGTCTGACATCCGCGAGTCTCCTGTGAAATGCAAATTAATTAGATTCTAATTACTCGCCGTGTGCTGTTGCTGTTCCACTCTCTTGTTAGGTTAGTCTAACATCTCTGTTGTCAGCTGCGGGTTGTATGTGTTCAGCCCATTAAAAGTGATCCCTGTTCAGCGGGAGACAGGCAGAGCTCAGAGACGCTTCTCCCGCTCCTGCTGGGGCTTTGTCAGCAGTTCCCAGCAGCCGCCGAAGGAAAACCTCGGCTTTTTAAGGTTTTTATCATTTTGATCGCTCAGTTTTTCTCTTCTGGGGTTGTTTTTTTTTTAATAAGGAAATGTTTGCTGAGCATCAGACGGCCCCTTTGGTTCACGTCATGCTGGTCTCCTGGGACCCCTCTCCATGCCCTTCCAAGACCAGTCCCAGAGCCCTCTGTCCTGCTAGGAGGACCCTCAGTGTGGGGATGTGCATGCCTGCAGACCCCTCTGTCTGTAAGGGATCCCATCGCTGCCCTCTGCCCTCTCTGTGTCCTGGTGGGAAGGTAGACCCCAAACTACATCCCATTGCTGATGCCCACTTCACTCCACCCTCCATGGAGCCCTGCAGACCCCCAGCCTGGGAGAGCGGGGTCCTGAGTCTGTGGGAGCAGAGCACACCCCTGAGCTGGGGCTGGAGGCAGGTGTTTGCAGCCCTCTTGTCCTTTTCTCTTCCAGTAAATCGCTTGGGGTGACATTTCCCAGAGGTTTGACTTCACTGCTGGGTGCAGGGCTGAGTGACCCCAGCTCTTGCTGAGGCATCAATCCTGATCCACTGCCCCAGCCCCTGGGCTGCCTCTGGCCCTTTGCTGGAGCCTTGCATTGCCGAGGAGCTCCTCAGAGCTCCGCAAAGCTGAGGAGAGACCCCAAAGCATCCCTGCTCCAGCTCAGACCAGCTTCCTTCCCAGCTGTTGAGCCCCAGATGTGTGTTTTGGGGGCAGAGGGTCCTGTGCCAGCACCTCCCCAGTCCCCTCAGGCACAGAACCACAAAGATGCTCCACAAACCACCACCGAGCAAACCAGACCCAAGGTTCTACTGATCCTTTGGTCGGGTTTTTCCCCTCCTCCAGGCGCTGCACAGCCCATAACCAGTGTTAGAACACAAGCAGGATCTTCTCCCAGCTCCTTGCGGTGCGGGGAGCCCGGCTGGCTGCTCGCAGGGCCGTGTTTGTTGCCCTAGGAGACACGGCTGACAAGCATCACGAGCTTTGAAAGTCAATTGCTCGCTGGAGTTGAAAATGTGTTCTCAGGTACCTGGCTGATAGGTCCTCCGCGAGGAGGAGGATGTGGCTCGAATGCTAAGTGAAGCAGAGCTGGATCTGGCCCCTCGGGCGAGATTGCTGGGCTCTGATAAGATGCTGAGTGGCCACCTGGATACCTGAGCACCCAGTCCTTGCTCTCCAAGAGGCACCATTGATATTCAGGCTGGGCTTTCTTTTGCTCCTAGAGAAAGGATTTGGGATGGAAATGAAGGGGGATGAGACGTTTCCTTTGCTCTGGGGAAACGCTGAGCAGTCTGGGTTTTCCATCACCCTGGGACCAACAGCCCTGCTTGAGCCCTGCCTTGCTGGGGCAAGAACCTGGCCACTGGTAGCTGGATGCCATCAGCCTCCCAACCCCTGTTGGCCCCCCCAACCCAAACCGTTCTGTGGTGCTGTGGGACCCGGTGAGGTCTGAGCATCTCCCGTAGTGGGCTGCAGGAGCCTAGGTTTGACAGTCGGAGTGGGTGATCATCCAGGTTGGAAAAGACCCCCAGGATCATCGAGTCCAACCATCACAGAATCATTAGGATTGGAAGGGACCTCAAAAGATCATCTAGTCCAATCCCCCTTGGAACAAGGGAACAGGAATATCACCCCTACTCTACAAGGTCACCCCCAAACCACATTCCCCAGCACCACATCTAAGCGACTTTTAAACTCACCCAGGGATGGAGACTCAACCCCCACCCTGGGCAGCCCATCCCAGGTCCTGACCACACTGTCCATGTAGGTCTCTTCCAACCTTAGTGATTCTATGAAGCCCTGATGGAAGTTACGTCAACAAAGTGGTTTGGCTCTGCTGGGATGGGTGATGGACCTCCTCAGTCCGCTCCAGTCCTACCCCTGGCTCTGTTGGGGCTGCAGCATCCAGAGGTTCTGCAGGGGAGATGCTGGGCTTGGGTCGCCCACCTCCCTGTGGCAGGTAGCCCACTGGTCAGGCTGGAGTTTGCAGAGCAGAGCCCTGACCCCCATCCATCCTGCTCAGGGAGCTGAGCACCTGCTGGCTGGGAGGGGACCCCATCCCGGCGCAGCAGCCGCACGCGTTTGATGCGGCTTAAATTCACCTCGATTGCTGTCTAATGTTTTAAAAAGACACTTTTCCCCTAACATGTGAGAATAATGTAGGAGAACTAATGTTCCCTTATGAAATCCCTCTCAGAAGGATGATAAAAGGGCACTTTAATCTGCCGCTGTGAGGGAGGGATGTCACCCGAACAGGTGGAATCGTGGAATAAATACAATCGCTAATGAGGGCGGCAGGATTTGCATCTCCCGACTTCTCCACAGCACCTGCTCTCCCTTATTGTGATTTAGTTCTCCCCTTCTCCCCCCACTCCTACAGAAACAGCCTCATTTGGGTTCCTGGGGACGGGTGGGGGGGGTCAGGAGAACCTGGGGGTTCAGGCTTCTGGCTGTGATTAAGTCTCCCTCTCCAAGCCTGTAAATGTCAGGGAAGCAGGGCCTGGGAACTGAGGGCTCCATTAAGTTTTCCCTATGAAATTAAGCTCCTTTATTGCCTTAAACGAGAGCTGCCGCCTAATGATGGACCCATGCAAATCCCCAGCTGTGTTCCTGAGCCAAAGGGCTGGTTCCCACCGCAGCAGGGAGATGCTGCTGGGGAGTGTCGGGTGCAGGGGACCAGCTCCCAGACCGGTCCTTCCCAGAGCTTTTAGCAGCTGGGATGGATCACACCTTACCCCATGGAGAGTCCTCGCTACTGACACTGCCAGCGTTCTCTGCCCACGCTGGTGTCACCAACAGAACAGCAGCATCACCCCCAAATACAGCAATCGCTCCCAAAGAGCAGCATCAGTCCCCCAACAGCAGCATCGGACCCCCCAACAGCAGCATCGGACCCCCCAACAGCAGCATCGGACCCTTCAACAGCAGCATCGGACCCCCCAACAGCAGCATCGGACCCTTCAACAGCAGCATCTCCCCCAGACAGCAGCATCAGTCCCCCAAAGAGCAGCATCGATCCCCCAAACAGCAGCCTCACCCTCAAATATCATCATCACCTCCAAACACCAGTATCACCCTCAAATCCCACCTGAGCACCAGCATCACCCCAGCCCAGCATCGCCCCACTGGAAGCCCAGAGGACCCCAACAGGCTGTGAATGTGCTCAAGGTGCTGCTTAACAGCCCTGCACAGGCAGGGGCTGCCCCGGGTGAATGTTTTTAGGTCTTGTTTCTGCTTGTGGCTACAGATGTCCCCATCGGGTACCCTGATGGCCTTCGGTGCCACCAGCAGCTATGGAAAATCATGGGATCATCCAGACTGGAAAAGCTCTTCAAGCTCACCCAGCCCAACCCTGACCCCAGCTGTCCCAACCCACCCCCAAACCCTGGATTTGATGGTGAGAAGCTTCTCACTCGTGAATCAGGGTGCTCGGTGTCCCACTGCAGACCCGCTCTGACCTCCAGCTAAGTGCCCTAACCCCAAGGGATCAAATGGACTCCTGTGGGGTCCAAGCCTCTGTTTTCTCCTTGACCTTCATCACCTGTTGAGCTGCTCCTCCTCTTCTCTGCATGTGGAGCTCGTTGCTCCCAACCCAGATGCTCCCAGTGCTGCCTGCACCACTGGCAGCCCAGTCTGACCAGTCTGGCTCAGGAAGCATCAGCACCCAACATCCAGCCGCTCCCCATCTTGATGCCAAGCACCATCACTGTGAGGAGCTGGAAATGTGTCTGAGCACAAGGATTTGTTTGAGCATCGACAGGAACCTGTGCTGGTTCAAACATAGAACCATGGGGTCATCATGGAAAGGACCTCCAGGAGCAGCAAGTCCAGCTGGCAGGGAGATTGGACTAGCTGATCTTTGGAGGTCCCTTCCAACCATTAGGGTTCGTCCCGTCCAATCCCTAATGATTCTGTAACAGCTCTCTAGCCCCCAGATCATGGCCTCAAGTGCTCCAGCTACTTGGGTTTTAAATCCCTCCAGGGATGGGGACTCCACCAGCACCTCGCTGAGCAGCCTGTTCCAGTGCCCAACTCAGCAAAGAACCTCTTCTGAAGATCCAATTCAAACCTCCCCTGATGCAACTTGGGGCCATTTCCTCTTGTCCTGTCATTAGGAATTTGGGAGGAGAGACCAGCAGCAGCCTGGCTACCACCTCCTTGGAGGGAGCTGTGGAGAGCAAGAAGGTCTCCGCTCAGGCTCCTCTTCTCTGGACTCAATAGCTCCAGTTCCCTCAGCTGCTCTCTGCACAGAACCTGCTGTCCATCCCTCATTAAAAATCCCTGCGGTTGATTTTTAATGGCCTCTCTAAGTGTTTGATTGGAGTCACCACCCTGGGGACAGAGGGCTAGCAGCACACACCTTGTCGGGAGGTGTCAGTTGGAGCCGTGCCATCGTGGGCCAGTGTTTCGCAAAGATCAATAGCCCGTCTGTGAGGGTGTATCGGGATCGTCTTCTCCCACCGCTCGCGCTCGGCACCGATCCGGGGACACAGGAAAAGTGTGGGAACCGCTCGGCGGCGGCGCCTGAGCCAGTCGGAGGAGAGGTTGAGTCACTGCGCGGAGCGCGAGGACAAGGGTTCATTGATCGGCTGCTGGAACGTACGTCCCCGATGAGGAGGATTTGCTGCCAGCGCTGTGACCCGGCGGCGGCTGAGCTTAGGGCACAAAAACGCGTGAGAGCATTGGGAGGCCCCGAAATGGGCGCCGTGGTGGCGGTGCCGCTCCCAGGCCACCAGCGACGTGCCCACAGGCAGCAGCCAGGCTCGGGCTGATGGCATCTTCAATGTTCATCATCCCAGCTCCTCAAAATCGATTTTAGCCTGATTTCATTGCCCAGGGGATGAGAAGATGCATCCAGGGCATCTGGAGGTCATCAGCCGATGGATGGAGTAAGAGGAACCTCCCAGCACCCACCACCTATAAATGGTGCCTGGGGGAGGAGCGTTTGGAGACAGGAGCACAAGAGTGTCCCTGGGGTGGGCACCACCTGGGGTGGGCACAGAGGTTACCACGGTGCTGTGAGAGACCTGCACAGAGTGGTTCCCATGGAGAGCTGGCCATGGAGAGCTGGCCATGGAGAGCTGGCCACGGGAAGGCTGGCCATGGAGAGCTAGCCACGATGAGCTGGCCATGGAGAGTTGGCCATGAAGAATAGGCCATGGAGAGTTGGCCACAGAGAGTTGCCCATGAAGAGTTGACCACAGACATTTGGCCACAGAGAGCAGGCCACACAGCTGGCCAAGGACAGTTGGCCATAGAGAGCTGGCCATGGAGAACTGGCCACAGAGAGCTGGCCACAGAGAATAGGCCATAGAGAGTTGGCCACAGAGGGTTGCCCATGAAGAGTTGACCATGGAGATTTGGCCATAGAGAGCAGGCCACATAGTTGGCCAAGGAGAGTCGTGCACATAGAGTTGTCCATGGAGAGTTGTTCCGTTCCAGGTGCTGTGATCATGCGCTGAGCTCTGCCATTGCATCAGAGCGGGCAGAGATGTGGGTGCAGCAAGCCACTGGCCATGGTGAAGAGCAGCCCATGGGGACCTGCGCCTTTGGCAGGGAGCAGAACTGCAACCCACCTCACATGTCATCAGCAAGGCAGAAGATCGCTCCGCTGGCAACACCCGAGGTGAACGCTGGATCTCCTCTGCCATGGGATGTGAACACACAGGAGCACGGGGACGCTCAAGTCAGTACTTCTCCATACACGGAATACTCCTCCGTGCATGGACTACTCCTCTGTGCATGGAGTAGTCCTCTGTGCGTGGACTACTCCTTTGTGTGTAGAATACCCCTCCATCCATGGAGTACTCCTTTGTGTACGGAATACTCCTCCATCCATGGAGTACTCCTCCGTGTACAGAATACTCCTCCATCCATGGAGTACTCCTCAGTGCACGGAATACTCCTCCATCCATGGAGTACTCCTCAGTGAACGGAATACTCCTCCATCCATGGAGTACTCCTCAGTGCACGGAATACTCCTCCATCCATGGAGTACTCCTCAGTGCACGGAATACTCCTCCATCCATGGAGTACTCCTCCGTGTTCGGAATACTCCTCCGTCCATGGAGTACTCCTCCGTGTACGGAATACTCCTCCATCCCTGGAGTACTCCTCAGTGCACGGAATACTCCTCCGTCCATGGAGTACTCCTCCGTGTACGGAATACTCCTCCGTCCATGGAGTACTCCTCCGTGTACGGAATACTCCTCCGTCCATGGAGTACTCCTCAGTGCATGGAGAACTCCTCCGTGTACGGAACACTCCTCCATCCCTCGAGTACTCCTCTGTGTACGGAATACTCCTTCATCCATGGAGTACTCCTCAGTGCATGGAGTACTCCCCTGTATGTGGAATACTCCTCTGTGCACGGGATACTCCTCCGTCCATGGCATTTCCCGTGCATGAGCGCCGGCCGGCAGCCGGGCTCAGAGCCGCCCTTGCCTCCCTCTGCCCTCTGCCACGAGGCAGCGCGGTGGGAGCCGGTTGCTGCCCTGGCCGGGAGCCGTGGGGGGCCGGGAGAGCAGAGCCCGGCCAGCGGCACGCGGCGCGGGCAGCGCTTCCGTCCCGGAGCGAACCCGGCGCTGCTTTGCGTGGGGGTTCAAGGGCTGCGCCAGGGCTGCAGGTGCTTCAAAGGGATGCAAAGAGCAGACGTTGAAGTGGTAACTCCTGCACCCTCGGAGCAGCTCCCGACCAGTCCGCCCTGTTTGCCGACTGCCGTGAGCGTCTCGGCTGCTTATTTAGAGCCTTAAATCGGAAGCGGCTTCCTGGAAGCCACTAGGGCCCAACCTTTCCACTCCGGGGTCTGAGGGCTGAGGCCGAGCACAGCGCTGAGGCACAGCTGTGATAAACCTGCTTTTAATCTCCACCGGGCGCTTTTCCCCTGCATTCCGGGGCTGAAGGATGAGGTGCGAGGCGGCCGCACCGAGCGCTAGTAAAACTCACCGCCGTGTAACCCATCACCTTCTGCACGGGGCAGCGCCGGGCTTTGGGGACCACCGGGCGCGGCGGAGAAGGCACCGCGTGAATCTCGGGGGGCTGCGCTCCCGCAGTCTATGGGGGGACCTCATTCCTCCCGAAAGGAGCCGCTGAGTGACTTCGCCGGGGGCTTCACTGTTTGTAGCCGATGAGCAGAAACCTCCCACTTCATTTTTTAGGGAAGGAGAGCAGCGGTGACACGAGTCTGACTCTGTTCCAAGGGGATCCTGCTACAGAGGAGCATCCTCCTGGTGAAGGACCCACAGATCACAGAATCTCGGGGCAGGAAGGACCTCGAGGTTCATCTGATCACAGAATCATTCAGGTTGGAAAAGCCCCCCGGGATCATCCAGTCCAACCATCAACCCTGCTCTACAAGGTCACCCCTAAACCAGATCCCCCAACAGCTAAGTGGCTTCTAAACTCACCCAGGGACCCTTTTAGTCAAAAGGAGCTGGTCTGGTCCCCTGTCCAGCTGAACCTTCAAGGGGTTTGGTGCTGGGGACTCTGGGACTTCCCTGGGGGGTGATTCCAGTGGCTCATTGGCTGTGTGGAGGAAACCTTCACTCCTGTGTCCAGCTGGAATCTCCCCAGGAATCACTTGTACCCATCACCCCTATTCTTCTCCATGGGACTGCTTGTGGAAAGGGAGTCTCGTCCTTGTAGCCACCCGATAAACACCAGAGCATGGCGAGGTCTCCCTTCTCTCCAGGCTCTCCAGTCCTCTCAGCCTTTCCCATGAGCTTCCCAGTCCTTGGGTCATCCTGGTGGACCTTGTCCAGCAACAAACCCAGTCCTCTCAGCCTTTCCCATGAACTACCCAGCCCTTGGATCATCCTGGTGGCCCTTCTCTGGACCTTCTCCAGCCTGGCCACAGCTTTTTTATGCAGCAGGGACCAGAACTGGAGCCATAAACCCAGCATCCCACCAGCTCACTGCAACACACCCTTCACCTGTCCAGTGGGACCCCCAGCTCCTTTTCCAGCCAGATTCCAGCTCCCAGGTTACGTGCTCCCCACTTCAAGACCTCCCACACCCAGGAGGACCTGTGGGGTGGTGGCTGGGGAGTCGCAGCTGCCCGAGAGGCTGCTCTGCTGCAGCTGGCAGAGAAGTCTGGCAGAGAGGTTCTTGCCACCCCTTGTGGGGTTAGGATCCCCTGAGGGCGGCTGCATGCCCTGGTGGCTGTGAGGTTAGAGGTCCCCACTGCCCTCGGTGGCTATCAGGGCTGTTGAAGCACACGGGGGGCCCCTGCTGCCCTGTGCCCACACATTGTGCCAGGGGAGCTCCCTCCGGGGCAGGAGAAGGGGTGGATCAGAGCGAGAAATGAAGGGGCTGGCTGCGGGGGGACACTGGGGGTTCCCCTTCTGCTGCTGCCTTGAAAATAAACCCCACAGGTGAGCCCTGGGGCTGCCCTCCCCAGCCCAGATCGCTGGTGGCTGTGAGCTCCCAGTTGGACTGGGCTTAAGCAAAATCCCCGGGGCTCCCAGCCAGGCTTGGGTTGCTCTGAGCTTTCAGTCACTGGGATGCTGGGATGTCTGCTCCAAACTGGGGCTGGGCAGCAGGAAGCTGCGGAGGTCACGTCCAGGAGAGGGGAAGGACGTGGCCACCACTGAGCAGATCCACATGAGCCACGGCTGTGGCACAGACAGCATGCTCACCACAGCTCTCATTTCCCCTCTTGAGGCTGAGCCCTGGGCTTGCAGGAGCCCACAGGACACCCAGCAGCCCTAATCCTTCACCCCTCCATGGCAAACCCCACAGAGCCCAACCGCCAGCTCCACCACGGGGCTGGATCCTGCCCCACCTGGCTGCAGAGTCCTGCTCCAGGGTCCCAGAGCTGAGCTGGGATGATGCTGAGCTGGGACTGGCCACCAGCCCCACAGCGAGGAGGGAGGTTTGGTTTCCAGGGCCGGGCTTAGCCCTGTCTCTTCATCTGGGCTTTTAAGCCGCCAGGGCTAATTGCCGAGAAAAGAGGCATCGGAGCGGGGAGAGACTCAAACCCAGCCCTCGAAGCCGCAGAAACCTACGGCCGTGGGAGCACTTCAAAGGCAGAGAGTTGACCCAGCACTGGGAGGGTTAAACTGGAGCTCAGGGATCGCCCCCCACGTCTCCCAGGCAGCAGAGGCACAGGGCAGGAGGTGCTGGTTTGGGTGCCGGCGGGGGCTGCAGGACCGGGTGCGGTGGTGGCCGCGTGGGGAGGCTCAGTGGGGCGGCAGCGGCGGCTCCGGCGGGCGGGGGGTTGCCCGGGCAGGGCTTCATTTTAATAAAAATAAATTGAAAAATGTTGTTGGAGAGGCTGTTCCAGCTCCAGAGGGAAATCAAGTCCGTTTCGGAGCCGACGGAGCCAGGATGTGTTTTGGTTATCTCTGCTCCCTGGAAGGACCTCAGATAGCGGGGGA
>JAOXOE010000705.1:18392940-18403530 GCA_028565055.1 Phoeniculus purpureus | reverse complement strand
CGCCTACCTGACCCCATTAGCAGCCACCTGCTGAACCCCCTTGGCCCCAGAAACTTGTGTGATGGTCTGATTCCTGCATTCCTTGGAATATGGGGTGGTAGCCCCTACCTGATGCCATTGGCAGCCACCTGCTGAACCCCGTTGTCAGCCCCCTACCCAACCCCACTAGCAGCCACCTGCTGAACCCCATTGACACTCCCTACCAAACCCCGTTATTCTGGGGTGGTGGAAGGTCTCTGTGATGTTCTGGTGTGTTTTTATCGAGAGAAGGATCAGCTCCAGGTCTCCATCCTCCATCCCATAGTTGAAATCAGTGACCCAGGGCTGGAGTTTGGGGTGGGGTGGCCCAAAGTCCAGATCTGGGGTGGCCTGGTCTGCTGCACTGGGGTGTTTTGCCCCAAAACCATGGAGGTTCTGTCCTGTTTGCAGTGTTAGGAAGGCTGAGGGGTGCTCATAGGATTGGTCCCTACAAGCCATGGGAAGGGTTTGCAGACCTCCCCTGCTCGGTGGTGCTGTAGGGTTGGGCCCCACAAGTTTGCAGCCCGTGTCCCCAGGAGCTCCTGAGCGCTGGGAACCCGGGGCGGGTTATTTTTAGGGTTTTTAAACTTCCCGCTGCCACAGCCGCAGGTGTAAAGACGAGAGCCCGGGTGGCCGGGGCAGGGATTTCACACCATGCCGTGGCCCCGCTCCAACCCCACTCCGTGGCCCCGCTGCTTTGGGTCCCTCGGCTCGTTTCGAGGGGGATGGGGGCAGCGCCGGCGGCCGCGCCGTTCCCTGACTGATTTATGGCTGGTGCAGATGTTTCCTCTGATATTTCCCTGTTCCCCCCGACCCCGGAGTGTTTCCACCCCAGGGCTGCTCTGTGTGTAGGGGCAGGTCACATTCTTGGCAGGGATAGGGGTTCGGGGGGCTGTGATTTGGGATTTCAGGTTCTCCTCGCCCCGTTTGGTGCTCCCATGGGTGCTGGGGCTGACTGGGTGCCTTATGGGGTGCCTTGTGCAGCCCCCCCCAGGTCCTTCACCTATAGGGGATGTGATCCAGCGGGGGCATTGAGACTGCCAGGGGTTGGGGGGCTGCTGTGGGGTTGGATGGGGAAGGTGTGGGGTGTCCCCCTGTTCCCTGGGGGATCCCCTTTTACCCCCTATTTGGACTTTTAATGGGGACAAGCAGAGCTTCACAGGCTGGCTACTGGGAGAAGCTGAACTGGACAAAGAGTCAAAGAGGGTTGAACCTCTCAGCAGGGAACCTCGTGGTCCTAAACCTAAAGTAGTGGCCACCAGTGTCATCCCACTCCCCAGATCCCAAAGGGGTCTAGTCTCCTCCTGCAGAGTGTGAAGCTTTCCCCCCACATCACCGGTGGGATTGGATGGAAGTGCTGCCCTCCCCTCCACTGTGGGGTTTGCCCTCCCAGTATGGGGTTTATTCTGGAACTGGGAGGAGGGTCTGACACGAAGCAGCTCCTAGGATGTGCTGAGTGCTCGCTGCATCCCCATCCCATAGGGGATTCATCCCAGGGAATAAAAGTTTAATAGGGTTGCCCATTAAACGTGGAGGTTTATAGGGCCCTAATCGATGCATCGGGGCCAGAAAGTCCTTGTGAAGAGGTTTTACCGATCACCAAACTGGGTGGAGGTGGCTTGTGGGGTCTCTTTGCTTTTAGGGCTGATTTTCCAGCCCAGCATCCTCACTGTTGGGTCCTCAAGGCAAGGGCTGAGTGTCTTTTGGGGTTTTTCCTTCTCACAGCAAGGGCTGAGTGTCTTTTGAGGGGGTTTTTCCCCCTCACCAAAGCAACAGTGGAGCATCTTTTGGGGTTTTGTCTGTATCGGGGTGAGGATGGAGCATCTTTTGGGGATTTTCCTCACCAAAGCAGCACCTGAGTGTCTTTTAGGGTTTTTGTCCCCTTGTGACAGTGAGGATTGAGCATCTTTAGGGGTCTTCCCTCCAGTCTTCATTCCTCGCCATATTTGCTGGTGGGTGTCACCGAGAGACCCCTCTGTGGGTCAGCACCCCATTAGGGCTGGGGTCAACCCCCTGAGCTGCTGTAGGGCTGAGCAGTGGGGATTAGGGTGCTGGGGGTAATCTGGGGAGAACATAGGGCTCCTCTGAGCAAGGAGGTGCTGGTGGCCACCTCAGGCTGGAGCGAGCCCCCTTTAATCACCGGTGCTCTGACTAATGAGCTGCTGGGGGCTGTCAGGAGGGATGTTGGGGGCCATTGTGGGATGTTGGGGGCCACTTGGGCACTGTTTGGGTTGGACGTGGTGGTGTTTGAACAGCTGCTGGGAGCCAGGTGGGAGCATCCCAGGAGCTTGTAGGGCCGGCTGGCACCTCCCCGAGCCCACAGGGGGGTTAGGGTGGTGGCCCCGGTGGTGGCACAAACCACACGCTGACGGCTGGGGTTTGCGGTTGAGCTGAGGGCAGTGAGTGGGCCCCAGTTAGAGGAACCCCAAGAGCTCTGGTATGGGCTATGGGGTAAGACCTGGGGTGCCCGGATCAGACCAGCACCCACCAGGAGCTGAGGGGGCTCCCACTAACAGCTGCTGGGTGTGGGTGGGATGTGGAGGTGTGGGGCTGACCCTACACCCCATCCCAGTGGGGTTCTGTGTCCTGGCATCTCCAGAGATCTGCTGCCACCACCCTAAGCATGAGGGGCTGGACTGGTGCCCAGGGAAACCCAGACTGGGCTACTGGAGCTGCTGGGGCTGGGCTGTGGCACCCAGTGCCATAATGGGGTGGAGACCCAAGCGCCCCGGAGGAGCGGAGCCGCATCCCCGAGGTGTGGGGTGGTGTCCCCAAGGTGCAGGGTTGTACCCCCACACTGCTGCGTGCGTGGAGATGCCTTTGGTGCCTCTTGTGATGGAGAGGAGGGATGACGGGGATGGGGGGTGCTGCGCAAGCCGCCTGTGGGCCACGGGGAGTGACTGGGTGCTGACCGCTGCTCTTCCTTCTCCTTCCCTTTCTCCAGACAGAAATTGCTAAGAGACTGAACACCATCCTAGCCCAGATCATGCCTTTTCTGTCACAAGAGGTGAGGATGTTCTCACACCCAGCACGGGGCGGGTGATGCTTCTCCTAGGGGTGGGCTTTCCCCAGTGAGGTCTCATCATGGGGGCATAGACCCACCACACCTGTCTTTTGGGGCTGTGGGGCTGCTTTGGGGTGCCCCACAGGGCTCAGGAGAGCCACAGACCCTGTAAGGGGCTCCACTCAGCCACAGGGCTTTGAGCACCCTGCTCTAGATGAAGGTGTCCCAGCCCATGCTGGGGGGGGTTGGACTAGGTGGGCTTTAAGGTCTCTTCCAACCCAGTGATTCTGTGGACCCAAAAGGGCTTTGGGGAGCTGCTTCATGGAGCAGGGAGGTTCCCACCCAAAGGTTCTATGGAGCCAAAAGGGCTCTGGGGAGCTGCCCCATGGAGCAGGGAGGATCCAACCCAAAGATTCTATGGAGCAAAGTGACTCCGTGGGGCTGCCCTACAGAGCAGGGAGGTGCAGTGGAGCTGCTGCTCCCATGAGCAGCGTGTAGACCCCCGGAAGAAGGTGGTGACCAGCCGTGGGGGTGTCCTGGCGTCCCCGTGACCCCGCTGTGCCCCTCGTGTCCCCCCGCAGCACCAACAGCAGGTGGCCCAGGCTGTTGAACGTGCCAAGCAAGTGACCATGACGGAGTTGAATGCTATCATCGGGGTACGTGGACTTCCCAATCTGCCTCTCACCGTGTGTATACCCCTTTTATTCCTATCATTTACCATAACCAGAGGCAACCCTGCGCTCAGCCGGGGCGAAGGGCGGCTCGCAGCCCACTCCGAGCCACCGACCCCCCCGACCTTGCAGTAACAGTGGGTGGCAGCCCAGTCCCCCTCCCCTGGGTGCTGATGCAGCACCGGGAGCCTCCTCTCTCCAGCTTGGTGCTGGGTACCCCACGAGGTTGGGGAGCCCCGGCAGAGCCTCCCCAAGCCCCCTGAGCCCAGGCTTGTCTCTGCGTGTGCTGTTTGATGTGAAATGTGCTGTAAACTGGACAGAGTTGTTGTTCCATTGACTGCCCCCACTACCTTCTGACCAGCTTCTCTCTCCCTCTGTCTCCGATGATGACTTTTAACGATTTAACCCTTTAATTGAGGTGGCAGCCTCTACCTCCACAGCGGACCAGCTCTCTCAACCCTGGGAGACCCCAGGCATCCCCCCATCCGGTGTCCTGGGGAAGGTGACTCCAGACCCCCCCTCCGTCCCCACTGGGCATCCAAGTTCATTTTCCACAAAATAACTGATTTCTAATGGTGGTTTTAACTCTTTCTCCTCCTTTCTTCAGCGTCTCAGAGCTTTAGCTCCCTTCTCTGCTCCTCCTTATGGGTAGCACCTAGTTGTAGCAGTGACCCTCCGGGCTCCCACAGCCTTTGGGGATGAGGAAAGCAGCCGACCCCTCGTGGTGTTTGAGGAAGTGTGTGGGGGGGGAGCGGGTCTGGACTAGTGGGGTGGCAGGTAGCCAGTGGTCTGCACCGCCCTGCGCGGTGGTGCTGGCTGCAGCAGCACGAAGGCTCCGCTTTGATGAGCTGCTCTAAGTGGCAGCCGGGAGCTGCTGGAGGCAGATATTGGAATTCAATTAAGGTAAACGAGCGGGGCCCGTGACCCCCGTTTTGAAGGTAATTGCTTGCTGGGATCAGAGCGAGCGGCGGCGCCCCGGCATGAAGCAGCCGGGCTCCACCTGATGGGCTCCTGCCACGGCCAGCAGGGAGCATCCCTCAGCATTGGGGGGTACCCCGGAGGGGTCCTACACTCGACTGGGTGAAGAGGAGGTTTGAACCCAGTCCTGTGCCAGCTGTGTGCTCTGGAGCTGCTGCAGGTTGCTGCTCTGTGCTGCTCAGCTGCCCCTGGGGTGCTGCTCGGTGGCCACCATGGCTGCCTTGATGGCCCTGGAGATGAGGAACCGAGGGGGTTTGGGTTGGGGCTTTCCCCAGTGACCAGAGATCAGCTGTTGTCGGGTTTCTCATGAGCTCTCGGCTCTCTTGAGTGGGTTTGTTGGCTTTTTGAGTGGAAGAGGGTCCCGTAGCTCATGGGGACCGGCCGCTCTGGTCCCCAGTAGCAAGAAGAGGGAGGAAGCTGCTGGTCACCAGCACCTTGGAGCCACCAGCCCCCCTCTCACGCAGAAAACCCGCTGAATCATTAAAATCCTCTCTCCTTGCCCCTGTGGAGGTCAAGAGCTGTTAATTTCATGCATCTAGGCTGCTGCCTTGCAGCTCCTGCGCTCCGGGCTCCTGTGCAGTGGAGCCCTGGGTTCGGTCAGAGCTCGGGGAGTGATTAGACCACTTCCACGAGATGTGGAGGCGAGGGCTGGGCTGAAGTGCTGAACCATTAAATGGGGGAACAAAGGGCCGGAGCGCAGTGTCCCTAATCCAATTAGGAACTCGCCAGCCCTCCTCCTCAAAACCACAGCCTCCTCCTGCTCTCCCCCCGACTCCCTTGGACCCCGGCATCGCCCCGTTGGTGCCTCTCCAGGCAGCTCCTCTTGCAGGGATGCAGGGGTTTGGGTGATGCTGAGGTCCCCACCCACCCGTGGGGATGGTTGGGGTCCTGCCGGCCAACAGGGAGCCCACCCCCCGACAGTGCAGAGTCCTGAGAGGGTGTGAGCTTGCCCTTGAGCCTGGGGATGTGTCGAGGAGGTCTCTGTCCTGGGACAGCGCCCCGAGTCATTGCGTGAGTGCCTGGCTCTGTAGGGCAGGACATGGAGCTGAGCACCCCATCGTGTCCCTGCCACCAGCTGAGGTGAGGGGCACCCACCCAGGGCATCTGGCTGGGTGCTTTTGGGTGCTGCTGCAGCTGCCTCTCCCCAGACTCTCTGCAGTGACACCCCCCCCCCCCAATGATTTTTTTTGTTGTTGTTTAAACCCCCCTTTTTTCAGGGAAGGGGCTGAGGGCTGGGGAGGGCAGGTGGGGTTTCCAACAGAGAAGACTCTGAGCGAGCAGCTGCACCGGGGAGACCCACGTGGGGTTTGTCCTTCTCCACGGAGCCTCCTGCCTGGGATTCCTGCACCCTGCGCTGTGGGGACCCTCCAGCACCTTCACCTGCCCCAGGGACGGGCACTGGGCTGTCACCTTCATGCCAGGGAACCTGCTGGACCCGGACGCTGCTCTTTCTCCAGCTCCCAGCTGTCGCCTTCACTCCCCCACAGCTGGATGGATGAAGCTTCAGGCCATGGAGACTTCCCCAGTGGATTCTACTTGCTGGTTCCTGCCTGTAAAGGGAAACAAACCACCTTCTGATGGTCTCTTGGGATGTGTGGGATATTGGCTTCGACCCACCCTGCGCTGGAGCGGGGCTGCTGCGAGGGGCACTCAGACCCCCATGGGGCCATCACCCCCACGTTGGCTGGTGGGTGCATGGATGGTTGGATGTATTTGCTGGCTGCTCACAAGACACAGAAGGAACCAGCTCTGGTGGTGATGCTTCCTTCCCCTGCTGCTGCTGGGGATGCTCATGGTTGGAGCTACATCATCTCCTGGGCTTTTACTGAGGCTGTGGCCCCCTCCCCATTGATGTTGCTGGGTTGGAGGGTTTCTGCGTGGAGCCAGGATGCTGCTACTTGTGGAGCTGCTGCAGGGGTTGGTTTGTCACCCCACAAGTGCTGGAGCAGATATTTCTCCCTGCTGTAGAAGTTGGAGGTTTTTGAGGATAAAACGTTGGCTCTGGGTGTTTTTCCAGCTCTTTGGGATCCAACACTACTGGAAGTTCCTGGGAGAGGAGTTGTACCTTGCTGGAAGAGCATCGCCGGAGGCTGGTCTCCTGGGTGATGCTTTGATGCAACGACCAGCCCTGCCTCTGGCTTCGACTGGGTGGAAATGGTGTGGGATTGGGACTGCCGAGAGCCTCGTGGAGTTCTGCAGGACCTGCGGGTTTCGTTCCTCTCGTCTTGGTGTTGGGGTTGATCCCAGCGAGGTTGGAAGGATTAATCCTGCCTGGAAACCACCTCAGGAGGCTCCCCTCGCCCTGCCAGCCCTGCGCTGAGGCCGTCTCCTCCGAGGATGCTCTGGGGATGGAGCAGCCCGGCAGAAGCAGCCAGAAAGCTCCTTCTCGTGAGGACACTGGTGATTTATGGGGCTTCCTCTAAGAGCTCTGCAGAGGGCTAATTGCCTTCTCCATTTGGCTTCTGCCACCGCCGAGACCTCTGCACTGCCTGGGAGAAGCTGTGTTTTAAGATAATGGGTCTCCTCTGCCTTGGAGCTGCAGCTGCTGCCTCTCAGCCCTGACCCCAGCTCCAGCCTGAGGAGCAGGAGGGTGTCCCTGTGCCCTTGCGTGAGGCTCTGGGAGCAGAGCTGGGTGCTGTGAGCCGGGGTTGGAGGGTACTGGGAGGTGTTGGAGGGTGTTTGAAGGGTGCCAGAGAGGCCTGGGGTGCCCTTGGTCTCACTAGAGCTGTGGGTGCTGCACTGTGAGGATGGGGGATGGTGCTGGGCCCTGTAGGGGGATACTGGGGGTGCTGCTGTCACCTGGGCAGCTACAGACTGGAGGGCACTGGTCCTGCTTGAGGGTAGGAGGAAAGTTTTTGAAGTGCATCCTCCATGCACAGTGGGGTCAGTCAGTTCCCTGGGTGATGCTGTGTGGGACCCCTCCGGTTAATCTCATTTCTCCAGCTCTCCCAGTGTGGTTTGTGAACTGGGGGCTGTTTCGCAGCCCCACTGGGGTGTCACGTGCCTGGCATTGGCCTGTGCTGGGGTCGCACTAGTGCTGCTGGTTTGAGGACCCTGTGCAGCACTGGGAGGGTGGGGGATGTGCTAGAGGTGTCCCCAGTGGAGGTGTTGGGAACCCCCTTATGCAGTCTGTCCCCTGTGGGACAGGGGTTGGTGTCTCTGCTCACTGTGCTGTAGGATCCATACTAAAAAGCTTCTCAGTCTGCTGTGCTGGGTGGCACTGGAGGGGGGTAAAACCTGATCTAAGCTGGTTGTGATGACCTGGGGAGGCTTTTGGGGGTGCTCTGCTGTAGCTGAGGGTCCCCCCAGGTCCCTGATTCTCACGGGAGGTCCCTTACCCTGATGCAGCTTGCACCAGGAGCTAATGAGGTGCTGCTGGAGGTGGCCCTGGGTGCAGGCAGGAGAGTTGGAACCAGCTCCAAGAACCCTCCTGGCTGCACTGCTGGTGTCCTTGGGGTGGAGGAGTCACAAGGCTGATGGCCTCGGGGTTCCTAGAGCTGCCACCAGCACAGACTGGTAGATTCCAGCTTGATTCCCAGTTTATGTTTGAAGCAGACACACAGAGGGTTGTGTTTGGCTCTTCCTTTCCTCTCCCCAAAGCTGCAGTTCCCGCAGCCGGAGGCACCAGGGTGGTGCAAAGCAGGGAGTCTTCTCCTTCCTGAGCTGCCCCGGGGAGGTCCTGGATGTCCTGTTCTCCCTCTCTGGAGCTCCAGCCGGAGCCGGTGCCCGGGATGGGGGAGGTTTCCGCTTCCCAGGATGGGGGAGATTTCCTTATTTCCTTTTGTTTTTGCTCTTTCCCTGCCCAACAGCCCCAGTCTGCAGTGCTGACCTGAGAGCTGTCCCTGACCGGCAGAGCCTGCCTGGGGCTCTGGGTGCCACCCTGAGGGATCAAATCCCTCCATCACCCCCCTACAGCTAACGGGGTTTTTCCTTCCAGCAGCCGAGCGGGGTGACGCCGGGATGTCCCTTCCCGATACCCCCCCGACCCCGATGGCGCTGCCCCGTGCCCGGCTCACTGGTGGTTTCATTGCAGCAGCAGCAGCTCCAGGCTCAGCACCTCTCCCACGCCGCACACGGGCCCCCGGTCCAGCTGCCGCCGCATCCCTCGGGGCTCCAGCCGCCGGGAATCCCCCCGGTCACCGGCAGCTCCTCGGGGCTGCTGGCTCTGGGGGCTCTGGGGAGCCAGGCGCACCTCGCCGTCAAGGACGAGAAGAACCATCACGACCTGGACCACAGAGGTGAGAGCCAGGGGCTGCGGCGATGCCCTGGCTGCAGCTCGGGGCCCTTCAGGTGCTTTTGGGGCCGCAGCTCCCCGTGAAAGGTGCTTGGGCTCCTGAAGGAAGAGGTGTGGGATGTTCCCATCAGCAGCTGCCAGCTGATCCCAAAGCTTCTCCCTTACCCCTGAGGTTGGGACATTCCTGAGGGGGCTGCCCTTGGGCAGACTGCCTCTTCCTTGGGTCTGTTAGGGCTGGGGATGCAGATGGCCCCGAGAGAAGGAGTTTGGTCTGGAAACCACCAAACTTCCTGGGTTTTCCTACTGCCAGCGACGAATCCAGGGGTTTTCTAGGATGACACGATGCCTGAGCCTTGGCTGCAAACCCCACGGCATTAAAGACCTTGATGAACGTGGGAAGGTCCCGGATCTTCCCCCTGAATTAGATCCACTTGCAGTCTCCTGGATTCTTGGGCTCTCCTGCTGGATTTGGGGTGTTTTTCCACGGGGGGGAAAAAAGTACTGGTGGCAGTTACCCACTTAGACCCGTTTTTCCACGTGGATTCGGACTGCCCGGAGACCCCAAGGGAAAACGAGGTCTTTTATGGACAAATGAGTGGCCAAAGCCCATCCCGTTGAGGCGGCAGCCGGGACCTTCCCCTGGGTTTGTGCCTTTTGGGTTCCTGGCCCCGATGCAGTTCCTCTGGCATCTCGAGGCAGTTCCACTCTTGCTGGTGTGGGTCTAACCAGTAAATCCCATGGGAAAAATGAAGGGGGCAGTGGGGGCTGGATGAGGATGGGGATGGGGCTGACTGACTGTCTGGGGCCAACTGGATGGAGATGGCAGGATGGGGATGGTGGGATGAGCAGTTGGAGCTGGCTGGGTAGAGCCAACCAGCCGGATATGGGACTGGCTGGCTGGGGCAACAGAACCCAGCAGGGTGTGGAGCTGGGGCAGGAGCTGGTGTGAGGAGGAGCTCTGGGTTTGGGGTTATTTCCTGTCTGAGGGCTTCATTCTGACTGGGGTTTCTTCTGTGTCCTCTGGACTGTGGCTGCCCCTCGGCCTCCGGCACCGGCTTCTCCCTCCTGCGAAACCAGAGCGGGACTCCAGTGCAGTAAGTGCCACTCGCCTCCTTTCTCCTCTGTTTTCTTGGCGGGGGGGGAGGTCCTTTTATTTATCATCTTTAATTTAAAATTAGAAATCAACATGTTCAAAGTCTTTGCTACCAGAACAGTTTGCAAACTGCTTAATTCAATTTTAAAGCAGCTTGTAAACGTGTTTTTAAACTACGTTCTAAGTTGAAATTACTTTCAAACTGCTAATTTTTCGAGTCGAGCCTGAAACCCATTCGGAGGTCAAAGTAGTTGATGTTAAACATCAAAACAACCCAAAAAATCCGGTTTTTCAGTACTTCTGGGGATGACAACACATTGACTATTAAACAGAAGGTGAGGAGAAGCCCCCTTTTCCTCCTCCCCCTCCAAACTTTGGGGGCCTGGGGTTAAATCTTCCTTGCCACAAAGCTTTGGGTTTCGATCGGCACTAAACCCCCCTCCGTGGGGATCTGGAGGGACCCCCCCTCTATTTCATTGCTGGGGTCACCTCATCTGTCAGACGGGGGGGTGTTCAGCCCCTTCACCCCATTCAGGTCAAGCAGTCGCCTCCCCCCCCCCCACCCCCCCCCCCCGGTGCCGGGCCCCCCCCC
>JAOXOE010000705.1:18348050-18359296 GCA_028565055.1 Phoeniculus purpureus | reverse complement strand
TCAGGTCTGATGAGCAGGACCAGGACAGCAACAGCATATGGTTAGGACTAGCTTTTATGGAGCACTACATCTCCCCCACCCCACATGAGCTCAGCCACGGGCGCTGCCGGCGCTGGATCCCGCAGTCTGGGCACGTCTGCCCCCCATCTCCTGCGCGGAGGCGGCTGCTGCTCATTAGAGCCTGTCTGTCCCCGCACGACCCCAGCTCGGCTGCGCCGGTGATGCCTCCATCCTCGCAGTACCTCGAGGTTTGGCAGCAGCGGGGACACCGCGCATCCATCTGCGCCCGTGCGCGCCGCCGGGAGCAATTTTGTCAACAGCACTTTAACATCCGAGAGATTCTCATCGCAGCTGGTACCGGCATCGGCAATAAAAATGGCTCTCGGAGCTAAATTGCCTCCGCATTTGCATTCCCTGCGCAGGAAGGAGAAGCTGGGGGATGCTGACACCGAGGGCTCCGCGCCTGCACAAGGGGAAGAGCAAACAGTGCAAAAAAGACCCCGACCCCACGGCAGCCCTCTCGTCCCAGATGGCAAACAAGGGCTGGGGAACCTCTTAATCAAATAGCCCTTCAGCTCGCAGCCCGGCCAGCGCCAGGTCAGGGAGCACAACGTCTTCTTCACCTACGAGCTGCTCTCTCCTCCATCCAAGCGCCCATCCGCAGCTTTTCCCACCTGCCCTATTCACCAGTTAACCCCACAGACAGCAGCTGTCCCCTCCGCTCCCTCTGACCCCGCTGGGTGGGGTTTGGGGGATACAGGTGCTGGGGTGCACTGGGTGAAGCTGGGAGGTGGAGCAGCCGTGCCCAGCACAGTGCGGAGGTTCCAGGACGCGCTGCTTCTTCCCACCTTGCTCCTTGAGGATCAGGTGTCCCCTCCCGCTTTGCTCCCATCCCAGGCTCCCTGGGTCTTGGAGCTCTGAGTCCCCAGGCTGCACGACCTCGAATGTCCTTATTCTGAGCAAGAAGACGATGGCTTTTCCAGCAGGCAGGTGGGGAGCTCAGGTCGCAGCAAACCCACTCTACAAACCCACACCCACACGACACCACCCTGCACAAACCTTGTTGTACCCGATGTTTCCCATTTCCAACCCAAAGTGCTGGTGAGGATTCCCTGTTGGCTAAAGGAGAGCTGGGGGGCTGCGGGAGAAGGATCTGGAAGCACCGAGGTCTTTGCGAAGTGACCTGGGGGAGGCTGCGGGGGAAGGCGAAGGAAGGGGAGATGCAGATTCCAGCCTTGGGGGATGTGTTTTCCCCCCCCCCCTAAGCTGGTAACAGGAGCTGCTCCCCATCTCTGGGCTCTGGGGAGCACTGGGAGCAGCTCCTGACCTGTTCATCCCCCAAACCTTGCATCCTCCCAGCTATCTGCTTACCCCAGTTCTCTGCATCCCCCCGGCTCTGTGCATCCCCCAGCTCGTGCAACCCTCGAACCATGTGCATCCCCCTATCTCTGTGTATCTCCCTCCCCACTCCACTGCCTCCAGTTTGCAGCCAAACTGGGAGCACGGGGAAGTTTTCCCCCAAAGGGGAGCCACCAGGTGGCTGGATCCCCGGTGCCACCACCCAGGCTGACAGGGACCCGCAGCTCCGGGCTGGCAGAGCCTGCCCCATGGCAGGGAACGCAGAGGGCTGTGGAGGGGGCTGGAGCTTTCCCAGGCTCTCAGTCCCACAGAGCTGCTCGCGATCTCCTGCACCTCCAGTGCTGCCTGTGCCAGCCCAGAGCTCCCAGTACCCCGCAGGATCAGCCCCTCCGGAACTCCGGGGGTTAACAGCATCCCATTCACACTTCCTTTAGCTAAAAACCAACATTATTTACAGCCCTTCCCTCCTCAAGGGTAAATTCGCAGCCACATCATTAAGCACAGACAAAAGCCTTTAACCAGGCTGGGGCAGGGGGATTCACAACCCAGAGGATGGAGCTGAGCTGCTGGGAGGACATTAAAGCCCCCCCCCGCCCCGAATGTAAATCTGGGGGGCAACCCCATGGTGACAAAGGGAGTATCTCAGAGAATCCTCATCCTGGGGAGACCAACGGAGCATCCTGGAGCATCCTTATCCTCGGCAGCCACACGGGGCTGAGGTGACCCCCTCACCGCTGCCCTGACACAGAAACCTATTAGCCGCCTGGCTGGCCCAAACCCATTAGCAGAGCGGGAGGGAGGGAGGGAGGGAGGGAGGGAGGCCCAGCAAAACCAACACGACTACCCCTGGACCCCAAGTCCTTCCTGCTGTCGCCACTATCCATCCTTTCATCAACCACCCTTGGCACCTTCCCGTGTTTTAGGTGGGGAAGGGGGGTGCCAGGATGCTCCCAGCTTCTTCAGAGAGGGAGGTTCCCCTTCTGGCCAGGGGCGATCAGGGACCATTTGCCCGATGGAATAAACCTGCCATCCTTTTGAGGGAGACAACACGGGAGTGTCGGTAGCTCATCAGTCCAGACCCCCACGGAGGGTCTTTTCAGAGGGAGGGAGAGCTCAGATCCTTCTTCCCAGGGCACTCAGGAGAGCTGGAGGTTCATCAGAGGCGGCAAAGAGCCCCCGCACCTCCCTGCAAAACGATCTGCTGCTAATTCTTGCCTCTGCCCTTCCGAGCACCCTGGGGTTGATGTGTCTGGGGGGGTTGATGTGGCTGGGGGGCTGAGCGAGCCGCAGCCCTCCCCGCCCCGCACATCGCTCAATAAGGCTTGAGGAGCGAGATCCTCGCCGGCTGATGTTGTCATGGAACCCGTGAAATCTGATTAATCGGGGCAGGAGAAAGTGAGGAGTCAGCGGCTGGTTCGGGAGGAGGGGGAGAGGAGCCGGGGAGGGTTCCCATCGAGCACATCTCCAGACCTCTGGAAACACACAGACCCTCGCGAATCCATCGCAGGGGGGAGCGGGCTGTCAGCCTGTGGGGGTTTCCAGCAATGATCCGCGGGTCCAGGCGCTGCTCTGGGATCGGAGAAGGTGACAGGAACTGGTCAGGATCGTTTCGGTTCCCTCCCAGGGATGCGACCCCTGGAGTGCAGCTCCTCTCCCGGTCAATGGGCCGTGCAGCCTCGATGAACTGCATTAATGAGGAAGCTCATGGGAAGCTCATGGATGAGAAACCCTATAAATCTCCTCCCGCAGAGAAGAGAGTGATTCCTGAGTTGATTCCGAGTGGCCGGCGAGCAACCTGCGGAGCAAAGGGCCCTGCTCTGGTGGCCAACTGAAACGAGAGCGAGCAGCTCTTCCTTCCCAGTTAATAAAACAGCAGGACCAGGAGGGCAGGTAACACCCCTCACTCCAACATGCTTCTGCAGCTCCATCACCCCAAGGCACTACCCAACGTGATGCAGCAGCATCTCCCACATCTTCTCCAGAGCCCATTCTCCGAGCGCTGATGATTCCACGGGGCCTCAAGAGGCTCCTGCTGTGGGTTGTGCAGTGCAGACAGCAGAGAGGTGCCTTTCTGTAGGTAAAACGAGGGTATTTGGGTTCCGAAGGGACCTGGGACCCAGCCTTGACTCTCTAACACCAGCAAACCGATTTCCAGGGCAGGTGAGGGCTGCTGGGCTGCAGCAGGAGACAACCTGCGGTGGCAGCTAATAGGGAAGGCAGCACTAAATCAACCCCCGCTGCTCTCTGTCTCTACCAGAGGTGGAAGTGAGCCGTAACAGCTGGAGCCCCTCGCTTAGAGGAGGGTTGGGTTCCATCCATCTCCCACCTCACACGCCGGGGGGGGATGTGTGTGTTGTTTTTTTTTCCCCAGGAGGTGCAGGAAGGAAGATGAAGGTTTTGCAAAGGAAGGAGAAGCCTTTCCCTCTTCATCAGCAGGCGCTGCAGAGATCGTTCAGATGTGCTTAGCTGTTAATTGGAGCTTATAATTAAAAAATGATTTATTGACACAAGCTTCAGTGGGAGAAGATGTTGGAGTTTCGTGATCAGTCTCTAAAAGTCCTCATCCACATCCTTCAGGCTCGGGGATTAGTTATAAGGAGCCCCTTGTAGCTGAAGAGGTGGGGTGAGGATAAAATCCCTGTAGCTGCTCCGTCTCCCCCCACGGGGATAAACCTCTGCCAGGCAGGACCCGGGGAATCGCTTTGGGTTCACATGTCATCACGAGCAGCCCTAATTGCTTGGCCAGGGTTTCCTTTGCTCATGGAGGAGGCAGCACTGAGATCTTCACCTCTCTGCATCACCTCAGCTAGCTGCATCGCAGGGTGCAAACAGGGACCGACCTGGTGAAACAGAACAAGTCCCCAGGAAGGGGGATGCTCGTCCTCCAGCGCCTAGGGCTCAGCACCTGTTGGGACAGGAGCTGCCCAGTGCAGGGCTTTGTGATGTCTTGAACCTCTGATTCATGTCTGTGGAAGGTGCGAGGCTGGGAAAGGACCATGTGGAGTCATCCAGCCTGTCCCAGGGCTCCCCAGCAGCACCAATGTGACCCAAAGCTGGTGGAGATGGGGAAGATCTCCCTCCTGAGGAAGGTGACTCTTCCCACCACACTCCGTGTTGGATAAAGTGGCATCAAAATGAAGGCAAAGGGTGGAGAACCTCTAGCTGTGGGCAGAGCAGTTCCCCTCCTGAGCCACACGGAGCTGAGTGGGCAGCAGTGGCAGGAGGAGCTGCCCTGTGGAGCCTCTCTAGGGCTTCCAAGTAAAGGGTTTTCCCCCAACCAACTCCACGCTCCAGCCCGCAGCCCCTTGGCCGCAGGAAGATGATCTGCAAGGTAAGGGAGGTGTTTCCTGCAGAGCCTCAAGTCATCCTGAAGCGACTCCTCCTTGCTGGGTTTAGGGCAGTCTTCCCCTATGAGCTCCAAACCCGCTCTGCCCACAGCGGTGGTGCAAGAGCAGGGAGAGGAGGCGTGTGATGACCTTCTGCTGAGCAGCTCCGTGTTGCTTTACTCAACATTTACTCTGCGCGCTGCCAACAAATCCACCTGATGGGAGAAGGTAAATATTTCCCGAGCCGACGCGCTCCCCGTGGAGCCCTTACGCATCGCTCAGCCCTGCTGGAAATGAATCACCTTTCAAATATTTGCTTTATCTTACCTCACCGTGTAATTACCAGCTCCACTCCCCCTCCGACTAGATTCCGCAAGCGGTTCCAGTTGGCTCCAAACCCGCCGCCGAGGCAGTGAAGCCTGAAAATGATGAAGGAGTGGGGATGCTGCGGGATGGCAGAGCCTGGCCTGCGGTTTCCTGCAGCCCTAATCCCAGCCAGTGCGCCCCAAAACCGGACTGAAAGCAGGGGTTGGGCTAGATGACCTTTACAGGTCCCTTCCAAACCCCAATATTCAGCGGTAGAAGCCCTGAGCCCCTCACTGGGGACATAAAACCTTCTTATCCTTCTGGTTGGTCCCAGCCAGAGCACCCCAAAACCAGTCTGAAAGCAGGGGTTGGACTAGATGGCCTTTGCAGGTCCTTTCCAGCCACCAATACTCGGTGATAAAAGCCTCGAGCTTCTCACTGGGGGCACCCATCCTCCTCATCCTTCCTGTTGGTCACGGCCAGAGCACCCCAAAACCAATCTGAAAGCAGGGCTTGGGCTAGATGACCTTTACAGGTCCCTTCCAACCGGCAATATTGGGTGATAAAAGCCCCGAGCCCCCGCATTGCGGGGCACCAACCTTCCTCATCCTCCTCGGTCGCCTCCGAAGCAGCAGATGCCGCGGGTTTAATTAGCATTTAATCCAGACGGGAGCCGCTAACTGTTCCGTGTTTACTAAATATCAATTACCGGGGGAAGAACCACTTGTGGATGCGGTAGATGCCTATCGGGACCCCCGTGAAACCTCAATAAATACCCGGGTTTCGCCAACGAGCAGCTTCCAGAGCCTAATTGCCGCTTCAATTAACAGATTAGCCGGAGCCAGGGTGCGATGCCAGCGGAGCATCATCACACCCCCGCCCTGAGCCGGGTGGTCCTCGGCACCGCCCGACGTCCTGAGCATCTTCCAGCGGCGGTGGCCGCGGAGCGGATGCTCCCTCAGGACGATGCGAAGGGACCATCACAATGAGTTTCTTTATCCCTCGGCGTGTTGTTCCCATGGCATGAAGGTCAGGGGAGGAAAAGCAGCTGTGCGAGAGCACAAACAAACGGCCCAACCACGGCTGCTGATTCCACTTCCAGCCCCGAACGCCTCTCATTTGATCCCATTTGATTTTTTTCTGGGGGGGGCGGGTTAAAAAGCTCCTTTAAATTATCTCCTTTCTAATGAAAACTCGCATGTAATCTGTTCGTGAGGGATGTCTGTTGAGCCATGAATTATTCAAAGAAGTCTCTGTTCTGTTATCTGGAGTCTCGGGAGATTATTCCCACCATTGTCCGTTGTGATGGGTCATTATGCACTCGCTGAATTTAATCTTTCAGGCTATCCAGCAGCACAGGAGGAGAGGGAAGAGGAGGAGGAGGGAGGGAGGGAGGGAGTGGGGAGGAAAAAAATGTATGAATAACAATTTTCCTGTAATAACCTTCAACTAACCTTTCAACCAGAGTGAGTAATTCCAATCCTATTTTCACATCAATAGAAGAGTCAAAGCCAGGCAATTATCTCTTATCTGTTCCATAACCCTCCCCCTTTAATTTTTAAAAAGGATGTTCAAGTGCTTACTGGAGGCAAGAAGAAGAAAGGAGGCTGGGCTGGAGTCTGGGCAGATGCTGATGAGCGCTGATAGGGGTGCGGGTTAGATCCTTAGTAATTTCTTCTCCCCGTCCTCCCCCTCTCCGTTTCACCGCATTCCACCGTTCCCAGTGACACACCAGTTGCCTCGCCCGTGTCTTTCTCATCGACCCCTCTGAGCCCTGGAAGGCTGCACTGAGGTCTCCCTGGAGTTTCTCTTCTCTAGCTGAACCCCCTCCAAGCTCTCCCAGCCTGTCCCGCAGCAGCAGGTTCTACCTTCCCATCACCTCTGTGGCCCTAACGATGCAGTTATAGAGTTATTAAGGTTGGAAAAGACCTCCGAGATCATCCAGTCCAACCACCAACCCCACCCAGTAAACCCTGTTCCCCAGGGCCACAGCTGTTTGCGGAATCCAGTCACGTACAGCCTGCAGTCACAACATCACATGGAGGCACCTCAACAGGCACCATCCAGTGGGAAACCAGTCACCCACCAACATTCATGCTGCACCCCAAGCTGGGGCAGTCCCAGTGCTCTATCCCCTTCCTTTATGGCACCTCAGAGCAGAACGAGGGGATGTGCAGCTGCCAGCAGCTGGGTGGAGGTGGCCCCACCATGGTGAGCTGTTGGGATGGGTGCAAGGGCTCCCTCAAACCTCCTTGCTGCTGCACTAAACCACTTAAATAGATCTTCAAAGGGAGAAGCGAAGGTCTTCCCACCCCAGACCTGCTGCTCCCAGCATTTTGCCCTCAGAGGGAATCACAGAATCATTCAGGTTGGAAAAGACCTTTGGGATCATCGAGTCCAACCATCAACCCCACTCTACAAGGTCACTCCTAAAACAGATCCCCCAACACCACATCTAAGTGAACACATCCAGGGGTGGGGACTCAACCCCCGACATGGGCAGCCCATCCCAGTGCCCGACCACTGTCTCCATGAAGAATTTCTTCCTGATGTCCAGTCCAACCCTCCCCTGTTGAAGCTTGAAGCCGTTGAAATGCCTGGAACGTGGCTGCTCCTCATCGCTAGAGGCTCAGGGCAGCTCTGATGGCCATGAGATGCCTTCAAGGAGCATCTTGGGGTGCCCAGCTGGCTCTTTTGAGGGGTGTCAGAGCCCTAACCCTCTCAGCAGCATCCCCAGCCCCCAAGCCTGCCTCCTGGGCATTGCAGGGTGGGGAGAATCAGACATCCACCCCTCAGGAGGCTCTGAGCACCCTTGGGTCCAGCTTCAGGTGAGGGTTACCCAGAAGTGCTGGTACCCCCAGAGGTACCAGAGTGAGTTTGCAGGGAGGGTTTGAGGCAGCAGAAAGGAATCGCTGGCAGGTCCCAGGCTGTTTGGATCCAGTTTGCCCAGCTGGGCACCGCAGAGCCCTGGTTGAAGGTCAGAGGTTTGTGATGATAAGGCAGGAATGAGTAAGCTGATGGCCAGCCTCCAGCTCCCTGGGATGGGGGGGTTGTGTCGGCTGGAGGAAAGAAATCTCTCCCCAAGGCTGAGAAAGGGCGTTTTTATCAGGCAGGGAGGTTCAGCTGGGTTGGGGCTGTGGGAAACTGTCCCCTTCCCTTCCAGTCCTGCTGTGGGTTCAAGGAATCTGGAAGGAAAAGCTGACCTGCTCCAAGCCTTTTCACCCGGTTGGATGTGGGGAGCGAGGGGTGGCAGCTCCCCACTGCCGCCAGGCAGCCCCCCAGGCTCACGCTGAGCCCCTTCCCCTGGGGAAAGCAGCCTGAGCAGCCCCATCCCAAACCCACAGCCACGCAGACAGACCCACATCGCCGCTCCTCTCCATCGCCGTGGGGGTTCCTGCATCCAGAAGAAACCTGGAGCACCGGCTCTGAATTAAAAAGGCCCCGAGTTTTCAAGGTCAAGGCTGCGGCAGCCATCTGAGCCTGTTCAAATGTGGGTTCTGCAGATATCGAGGGGGATGGAGGGATGGAGAGCTGAGCCGGCGGCTCTTCGCCGTGTCCTGGCAGAGCCCGAGCCGCCGCCTCCCGACCGCCCCAGCATCCATCAAGGCAAATCCCTTCCCTTCCCCAGTAAACGTGTGAAATTGCCCCGTTTGCACTCGCCGCTTCCTTCAGGAACAGAAAATATCGCCGGAGCGATCGGGGCCGCCCTTGCCAAGCGCCGGGGCTTGCATTTGAAAGTCTAATGCCGGGCATATTCCTGCTCATCAGAACAGTAATTTCATGGGCAAAGCAGCCCATTGTTTCGCAGAGAATGGCAACCAGGAGACAAGAATGCTGAGCTGAACATGAATTGTGTCGGTGCCCGGGCGTTTAGGAGAGCGGGGACGTCTCGGAGCAACGCGCAGCCCCCCCTCCCCTGCTTCGGTTCGGGGGTGACGGTTGTCTTTAAGAGCCCTGGAAGAGGCTGAGGAGGCTGATGTGTCGCCAGCTGGCAGGCTGGCAGCTCGGGGATAAATGCAGCCCATTGTTCGGGGCTTTTACAGCGGCCCCGACAAGCAGAGAGGGAAGGGAAAATAATCTTAATAAGGGGGGAAATAATCATAAAACCTTCAGCTGGCAGCGAGTCGGGGAGGGAAGGGACGGGGATGCTCTGTGGGGTTTGGGGCGGCACTGCCTGGTGGTGGGATGCCTGAGATGCTCCTTGGCTCGAGGAGAGGTGCTGGGTGCCCCACACATCCTGCTGGCTCCACTCCTGAGGTCTCATCCTGCTCAGCTCTGGGCTGCCACCAGTACCCCCCAGCAATGGGTACTGTGATCACAGAGCATTAGGGATGGGAAGGGACCTCCAAAGATCACCCAGTCTGGTCCCTCTGCCACAGCAGGATCCCCCAGATCCAGTCATTAGGGAAGGGAAGGGACCTCCAAAGGTCATCCAGTCACACAGGAAAATGGCCAGGAGAGTTTGAAATGTCTCTAGAGAAGGAGATTCCACAACCCCCTTGGGCAGTCCCTGCCAGGGCTCTGTCACTCTCACCACCCTCACCATGAAGAAGGTCCTTCTCTCATTGATGTGGATCCTCCTCTGCCCCAGCTCACACCCGCTGTCCCTTGTCCTGTCACTGGGGGCCCCACAGCAGATCCTGGCTCCATCCTGCTGACACCCACCCTTCCCATACTGATCAACATCCATGGTGTCGCCCCTCAGGCTCCCCAGATGTTGGGAACACCATCCCCACTGGCTGTAAACCAGGGTGGGAAAGCAACACCCGGGTAGTTGCTCAGGTTAACAGACAGACCTTGTTTTGTGGGGGGAATCCTTGCACCAGGAGCTTCCCCAGCAGCACCTCTGTGTGAACCATCCCAGCTTTGCCCATCCATGGCCAGGGACAACCATCCCACAGCCATGATGCAGCTGGCACATCCGGGCACAAAGGCTGAGGGAGCTGGGGCTGCTCAGCCTGGAGAGGAGAAGGCTGAGGGGAGACCTCACTGCTCTCTACAGCTACCTGGATGGAGGCTGGAGTGAGGCAGGGGTTGGCCTGTTCTCACTAGGGACTGGCCAGACAGGGTCTGGCTGAGGCAGAGCCAACTGGTTATTGTCCATCCCGGGAGCAATTCCCCGCTCGTGGGAGCTTGGACCCCGCCAGGGATGAGGAGGTGCAGCTCAGCTGCACTTGCCCCGTGTGTCCCGGCACGTCTGGCCAGCAGAACGGTTCGAGCAGCCCCGGCCAAGCTCTATAAATTACTGATTAGTCACTCAGACGGAGATCTCTGCACCACAGCTCAGAAATAGCTGCGGGCTGAGAACAGGCTTCGAAAAAGCAATTAAAGAGGGCCCAGAAAGCAAACGGAGCAGGGTGACAAACGAGAAGTGTCTGAAGTGGGAGCTCTGCTGGCTCCGCTCATAAATGCCGTGAGATTTGCTGTCGAGGAGGTTGGAAATAAGTCAGGGAGCTCGCAGAGAGCTCAGCGAGGTGCATTTGTCATGCTGGATGCTCCTGGGCTGAGAGGAGAAAGGTTCTGCAGGCTGCAGGAGCAGGCAGGAGCATCTCCAGCCCTTCCAGAACTGGTTCTCAGAGCCATTATGGCCAGAGCTAGCCCAGGAGGAGGAGATGGTGTCCAGCAGCTGCAGCTCTTTGGGGGTTTTGTTTGCTTCTTGCATTTGTTTGGTCCTTCAGGATGGGTGTTGGGGTGGGTGGGTGCTGCTGGGGGTGTCATCACCCTGAAAATCTCAGGAGAGTGATCCTTACCAGTCTGTTCCAGACCCTCCAGCCCTCAAGGGCCCCTCCAGCTGTGCAAAGCCCTGAGGAGCATCTGGGCTTGAGAGAGGCCACCGTGCACCAAGCAGCTGCACTGTCCCCATGGGTGGGCACCAAGCTCTCCCCATGGCCACATCCCAAGGGTTCCTGTGCCCAGCAAAGGTCTCACAGCTGATGCTTCTGGACTCCTCAAACCTGAGCTGAGGTTGGATGGAGACCAAGGACTGTGAGACTCTGCTCAGCTTCCTCCAGGGGACTGCAGCACTGTGCTCTACAGACTCCACTTGGCTCTAGAACCTCCAACACAGTGGTGTTGCCTGCGGCCAAATTTCCACTCAGACGAGTTTGCAGAGCTCAGCCACCCATCCAGGCTCAGGGGAGTCTGGAGGTTCGTCCTCCAAGTCCCCCGTGGGAGCCAACAGCCAGTGGCACCCCAGCTAGGGCTGGGGGAGGCAAACATCTCCTCCAACTGGCTTCCACTTGGGTGGAGGGTAGG
>JAOXOE010000705.1:18276638-18296439 GCA_028565055.1 Phoeniculus purpureus | reverse complement strand
GGAATCTGTCTCTGGGCAGGGGGTTGGGAGGCGGGTGTCCAAGCCCAGTGCAGCCCTGGCCCAGCCGTGGTTCCCGAGTCTGCAGTGCCCTCCTGTGGGCACTGCTCTGCTGGGCTGCGGGACCCTGCTGGCACCCCAAAGGGCTCCAGGACCCTGGCCCCCCCATCTCATAGTCCTGTAAGGGGATGGAGGACACTCATCCCAAGGGGCTCCATCGCAAAGCCCTGCAAGGTGCCCCAAGACACAGTCCCCTCTGCCCCAAAGCCCTGCAAAGGGCTCCAGGACACTCATCCCCCTCCAACCCAGAGCCCTGCAGGGTGATGGAGGACACTTGTCCCCTCCATCCCAAAGAGCTCCATCCCAAAGTGATGCAGGACCCCATCCCTTCCATCCCAAATAGCTCCAGGACCCCAGCCCCTCCATCCTGAAGTGCTCCAGGATCCCATCCCATCACTGCAAAGCCCCACAGGGTGATGGAGCCACCCATCCCCTCCATCCTGAAGCCCTGCAGGACCACGTTCCCCCATCCCAATGTGCTCTGGGATGCTCCAGGATACCCCCCCCGCCCATGGCTCCAGGAGCACGTTCCCTCCACACAGTGAGGCAGGCAGCAGGGATAGGGCTGTGGGTCAGAAGTTTTCCTGGAAGAAGCGGAAGCCAAAGGGCTCGCAGTGTGCCCGGACAACCCTGGCCAGCGCCGGCGAGCCACAGAAGAAGACTTGGACCTTCCCTCTCTTCTCCTCTGCCACCTTCCCAAACACCTGGGGCCGAAGGAGAAGGGATGGTGGTGGCACAGCCCCCTCCCACCCTGGGGCTGACCACGTCCCCGCCTGGCACCACCACCCCATGCCCCCATGGCACCCACAGGAAGGGCAAGGCTCCCCAGATCTGGACATCCCACTGTCCCATGGCGTCCCCTGAAGGAGCAGGTCTGGGGACCACTGTTCCCTTGGGTGATGGGGCGGAGCCAACCACCCCCACCTTGCTCCAGTCGGGGCGGCCGGGCTGGGTCCTGGTCCGCAGCCCCGTGATGGAGTCCTTCTGCTCCTTGGCAGCCAAGAGGTCCAGGGCCATCTGCAGCCCGATGGCCTTCACGTCGTTCTTGCTGAGAGCCGACGTCATGTACAGGTGCAGCTCCAGAAAGCGCCCTGGGCCAGCGAGGGGAGCCCAGCTGCACATGGCGGGGGGATCCAGCCCCATGGCTGCCCCCCTGCCCCAGGTAGACCTGGCCTCTTGTGGGGGGATGCCCAGCACAGCGTTGGGCACCCCCTGGCCCTTGTATCCCGCTCACCTCCTGGCTCCTGCTCCACCTGCTCCATCTCCAGCTTCATGAGGAGGCTGAGGAACCATTCAAAGTGCTTCTGGTCTCGATTTAGCCAGATGAAGTCAACCTGCAGCATCAGGGCATCGGGGCTGGCAGGGGCACAGCAGCCAAAGCCGCCCACCCCTCCAGTCCAGGCGCCTGCTCCCCCCAGCCCCAGGGCAAACTTGTCCTCCATCCCCTTCCCCAGCTCCTACCTTCCTGAGCGTCATCTGCTCATCCCGCGGCTCCTCACACCACGAATGGTGGCAGCTGGGGCAGCTCTGCCTGCGCCGGCGGTACCTGCCCAGGGAGACAGAGCCCAAGCTGCCCCACAGCCCTCGGGGCCCAGCAGACCCCGAGCACCCAGTCCTCACCAGCTCTGCCCCATGTTGGGCACCACAGCACAGGGAGGGGCTGGAGAGGGGGCAGAGGGTGCTGCCCCAAGGAGCTCATCCCATCCACTGGAGGATGGATCTACCCCGGCATCCATCACGCCCCGAGCCACCCAAAGCCTGTCAGAGCTCATACTGGGGGGCTACTGGTGCGAGCTCAGCCCAAGCTGCTGCTGCAGCACCGACCTGTACATGATGCTCTGCAGGATGGAGGCGAAGGGGGTGATGCCGATGCCGGCGCCGATGAGCACAGCGTGCTCTGATGTGAAGATCCTCCGCGTCGGCGTCCCATAGGGACCATCGATGTAGCACTGAGAGGGGGGTGAGGGATAAGGGGAGACCCAGCAGAGCAGCCTGTGGGTGCTGCAACAACCCTCAGGAGCAGGGCGAGTGCATAAGGGTTTGAGGTCTTTGGGGGGACTGATGAGAGCAGAGGAAGAGGAGGCTGGGATGGGCAGGAGGATGAAGCCCTCCAGCAGGGCAGGGTTTGCATCAGCCCCCAGTGGCACCACAGGGACACACATGTGGGTCCCCCTGGGGGTGCTCAGAGATGGGGAAGGACCGGGGCACCCCCTACCTTGATGCTGCAGCGCCGACGGGTCTCAGCAGGACCAGCAAACACCTGCAAGGTGAAGAGAGCCATGACCACCTGCCTCCTCCCCACCACTGGCCCCCACAGATAAACCCGCTCCTTCCCCAGGCTTGAGTGGGTTTTCCCCAGTTTGCCCAGTTGCACCCACACTTCCAGGAGGGGTCAGAGCCAGGGTGCTGCTCAAGCCAAGCCCAGCGCTAGGGGACCAGTGTGCCCAGCCCCAGGAACCCATCACCTGACGGTGCTCTCTGGATCACAACCAGTTTGAGGACTGATTATTGAAGCAGTTACCCCAATCCCCACACAAACTGGGGGTGACAAGCAGTTGGTGGTGATGGTGGGAGCAGGTCCTGGGTGGGGGACCTCTGCTCACCAGGGGACCGATCAGAGCAGAAGGGCAGTGGGGACAGGAGCTCATTAAGAGCAGCCCGTGCAGATCTGTTGTCTGTGAGGGCTGCTCCTCCAGCCCAGACACAATCAATATCCTGAGAGCTTCTCCTGGAGACTCAGAGCTGCTGACGGTGGCTCTCGGTGTCCTGGAACCACCACAGTTTGTACCTGAGGAGCTGCTCTGAAGGAGGGCTTCTAATGAGCTCTTGGGCCAAACTCTCCTCTCTCCAGGCGGTTCCTCTAACCCAAACCCTAACCCATCCCTCTGCCCCAGCACCCCACGGAGTTTGGGGTCTCAGTGAGGGTGGAAGACGCTGCTCACCCCCTCCACTGGTGGGTTTTCCCCCATTGCTCTGTAGGATGTCAACTCAACAGCTCCATCATCATCGGTGGCCACAGATCCCCAGTCAGAGCCAGCTCTGCTGCAAAGACCCTCCTGGAAGCCCAAGGCCAAGAGCACTGATGTCAGCTGGACTCAGTAGACAGGTGGGACACATGGGTGACACCCCAGAACCCAGCCTGGCTCTGGAAACTGGGGTGACCCTGGCGGGAGACTCTCAGAGAGCAACCAGCCAGGACCTGTCCTCAGTTCTTCACAGGCCATGGACAGACCGGCTGGATAGAGACCTCCAGGTGAGGACATTGGCTTGAAAGACCCACAGACAGGCTGTGGGGCAGAGCCATCACCTCACAGATGGCTACCAACCAGCCACAGTTGAAGGTCTAAGCTCTGTTTGCCAAGAGCTGACCCCATCCCCACCAACCTGAGCCCCATCCCCACCAACCTGAGCCACAACCTCAACCCCATCCCCACCAACCTGAGCCCACTGCTGGTGTCTCCTGTCCCTCAGGCTCCTGCCAAGTGGGTTCAACTCTGGGCTGAGTGGTTTTAGCTGCTGGAAATACTCATAGAGCTTGTTGGTCCACTGGCCCAGTGACCTGATGTGCAGCCAGAGGGTGTCTGTGGGATGAGGTGGAGCAGTGGGTGAGCACCCACTACGTAAGGAACAGCCCTGCAGCTCCAGCCTCAGAGAACCAGCAGCACCCTCAGCACCATCCCTCACACCAGCCCTGGGCTGCAGCTGGAGAAACTGGCTGCTCTTGACTCAGTGAGCACAACCCTTAGAGGAGATCCATCCACCCAGATGGGGCTCAGGAGATGTAAACACCATCCCAGTGATGGAAGACACCATCCCAGTGGTGGAAGTCACCATCCCAGTGATGGAAGACACCATCCCAGTGACGTCAAACACCATCCCAGTGGTGGATGACACCATCCGAATGATGGAAGACCCATCCTAGTGATGGAAGTCACCATCCCAGTGATGTCAAACACCATCCCAGTGGTGGAAGACACCATCTCAGTGGTGGAGGACACCATCCCAGTGACACCACACGCCATGGTGATGCAAACCAAGGCAGAGGTGGCATCACCTTGCTGCTCGGGCGCACTGCTGATGCTGAAGGGGTGCCACTCATAGGTGGCAATGGCCGGGATGTTGAGGTAGATGTAGTCTCCAGGTCTGTAGTGGAAACCCTGTGGTCTCTTGATGACAAGGTGGGTCACCTGGAGGAGAAGAAGGCTGCTGGACGTTGTGGCTCTCAGGAGTGGAGAGCAGCAGCAGGGAGGTGGGAAGGACCACGGAGAGCCCCGTGGGCAGAGACCTTGGAGGGGAGCAGGTTGGCCTCCACGATGCACAGCCCCCCGGCACGGTGCCAGGCCAAGCCGAGCACCTTCTCCAGCACAAAGAGGCAGCCGGGGACCACAAACCACTTCCAGAAACGGGGACCGTGGAGGAGGAGGAGGGTCCAGATGGAGATGTAGGAGAGGTGGGTCCAGTAGAAGAGCTGCAGGGGGCACAGCAGCATGACCTGAGTGGTGGTGAGGCTGTGCCAGGACAGCCCACCAACCCAAATGAAGAGGAAGAGCACTGAGACCCCAAAACCTGCAAAGCTGGGGAGTGTGGAGGTGTCCAAGGGAGGTACCTGGGGGCTCAGGGTCTCCCCCTCGCCCGTGGGGCAGCACCCAGCGGTCAGGACCCACCTCGAAGTGGCCGCTGCGCCGCACGCAGGGGCTGGAGAAGGCGGTCATGGTGAGCAGCAGCGCCTGCAGCGCCAGCCCCGTCAGCGAGGCGCTGCCACCCAGGCCCCCTGCGCCGGGATGGGGCGACAGCAGGTACTCGGCCAGGGCAGGGTGCCCGTCCTGCTGGGACAACCTGCCTGGGCACACGCACACGGGTTGGGATGGGCCACGGGGCACCCTCAGCAGCACCCACCCCTGCTGCACCCCAGCTCTGCTGCACCCACCCTCCTGGTGCCAGCTGGTTCTTCTCTAACTGACCAGGTCTGATGGGGAGAGGCTGCGGGAGCTGGAGCTGCTCAGCCTGGAGAGGAGGAGGCTGAGGGGAGACCTCACTGTTCTCTACAGCTCCCTGCAGGGAGGTGGCAGTGAGGCAGGGGTTGGTCTCTTCTCCCTAGGGACTGGCCATAGGAGCAGAGGAACTGGGGTCAGGGGCTGCCAGGGGAGGGTCTGGTTGGATCTGAGGACAAGCTCCTTCCCAGCAGGTGTGGGGAGCCCTTGGAACAGGCTGCCCAGGGAAGGGGTGGAGGCAGCATCCCTGGAGGGGTTCAGCAATGGGGCAGCCAGGGTGTTTGAGGAGCTGGGGGTTGTAGGGTGGGCAGCTGGAATTGATTATAGGATCATAGGATCACTGAGTTGGAAGAGCCCTCCAAAGGGCACCCAGTCCAACCCCCCTGCACCCAGCAGGGCCAGCACTCCCCAAACTAGGTTGCCCACAGCCCCAGCCAGCCTGACCTTGGATGGCTCCAGGGATGGGGGTCTCCATCCCCTCTCTGGTCAGCCTGTTCCAGGGATCCCCCACCCTCAGATTCCAGACCTTCCTGTCCAGCCTCACTCTGCCCTTTTCCAGCTTCCAACCATGACCCCTCATCCCTGCCCTTGGGAACAGCCTTCCCCAGCCCTCTGCCAGCCTCTCTTAGGGGTTGAGAGGTCCCTAGAAAGTCCCCCTAGAGCCTTCTCCTCTCCAGGCTGAACAGCCCCAGCTCTGACCTTGAAGGTCCCCGATGACTCTGTGATTCTCAGTGCTCAGACACCTTCAAAAACGCAGCTGCTCTCCTCTCCAGATCCTGGTCTTGGGTTTAGGTTTATCGCAAGGAGAGGGCATTTTGCCTCAGGGTGGGCAGCCGTGCCCCAGGAGCACCCTGCTGTGGGGCGAGGGGGTCTCTGGGGTGCAGGGGGCTGCGGAGCGCAGAGCAGCGGGGCGCAGGCTCCGCTCAGGAGCCCTCTGCTGCCCGGCCAAGGTGCCACTAGAGGGGGATCACAGACTGCACAGACCGTGAGGCACCGACCATCCCTCTGGCTGCAGCCCCGCAGCCCCTCTGGCCGTGGGCACCCCCTCCCCAGGCTTGGTGTCCCCCTTCCCTGGGGCATGAGCAACACCCTCGGGCCATGGGCATCCCCCAGGGGATATCTGCATCCTACTCCAGGGCATCTGCATCACCCCTGGGGCATCCACATCCCTTCCCTGGGTATCTGCATCCTACTCCAGGACACCTGCATCACTCCTGGAATATCTCTTCTCTGGGGTATCTGCATCCCCCCGGGGATATGTGCATCCCCCCAGGGCACGAGCATCCCTTCCTGCAGACACCTGCATCCACCCCCAGGACACCTGCATCACTCCTGGGGCATCCACATCCCTTCCCTTGGAGAATCTGCATCCTCCTGGGACACGATCACCCCCTCGTGGGTCTCAGTCCCAGCCCCTGCATCTTTTCACCCCAAAATCAGGACGAGTCGTGGGTGATACCCCCAGCACCAAGGGGCATTTCCCACTTCAGCGAGAGACTGGAGGAGGGGGAAACCTACCCAGGAGCTGCTACTCACTGAAGTTGGCAATGTGGGCACCTGTGTGGGCGGCTGCCAGCACCAGCACCACGTACCCCACGAGCTGGTGGAAAATAACGTGCTGGTCCAGTGGCAAAACCTTGGCCACGGGGGTGGCTCGCAGCCAGGTCAGGCACCGTCGCAGCATCAGCACCTCGAGAGAGGGGAATGGGAGGTGTTGGGCACAGATGGAGGTGCCAAGGGCAATCAAGGTTGTTTGGGGCCAAATGGAGATGTTGAGAGCACACAAAGATGTTGGGGGTCAGTCAGAGATGCTGGGGGCACTTGGAGATGTTGGGGGTCAATCAGAGGTGTTGTAGGGGTCAATCAGAGATGGCAGGAGACAATTTGAGGCGCTGTAGGGACTCAGCCAGGGCCTGGTCCCTCACCGCACCCCCTCCCCGAGCTCATCACCCTTTGGGACCCAGCACTCACTGCGAGGAAGGCACAGTTGAAGTTGAGGCAGTGGCCGCAGCCCCGGGCCAACAGCAGCCACAGGCCGAGGCCAGCGTGCTGCAGGGCAGCCATGGTGAAAAGCAGGAGGTTGAGGGCAGTGTAGCCCCCCAGGAAGGCGAGGTTGCCACGCTGGTTGTGCCAGTATGCCCAGGTTAGGTACCGCGGGTGGTGGCTTCTCTTGGCGGGTGGACGGGGCTTCAGCCAGCTGGCTGCGCTGGGGGCAAAGGGACCCTTGGATCCTCGTCTGGAGACAGGGTGCCCCTGCACCCAGGCTGGCAGCCAGCCCTGTGGCCAAGCTCTGCTCCCAGGGTGGCATCATCCCAGCGCCCATCTCAGCTTCACCCCAGCGCCCATCTCAGCATCATCCCAGAACCCATCCCGGCGTCATCCCGGCACCCATCTCTGCATCATCCCGGCACCCATCCTGGCATCATCTCAGCATCACCCCAGCATCATCCCAGAACCCATCTCAGCATCATCTCAGCACCCATCCCGGCATCATCCCGGCACCCATCCTGGCATCATCTCAGCATCACCCCAGCATCATCTCAGTGCTCATCTCAGCATCATCCCAGCACCCATCCCAACACCACCCCCAACACCATCTCAACATCATCCTCACATCCATCTAAACACCAGCCCAGCACCATTCCAATACCAGCCCAGCACCATCCCAGCATCCAGGACCATCACCCAGCTTGGCACCACAGGGCACCTGAGTTGCTCCCAGCACTTCCCAAGCACCTCAAGGTCTGGCTCACCCATGAGAGAGGGAATCCCACAATTTTTCCTCCATGAAGAAGGAAAAAGGTGCTGGAAAGGGATCCCCCAGCCCCATGGAGCTGCTGGAGGGTCCCACCAGCACAGCTACCTGATGGTCAGGTTCTCCATGACCTCTGGGAAAGCCTCCAGCTCCTCTCGGAGCTCTTCGAAAGTGATGGAGCCGCTGTGGTCCTTGTCAGCGGCCTCGAAGAGGACCGAGGTGAGGTCGGCCAGGCGCTCCTCAGGCAGGGCGATGGAGCTCTCCCGCAGGCACCACCGCAGCACCACGTGCAGCTCATTGGCATCGATGGAGCCACTGCCTGCACAGGGTGTGTGAGTGCCACAGCTCCAAGCAGCGGCCCCGAAACACTGGGCAGTGCCATGGAGCCTGGCCCTGGGTGCCCAGAGAGGTGGGAGAAGCCCATCCCTGGCACCATCCTAGGGCAGGTTGGCCCTTGGGGTTATGAGCACCCTGCTCTGGGTGGGGATGGCCCTGCTCAGGGCAGGGGGTGGCGCTGGAGGAGCTGGAAGGGTCCCTTTAACCCAACCCATCTGTGATTCCATGATAAACCAGCAAACTCATGGGTTGAAGACAAGAAGGTGACCTCATGGGCTGTTCAGATGGACAGGTACCTTCAGTGAAGAACCAGCCATGGAGACCCACCTGCTCCATCATCCAAGAAGGCTGCTCAGATGCCCACAGGAGACCCCTGCTGCCCTGTAAATCACAACCTGGCTCCAAAAAAAGGACCAATGAACCTATTTTTCCTCTTCTTACCATCCACATCATAAACCTGGAAGAGGAACCTCAGCTTGTCCATCTCATTCCCGTGCACAAGCAGGTGCAGGGCTCCCAGCAGCTCCTCCAGACTGATGGTCCCACTCCTATCCGTGTCAAACAGCGCGAAGAACCTCTCGGCGAAGAAAGACTGAGGGGAGGGGGATGAAAGGGGTGGGATTCTCTCCATCAACCCCATCCTGATGCTACAAAAAACAAGGGTTTCACCACCAGTGATGGGAATTGCCCAGTGAAACTCATGGAGACCACCCAAACCCAGGAAGGGAGAGCAAAGGCTGTTCTGTACTACTCAGGGAAGGGAGGGAGCCCTAGGGACATGGGATGGGATGGGGGCACCTGAGATGGAATATTGCCTGGGAATAGCCTAGTGTGTTCAAAGATCAACCATGGACGGATAGACCATGGATGGATGGACAGACCATTGGTGGACAGACCATGGATGGATGGGTAGACCATGGATGGGTGGATGTGTAGACCAAGGATGGGTGGACAGACCACGGATGGACCATGGTCTATCTCTGAAGCACTGCAGATAGCTAAGCCTTGGTTTCCTCTCCTGAGGAAGCGGAGCACCACCACGGTTCTCCTTCCTGCTCTCCCACATCACATTTATGAGCTTAGTCGTCTCCAAGCCCAGTAGGAGGACCCCAGGTCGGCACCTGGAGGAAGGGACCCACGACAGCTCTCACCTCCTTCACTTGTAGAGCAGTTTTGAACCCTTCCAGGTTGATTTCTTTGTCCTCCCCAGCAATGCTCCTGAACTGCTTCGTCACCCACCGCAGCCACTGGGCATCTTCGGCCACGGTCATGGTGCAGGGACCTGCGGGAGGGTGCAGGCTGGGCAGCAGCCCCTGCCAACCCCCTGTGTCCTTCAGAACCTGCTTTTCCAACGAGTTTTCAGCACCCGAGGGCTCCCTCGTGCTGTCACGGGGACTCCCTCACCACGGGCAGCCCTCGTCAAACTAGGAAGAGTTGGAAAAGCCCTTTAAGTTCATGAGGTCCAACTGCTCCCCCAGTGCTGCCAGGGCCCCACCAACCCGTCCCTCACCCCACAGCTCCAGGGCTCTGCAACCCCTCCAGACACGGGGACTCCTCACCTTGCCCTGGACAGCTTGTGAGGTAGAAATCGCTCCTCGGGGCCAACCTCAACCTCCCATGGGGCAACTTGAGGCCAGTTCCTCTCGTCCTACCTATTGTTCCTGGGGAGAAGAGACTGAGCCCCACCTGGCTCCAACCTCCTCAAGCTCAGGGAGCTGTGGAGAGCTGGAAGGTCTCCCTGAGTCTCCCTTTCTCCAGGTCAACCCCCCCATTTCCTCAGTCACTCCTCAGAGCACTGGTGCTCCAGCCCCTTTCCCATCTCCATCGTCCTTCGCTGGACACTCCAGCCCCTCCAAGTCCTTCTGAGGGACCAGTGATGCAGCTGCTGGAGCTCCCCTTGAGTGAGACCTTTGGTTGCTTCCATGGACCTGCATTAGCCCCCACGTGCAGCAGCTCCAACAGCCGTGTTTGTTGGCCCTAGGAGGGGTGTCAGCCCATGACCCAGCTTCGCCCCTCCTGCAGACAGAGCTCACGGCTCAGCCCCAAAGAGGCTGCAGAGGAAGGGAGGAGAGCTGCTGCTTCGCTCTCAGCAATCCTGTGCCACCTCCTTCTCTTTCATCTCCTGTTCTCCAGCCTCCACAGCTCGTTCATCAGGTTAACCAGGATCACCGGGTGCAGGTCCCTGGGCTGCCTGGTGCCTTTAATCCCCCGGGTGTGAGCAGCATCCAGCAACCCAACGAGTTCCACCGCCTGGGCTCAGCCGGGATGAACCTTTCCTACACCCACACCTCAATCCCAGCAGTTCCCCCACTTTCAAGAGCCCAGTTTTGCAGACTGAGCTCTTCCCAGACCCTTTCATCTCCCAGCAACAGGAGGTGCCACCTCTCTGCCAAACTGGCACCAGCAAGATGCTGTTTTGCAAACGAAACCGGAGGCAGGAGAAGGGAAACTTTGCTCCCCACAGCCACCTGGATGGTCCTTTCCTCCATCCTCCTGCTCCATCCCACACAACCCCTGAACTCCTGCTTCCCTGTTCTGCTGTCCATGTCCTTCTCCAGCTCTCTACAGCCTTCCTGATCCCTCCTGCCTGTCAGCCCCGCCAGCAGCTGCCGACAGAGCCCAAAGTTACCCCCAGCTCCCCTTATCCTGGGAAACCAGGAGGAAACCATCATCGAGCCCCTGCACAGCTGAACCCACCTGTATGGCCCCAGCCACCTCCTGCTGTCCTCCCCTGGCTCCTGCAGGACACTCCGTGGGCTCAAGGAGAATCACAGAACCATCCTGGAGGAGACCTCCCAGCTCATCCAGTCCAACCATCATCCCAAGACCCTGTTCTCCAGTGCCACAGCCACTCGGGGTTTGCACCCCTCCAAGGGCTGGTAACTCCCCCCCACCTCCCTGGGCAGCCTGTTCCAACCCCTGAAGGGGGTTAGGGAAGAGATCTCTCCTGATGGCCAACCCAACCCTCCCCTGGCAGAGCCTGAGGCCATTTCCTCTTGTCCTGTCGCTGGTGACTGGGGAGAAGATGGTTCATGGCAGCTGCTGTAGGTTGTTCCTTTCACCCCCTTTGTTTCACCTCCCTTTGGGAAGCTGAGCCCTGCCCAAGCCCAAACAGAGGAGGGGGGTGTTGGCCCACCGCTTGGCTCCGTGTCTGCTGGCCATCAGGAACACATGGGCCAGTGTCTTCTGCAGCCCACGAGCTTCCCTCCCCGCTGAGCAAACCCCACTCGTGCAGCACTCAGCGGTGCCTCGCCTGGGGAGGAGGTTGCCATGGGGATGTCAGGACCAGAGAGCAGGTAGTGAAGCATCACCGGGATCCAGCTCGGCTGCTCCAGGCGCTGAGCGAGGGGGCAGCGGGGAGATGCTCTGCGGGTGACGTGGCAGAGCCTCGCTTCGCTGCAGGCGGCTCCACCTGGGGAACCTTCCTGCACCTCTTCTCTTGGGGTTTGGGGAGGTTTGCTGATTCCAGTCCTTGCTGTGAATTCCTCATACAGGTTTGTGAACGTGAACCCGAGGAGTCACCAGCACAAGAAAAAGCTCTTCTGTCCCCTCTGCCCACAGAGAGCCCCTGAGATGACCACAAGCCCAGAGCCTGGAATGTGGGAAGGTCAACCAAGCCACAAAGAGCCTTGAAGTGGAGCCCAGGGCAGGCTCTGCCCACTGACATCTTTAATTAAAAGGACTTGTGGAGTCAAACTGTGCCTCTGTAGGTCGTTGTGGGATGGTGCCTCCACCGGCGGGGCCAAAGTGAAACCTACAGAGGCACCCAATGGCCTCAGAACCAGCCAAAGAGCCCAGGGTGAGGAGCAGCATCAGAGTAGTTGCACCAAGGCAGAACACATCCTCTTGGTGTTTTAAGCAGTGACTCAACTTGGATTTAATCATGGAGTCACAGAGCACCAGGGGTCAGAAGGGACCTCAGAAGATCATCCAGTCCAATCCCCTGCCACAGCAGGATCCTCTAGATCCAGTCACACAGGAACATGGCCAGGAGGGTTTTAAATGTCTCCAGAGAAGGAGACTCCACAACCCCCTGGGCAGCCCCTGCCAGGGCTCTGGCACCCTCACTGCCAAGAAGGTCCTTCTCACACTGATGGGGAACCTCCTCTGCTCCAGCTCACACCCGCTGCCCCTTGTCCTGTCACTGGGTGCCCCTGAGCAGAGCCTGGCTCCATCCTCCTGACACCTGCCCTTCCCATACTGATCAACATCCATGGGGTCACCCCTCAGGCTCCTCTTCTCCCAGCTCCAGAGCCCCAGCTCCCTCAGCCTTTCCTCAGCAGGGAGATGCTCCTCTCCCCTCCCTCCATCATCCCTGTGGCTCTGCCCTGGGCTCTCTCCAGCAGCTCTGTGTCCTTCTGGGACTGAGGGGCCCAGAACCTCCCACTAGACCCAAGTTGCACAGACCCCCATCCAACTTGGCCTCGAAGCCTGAGGGAGGTGAGAGCTGCTCTTGTGGAGGAAGGGGCAAAGGGGACTTTTTTGTGAGCAGCAGAGCCAAGAGCTGTCTCCAAACCAGCTCTTCCCAAGGCTGCCTGAGGGCTGGGTGCTGTTGGCTGTATAAACTCCAAGGACAACAGTCCCTGGGGCACCACCTCTGGGATGATGAGCTGGGACAGGTGGCTGCGGGAGGGAAAACCAGTGTGGAAGGAGACGTTCCTTGGGAACTGAAGAGACGTTCGAGCAGAGGCTGGGTTTCTCCAGTTCCATCAGTGGCTCTGCTTTGCTTTCATGGTGGTTGATGAATATTTAGGAGCCACTTGGCTGTACCTGATCAACCTTCCAGTTCATGGGTTGGAGTTTAATGGGAAAAAGCTTCTCATGGTGCAGGGGATCACAGAAGGCGTTGGGTTGGAAGGGACCTCTAAAGGTCATCAGGTCCAACCCCCCTACAACAGGCAGGGACGAGGATCCACCCTCCCACTTGTCTCCTCATGCATCACTCGGTCGGATCAGCTGGTTGCCACACACTGGACTCCGCTGCTTCGGTCACAGTGGGAGATGCTGGGATTTCAGTGAAGAGTAAGGCTGGGCCACAAGAACCTAAGGCAGCAGAATGTGGAGCACAGATGGTCATCCTTGGCTTTGACAGAAGACGGAATTAAAATAGACCTTAAAAAGACAGAAGAAACCATCTGAAATAGACTTGAAGCTCTCTACAGCTTGGAATACTCAGGTCCCTTGAGGTGCCATGAAGTGTGGGACCACCCAGGAGGGACCAGCCTTCGGCTGCTCTTGCTCTGCATTTCCAGAGCAAACGGCTCTTGGAAGCAGCAGCAGCTGCCCTTCACGTCGCTGGTTTTCCTGGATCCCAGTTAGGAATGTTGGGACACAAACCTGACCCAGCGCCAGCGATAGGGTTTGACCTGCAGATTTCATCCACTGGGACCTCCTGCCCCAGAGCAGGTGGAGGGAAGACTCTCCTTAGCTCCAAGAACGGTGGCTTTGAGCAGTCTGGTTCCTGACATCCTGAGGCTTTTGAGGGCAAATCTGCAGGAGGAGGATCGGGTGTTAGGCACTGGACCAGGCTGCCCAGGGAGGTGCTGGAGTCCCCATCCCTGGAGGGGTTTAAAAACCGAGTAGCTCGAGCCCTTGAGGCCACGGTCTAGGGGTTAGGGAGCTGCTGGGCTGAGGGCTGGGCTTGCTGATCCTGGAGGTCCTTTCCAGCCAGGATGGTTCTATGATTCTATGGAGCAGGGTTCTGACCACAGATGGTCAGGGCTGTGCTGACACCCTATGAAGAAGAACCACCCTCCCCTCCCCAAATCAGCAGCCACCCAAATGACAGCCATTAGGATGGGATGGAGACTGGGATCATAGAATCATTAGGGATTGGAAGGGACCTCCAAAGATCATCCAGTCCCATTCCCCTGCCACGGCAGGATCACCTAGATCCAGTCACAGAGCATCCACCCCCTGTGGAGACCCTGCATCATCTGCAGTGGCCGTTTCCTGCACTGGATTGAAAATATTAATGAGGAAAACATTTCTGGTGGCCCTACAACCTTGTTTCTCTCCTCCCCAGCCATGCTTTCTTCTCTCTTTATAGGAAAAGGATTCCAGCCAAACAAAAAGCCCAGAACCTCTCCCTGCAAGAGCCTGAGATGCTGGTTTAGCTCCGCTGCAGCATCCCAGGGATTTTGCTCCCTGCCGCTGCCTGTGAACCCACCTGGATGAACCCAACCTCCTGCCCCTGGACCGGTGTCATGTCCATGGCCCTACACCTGTCCTGTAGGGCTTCTCCTGGTTGAATGTCTCCTCCTCCCGCTCGCTGCCTCGGTGGAGCATATGGGGAGCTCTGGAGCTGGAACTGGTGCTGTTTACGGCTCTGTGTGAGCAACAGTTGCGGTGCCAGCAAACACAAACAGTGGAAACACAAACCCAAAACAAGGGGATGAGGTGAGGAACAGGAGGAGCTCAGCGGCCTCTGAAGGAGCAACGGTGCTTAACGAGACCCCCCCCTCGGCTCTCAGAGCCGTGGGAGATCTCCTCCTCCTCTCAAGTTCAGGGCTCTCCTTCCACCTCAGGCATCCTGCAGGTGCCTCAGGACTCTGGGTGTCCCACAGTGCTGCAGGTCCCTTGATTTCCTAGAGGGACCCACTGGCCAGACTGCGAGCTGGCAGCTCAACCCCAGTCCTCCCAGTCAGTGGAAAAAGAGAGGAGTGGGGCTTCATGTTGTCAGCACAGCCCTGGGGAGCTGGAGAGGGGAATGAGGAGTGTGGCTGAAAGAGCTGGTGTCTGGCAGAGGGAACAAGGGTCCAGCAGGGAGCAGGGATGTCCCTACCCTGAGCAGGGTGCTCAGAGCCCCCCAGGTCCAACCAGACCTGGGATGGTGCCAGCAATGGGGCTTCTCCCACTTCTCTGGGCACCCAGGGCCAGTTGCCTTTACAACTCCTTCCCTTCCAGGTGCCACCAGCAACCCTCGATGCCCATCCCTGCCCTTCCTTTCTCTCTACTGCTGAGAATCCAGCAGAGAGATCCTGGCTGGCACCGCTCGGGCCCCCAGTGACTGTCACTCTCGTTCATTTCGTTTATTTCACTCCTCCTAGGATCCCCCCTCACAGCAAAGGGGTTTCTTTTCTTCTCTGACGACCAGCAGTAGCTCCCAGGCACCCACAGCCCTCTGCACCCCACTTCATCCCCGGCCACTCTGCCGGCTCTGAGGTGGAAATCACAGAATCCCCTTGGTCACAAGAGACCTTTGGGATCATCAAGTCCAACCTTGGCCCCAGCGCTGCCAGGGCACCCCTAGCCCCTGTCCCCCCGATGAGGAAGGCTGGGGCTGTGCAGAGCCCAGGCAGTGGCAGCTGCAGCCTCTGAGCCCTTCCCTTGCTCCTCGCCGGCTCCTCCAGCCTCTCAGAGCTGCTGTGTGGGAGGAAAGAGCAGCACCAGCAGCTGAAGGAAGGTGGGAGGAGTGGGAGGAAGAAGAGAGAAAAGCACCTGGGGGCTGAGCACCAGCCTCGCTGTCTGCTTCATCCCACAGCCCCCACCCAGGAGCTGAAGGGATTGAGGAGCAGGTCGTGGCCCGTGGGGGATGCCCACCCCTTCTCCTGTGCCTGCCCTTCTCTGTGCCAGGAGAAGAGCCCCGGGTGACCCCAAACCAGCCACCACTTCAGTCCCGGTCCTCCCGGTTAACCAATGGGCAGCTGAACTGAAGATGAGGAGTGTCCCAGGACAACGTTACTGGTGTCTCCTCTCCAGACGCACTTGGACTGAGATGGATGGTCCGACTGCCTGCGAGCAGGTAAGAACTGACCCATCCCAGTACATCCCAGCACACCTGTCCCTTCCCAGCACATCCCAGGACACCTCACCCGTTGCACTGGCTGCCCCAGTATCTGCCCTGGGGATTTCGAGTGATGCAAGGAGCTCACAGCTCTGCCTGGATTATCAGCTCTGGTCGTGCTCCCTGCTCCCCCCACCTCTGCCACTGCCTCGGGCCCCAGTTTCTCCCAGTTTGGCTCTCTGAGCTGCCTTTGGCGCTGGGACTCGCCAGCAGCTCAATTCTGTGGCCACACACCTGCAGCTCCAGAGCCTCCTGGTTGCCCACAACCCCCCTCAAGCCGGTGTTGAGCCGTGAAATGACCCTCGAGGGCACCTTCCCACACTTCCCCATCCCTTCTCATTGCTGGCCGGTGGGCTGTTGGCCACTGGGACCACACTTTGGCTCCCCGGTTCCCCCCAGTCGGGGGCTCAGCTCAGCCTGGCCAGGGGGTGACGCGGATCTTGTCGCAGATGCTCCAGACGGGGCGGGCGGCAGGAGGCGGCACCTCTGGGTGTTGGGGGGGGTCCCCGGGCAGGCTCGGGGCGGCGGGGAGGTGCCGTGGCCACTCGCAGCCTGCAGGTGGCAGCCGGAGCCCGGCCTGGAGCGGCCGCCAACGGGGACCCGGGCGGGGCCGGCCCGGAGCAGCCCCCGCAGCCGCGTCCCATCGGGGCTCCCTGTCCCCACCTCCCCACCCCGGCCAGCGACTGTCCCGAGCCTGGCACCGGGCTGGTTTGCGTGGGAAAGGACCGGCTAGGCTCCAGCCAGGACAATTCCCTGCAGGGAGCGGGGACATCCCCACCCTGAGCAGGGCGCTCAGAGCCCCAGGGTCCAGCCTGACCTGGGACGGTGCCAGGGATGGGGCTTCAGCCACCTCTCCGGGCACCCTGGGCCAGGTTCTCACCACCCTCAGCACCAACCATTCCTTCCTTCTGCCCAGCCTGACTCTCCCTTGTTCAGTTTAACCATCACCCCAGCTCGTGTCACAGCAGCTTCTGCTGAAAAGTCACCCCCATCGCTCTTATCGACCCCTCGAAGCCCTGAAAGGCTGCACTGAGGTCTCTCTGGAGCTTCTCTTCTCCAGCTGAGCCCCCCTCCTCACCCCGAGCTCTCCCAGCCTGTCCCACAGCAGCAGGTTCCACCCTTGAGCTGGAAACTCCCCGGCTCTGGCAGTGGGGACCCCCTTGCTCATCCCCACCCCACGCATCTGTGTTTCTGGGGTTCACCCACCCCTGCTCTGGGCTGTGCAAGGGGAACTCAGGAGACGTTTCCCAGCCCCGCAAACCTGCTGCGGGCCCTGCTGCGGGTGGTTGTTTTGGTCCAAACCTTAGTCACAGCTGGACTGAGCTGCAGACTCTTCACGAATTTCACGATCTCCTCTTTCGGGGTGACTCTCCCCAGCCCCCCCCGCAGCGGGGCGATCGCTCACCTCCTCCAGCTCCGGGCAGCAGCAGCTCCCCAGAGCTGTAGCAGGGAGTTCCCTGCCTCTGGAGGAGGCAGAGACATCCTACCCCAGCGCTGCTGCTGTCCTGCAACGTCTGGAATTCAGACCAGGAGCCACCTCAGGCTGTGTCAGTGCCAAACCTTTGGGGCTGGATTCGCGCACAGCCACCACTTCCCCCCAACCGACCCAAGCTGAGATAACAGGGGTCACACGCGGGGCTGCCCTTGGCTCGGGGGAACGGGTTGGCTCCTCTTCTGCTGGTCACCAGTCCCTCCTGCTGGCCGGAGGCTGGAGAGGTGGCACCTCCAGCGCAGAGCCCTGGCAGGGGATGTGGGGCTGAGCTGGGGTTGGGTCCCTGCCAGGCTGTGGCAGCAGCACCCGAGGGCACAACCCTCGTGGCCACCGTGGCACCTGTCCTGCTGCGGGATGTCCTTGAACACCTTGGGATCCCCAGGGGACTGCGGCCCTACAGGGTTCTTCTCCCTCTGCCCTCCCCCATCTCCCAGCTGGAAAAACGCTCCTGAAAAACGTGGGTTTTAAAAAAACCAACCCCCCAACAACCCCCCAACAAAACAGCAACCCCCGGCCACTCTGAAATGCAAAGAAATCATGAAAAACAACAAGGAACAAAAGCTCTCAATCCTCGCTGAGCTCTGCACAGACAGGAACCTGCTCTGACGTACATGAGCACCCCATAGGGATTAACTCTCTCCTGCCCAGCCTCCTAGTCCCTACTTTGCAGCAGTCTCGCTGCCACGAGCCTGTTTGGTCTTGGCCAGCGAGGGACAGCGAAAGGTGCAGCCGTAAGATCGACCTGCAGCTGCCTCAGCCCCACAACGAGACCCAGACTAAACCCCACAATCCTGGATCTGCCTGTGTGAGGGATCCAAGGAAATGTCCCCCCCTGCAGCAGACGGCAGCTGAAGTCAGGAGCCTCCCCTTTGTGTTTTGCTTCGGGGGTCCTTCCCCCCCAGTCTTTGTTTTCGGGTCATGTCGCTGCCCACCAGTTCATGTCCTGCCACCCTCACCCCGGGGCTGAGGCTCCTCAAGCCTGTTGCAGCTCCTGCTTCGGACCCTCTCAGGTCCCCATCCAGGAGAGAGCTGGTGTCACAACGCCCCAGCCCAGGGGGACCCGTGTGGAGCCACCTCCTGGAGCAGAAAGGAGCAGCTGGGGGGTCTCCAGACTGACTTTCGCCTTCCAACTGGTTTCCTCCTTCTCCCACAGCTGCAGCACCAGACCACTGCAGCATCCTCCATCTTCTTGGCACCTTTGGAAGCAGGTTGGGTGTGGAGTGACCTGCCTTTCCAGAGACAGCTGGGCTAGGAGATTGAGGCTCGTGGCTACCTGCCTTCTCCTTCGTTGCTGCAGATGCTGTGTCACTGTGTCTGCCCCATGGTCAAGTGCAGGGAGAAGGGCTGATGGTTGCCCTGAGGCTCCGTGTGCTCCTAGTCCTTGGGGTGATTCCCCTGCCCCAAGCCCACCGGCACAGCCCAGCCCGGAGCAGGTCACAGCTGTGGCTGCAGCAATTAAAAGCAGGACCAGTGTAGGGGAGTTTTTCCATGGCCACGGCACAGAGCTGCCCAAACGAGTTTGTCCTCACCCCAGTCAGCAAATCCTGAGCCCTCTTTTGTTTGACTTTCAGGTGGGGCTGGACACAGGATCCTAGAATCTCTTGGGTTGGAAGAGACCTTTGAGATCACCAAGTCCAGCGCTGCCGGGTCACCTCGAGCCCTGTCCCTCAACAACAAGCAAACACCTTGGGGCACCTGGCCAGCCTCTGCGCGGGGCAGGTGCTGCCGTGGGTCCTCATCCCATGAGTACCAGTAGCTACGGGGACCCGAGCAAGAGGTTCTGAAGCACCTGAGCTCCTGTGTCGGAGGGGAGATGCTCATGACAGGTAAGATGCTCATGACTACAGCAGGAGTGGGGTTTCCCTTGGGAGGGCTGGGCAGGAAGGACTTAGAATCATTCAGGTTGGAAAAGACCTCTGGGATCATCAAGTCCAACCATCAGCCCTGCTCTGCTAGGTCACCCTTAAACCAGATTCCCCAACACTACATCTAAGTGACTTTTAAATTCATCCAGGGATGGCGACTCAACCCCCACCCTGGGCAGCCCAGTCCAGTGCCCGACCACTTGCTGGTTTTTCTTTCTGCTGCTCTTCAAGGAAACTGCAAAGAAGTAGAAACTGGAACTTCCCCCTCAAAAGAGTCTCCACAGGGAGACAGTGGGGTGTGGAGAGTGGGGTGGACTGATGGCAGCGACTTCAAGTGGACACCAGGAGGGTTTGGCTGATGTTGAGGTGCTGGTGCTCTCGGTGAGCCAGTGCTGGGGACAAGGGTCAGGGGAAGGGCCCAAGGGGGACATCCTGTGCTTCTCAGAACATCAGGGATTGGAAGGGACCTCCAAAGATCATCCAGTCCCATCCCCCTGCCACAGCAGGATCCCCTAGATC
>JAOXOE010000705.1:18261577-18271992 GCA_028565055.1 Phoeniculus purpureus | reverse complement strand
ACTCCACAACCCCCCTGGGCAGCCCCTGCCAGGGCTCTGGCACCCTCACTGGCAAGAAGGTCCTTCTCACATTGATGCGGAACCTCCTCTGTTCCAGGTCAACACCCATTGCCCCTTGTCCTGTCACTGGGCAGAGCCTGGCTCCGTCCTCCTGACACCCACCCTTCACATACTGATCAACGTTCCTGGGGTCACCCCTCAGGCTCCTTTTTCCCAGCTCCAGAGCCCCAGCTCCCTCAGCTTTTCCTTATGAAGGAGATGCTCCACTCCATCATCCCTGTGGCTCTGCTGGGCTCTCTCCAGCAGCTCTGTGTCCTTCTGGAACTGAAGGGCCCAGTTGCAGACTGATTGTTTCCTTGCTGTCACTGAACCAAACTCCAGAAGGGAGATATTTTGTAGGACTTGGTGCAGATGCTCAGCTCCTTGTTTAGGGGGCAGAGACCCAAGTGACCCTTCTGTCACGGGAAGCCCTTGACCCCGTTAGCTGTGAGTGCTGTTGCATTCTCTGCTCTGCTGAGAACTTCAGAGACTTTTCTTTCCTTGCAGAAAAAGTTAGAAAACCTGAAGAGCCTAGACCTTTTCAATTGCGAGGTAACCAACTTGAACGATTACAGAGAAAATGTATTCAAGCTCCTCCCGCAACTCACATACCTCGATGGCTACGATCGAGATGACAGAGAAGCGCCAGACTCTGAGGCAGAGGCCTACCTGGAGGGCTTAGAGAAGGATTTGGAGGAGGAAGATGGTAAGTGGCTTGTGCTGCTTAGTGTGTGTAAGTTAAGAGATCGATATGCTGGCTAGTGCATTTTGCTTCCAGCTCTGCCCTGGTTGGCAGGAGAAGGGTGTGCACCTCCTTCCTGACTGATGTAAAGGACAAGTGCCTCAGTGTCTTCTGAAGGAACGAGGGGAAAGGAGATGGGCAGAGCCTGAAAGAGCTGCTTTCTCAATCTTACCTCTAGTGAAAGACTGGGACGACAAAGAAGCACCAGACTCTGACGCAGAGGGCTACGTGGAGGGCTTAGACGACGAGGAGGAGGATGAAGACGGTACGTGACTTTGTGCTTCTCAGTGTACGTAAGTCAAAAGATCGATGTGCTGCGGGGCTCCTTTGGCTTCCAGCTCCGGCTGGTTGGCAGGAGAAGGGTGGTCTCAGCAGCTCCTCCTGACTGCTGTACAGCAGTTTGTCAAGGGCCTTCTGAAGGGGTAAGGGGAGAGGAGATGGGCAGGGCCTGAGAGAGCTCCTTTCTTCATCTTCTCTGTAGTGAAAGGGTGGTGGAAGAAAGGAGCTGAGAGGAAGGAGTTAGATGCTGAAGGAGTTCAGGGGACAGTAAACCCCAAGGGGAAGAGGACAGAAGAGGGAGGTGGCTAAGGAAGGGCTGATGTGCACACGCTGCAGTGCCCAGGGACGTGTGAGCAGTTACACTGAGAAGGGTGAGGGTGGAGAACCAGCCTGAGCAGCTGAGTCAAGGGATTAGGTAAGGGAAGGCAGGGCAGTACTGGGAGTGTGGAGCTGCTCCGTGAGGACAGAACGAACCAGTTGAGATCAGCCAGAAGAGAGGAGAGTGAGTGCACTGGGGTGTGCCGCTCTGGTTAGGGCAGGGAGCTGCTCAGCGCAGCGCTCGGCTGAGAATCCGGCTGAGCATGGGGAATTTGCTGGACTCTTCAAACTCAACTGCACAGCAAAAGCCAAAATAGCTGGACTTGCACTTTTCCCTTGAGTGCTGAGTGCGAGCTGTGGGGCCAGTGCTGCGGCAGCGGTGCGCTCAGCCGCAGTGGCGACGGGTGCTCCTCACAAGTCCGGGCCTGCGCTCAGATGCTCCCAACCTCTGGTGCTGCAGCAGGGAGAAGCGCTTTGTGGTTTGTTGCTTGGGCTAGTTGTGTTTAATCCCTTCTCTTCTCGAAAAGGGATTGTGCTATCCCCTACGTGAGTGTCTCATGTTGGTCAGGCAGTGTTAGAACTAAGGGGTGGCCCTTAGTGGGGGTTCTCAAAGCACAGTTGGCTGTGGCTGCTTTATTCCTGGTGGGAGCAGATGGACACTTGCAGGTGAGGAGATGCACATCCCACAGGCTCAGAAGTGTGTGCAGGGAGTGAGGACTGGAGCAGCTGAAGCTACAGCAGTCCCCACGTGGCTGTGACTTACTGTCAGGGGCCCTGCAGCCCTGGAACAGCTCAGACCTTGTCACAAAGGTGTAGGACTTCATCCAGTCCTGTCCACCTTGAGCTCCGAGTGCTTCTGCTTTGCTCCTCACGTCCATTGGGGTTCACATCACGGTGTTGGGGTAGTCAGTTTTCTGTGTCTGAGCAGTTGATCTTACTTTGGCTGTGTAGAAGAGGAGTATGACGATGATGCTCAGGTAGTAGAAGACGAAGAAGACGAGGAGGAAGAGGAGGAAGGAGAAGAGGAGGATGTGAGCGGAGAGGAGGAGGTAAGGCTGTACACTGTTAGTAAGGGGTATGGTGTGAACATGCTGGGCAAGAAATGGCCCGAAGATTGGAGACTTTGAGTAGCTGGAGCTGAGTGGCAGCAGGGGGGTGGCTTTGAGGCGTCTGTCTAGGAGCCAGCTGCCATCTAGTGACCACTGTCATGAAATCATCCTGGTTACTGGGCTGGTGTCAGCAACACCCTCAGGAACATCGAACCATAGAACTGCTTAGGTTGGGAGAGACCTCTGCAGGTTTGAGCAGGGCTCTGGGAGTTTACAGCCCCCCTGCAGATCTGAATGAGCGACTCCGCTCTCTCAGCGAGGTTCTGCCCTGGGCTGGTAGGTCGTGGTTCCTCAGAGGGGTGAGATTCTCAGTGTTTGCTCAGCCACTGTGCACTGAGGCTTTGCTGAAAGCACAGACCCTGTGATGGGGCTCGAATCTGACCAAACGAGGTCGTGTTACCTGTCCTCCAGAAGTATCTTAGATGATTCCCTGCCACTCCTGCATGGTGGGTCAGCATGTCCTCCAAACCAGCCAGCAGTTCCTCAGGCTCTGGAGGTGTCTGCTTGTGTTTTTTCCCCTCTAAAACGAGCACCTTCTCCCAAGCAGCCATCGGGTTTTACTGAACTCACAGCATCACGACAACATTTGCAGCCACGTAGCGGTGCGTTGTATAAAATAAACCCGTTTTCTCGCTGAAATCTCAAAGCTAGAAGAGGCTGCTTGTGATTTTCTGCGACAAAACTTGGGCCAGAGTCCAGTTACAGCGTCGCCAAAAGCTGCGCTTACATAATTGTGTGGGAAGCTTCTGCCTTTTCCTGAAGAGGCTTCAAGGACTTTCTGTTTGAAAGTGCTGTTGGATGTTGGCAAATTGTGAAGGGTCCTGCGCTCACACCCGACTTTCCTAACCTTTCCTTTGTTTCTCGAACTACAGGAGGACGAAGAAGGCTACAACGACGGCGAGGTAGATGATGACGAAGATGAGGAAGAGCCTGGTATGGCATTAACCCAGTTGGGGTTTGTTTTTGCTGGAGACTAAATAGTAATCCTATGATTTATGAGAAGGAACTTCCTGGTGAGGGTGACTGAGCACTGGCAGGGGCTGCCCAGGAGGGTTGTGGAGTCTCCTTGTCTGGAGATGTTTAAAACCCACCTGGGCATGTTCCTGTGGGACTGGATCTGGGGGATCCTGCTGTGGCAGGGGGATTGGACTGGATGATCTTTTGAAGTCCCTTCCAACTCCTAATGACTGGATCTGGGGGATTCTGCTGTGGCAGGGGGATTGGACTGGATGATCTTCGGAGGTCCCTTCCAATCCCTAATGGGCTGTGGTTTTTAAAGAGAAGTTGAACTTTGGAACCAGAGAGAGAGGTTTCAAGCTTCTTCAGGGTAGGTTTAGACTGGCCATCAGGAAGAACTTCTTTCTGGAGAGAGTGGTTAGGCACTGGAATGGGCTGCCCAGGGTGGTGGCTGAGTCCCCACCCCTGGATGTGTTTAAAAGTTGCTTAGATGGGGTGTTAGAGGATCTGGTTTAGGGGTGACCTTGCAGAGTAAGGCTGATGGTTGGACTCAATGATCCCAAGGATCTTTTCCAACCCGAATGATTCCATAAACTAGCTTCTCCAGGTTTGTACCCTGCTCCTTTCACAACCGGCTTGTGGAACTTGTTCAGCTCCCCACGTACCCCAGTAACTCCGGTTGTGTTTCATCTTCCAGAAGAAGAAAAGGGACAGAAGAGAAAACGAGAATCTGAAGAAGACGAAGGGGATGAAGACGACTGAACTAAAATAACCTATTTTGACATTTTTTTCCTATTGTGATTTGACTGTTTTTACCCCGTCTTTCCCCTCCCCACAACCATCCCCACAAACCCCTTTTATTATTTTTTTTTCTTCTTCTTCTTTTATTTTTCTCGATTTTTGGTTTTTTTCTGATTGTAACGTTGCTGTGGGAACGAGAGGGAGAAGCAGACTGGGTGGGCAAGGGAATAAAATACTATTTTTACTGCCACTCCTCCTCCTATTCATTTTCAATTTTCCTTTTTGTTCCCCCCCTCCTTGTCCCTTTTTGCCCCTCTCTTGGTCCCTCTAACTGCGATAGTAGGTAAAACCCGAGCGGCGATTTGCTGCTTCTCATCGGAGTGGGTAGTCTGACACCTTTTTTTAACAAACAAAACCCAACCAAAAGACTAAAAAGTTTTCCCTCGGCCGCCGCCGGTCCCCGGATCCACACAAAACTCACGTCCCAGGCAACCCCAGAGCGTCGGGATTTGACCGCTAGACCACATGGTCAGCAGCCGATTGGGTTTGGATTTGGGGGCGGGCTGGGGAACGCTGCAGACCTGTGGGCGAAGCGTCGCCTCGGCAGCCCTCGGAGCGCTCCCTCTGTCCCCGCAGTGCCTGCCATTTTCAGCCGGCGCCTCTCCTCCGCTGCCTCCCGCTGTAAATAGCGACCGAGCATCTTCCTGTCCCGTTTTGGTTTAGGTTTTGGGCTGCTCCTTTTGAGATCAGGTGGTGTGGGGTGACTTCACAACCCCCTCTCCCCTTTCTTTCTCCCCTCTGTGTTGTGTTTTATTTCCCTTTCTGTTTATTTGGGGTGGGGGTTGAGGGTTTTAGTTGATAGCCAACCCCCTGAAAATGGCAGGCATTGAGTCCTAGAGGTAACTACAAACGGACCTCCACCCCCTCCCCAAACCACAAGTGTTCCTAATTCCCAGCTTCCTAGTGACCTGAATTTGAACGATTGTAATAAACCAGAGCAATGTTTGAACCCTTTTCAATAAGGTGTGTCCTTTGGGTCTGTCAGGTGACACCACCGCTGAGGCGATTCCAAGTCAGGAGTGCTTAGCTTAAAGGGCTTTTTTTGGGGGGGGGGGTAGGAAAAACCTTTTTACAACCCTTGTAAATAAAAAAAAAATGAGAACACCCCCTCCCCACCCCCCAAATTAAAATGAAATTTAAAAATACAACCAAAACTGAACAAAAACTCAACAGCCAATTACTGACCCCCCCAGCCCAAATCCAGGAGGGTTGGAGGGTCAGCCTGTAGGGGAGGGTAAGGAGTTTTCTTTCTGGAGCAGGAGCGAACTAATAGAACTGTATTTTCTTAACCAGCAGAAGGCAGGACAGTGACTCAGAACCCCAGTGAGTGCAGCGGGGCTCTCATAACCCCCTCGGTCCAGATAGCTCTAGCGGGGACCTCCTGTATTTCCTAGTCGAGATTGCGTCTGTGTGAGGGCACTGCCAACAGGTTGGTTCTGGTCTGGATTGGGAGGGGGTGGGCTTGGGGGTGGGGGGGTTCCTTTTTGGATTTTCATTTGGGGTTTGGGTTTTCCTTTTGGTTTGGGGTCTTCCCTTTTGCTTTTGCTGTTTCCCTTTTGCGCTTTTCTTTCGGGGTTTTTCCTTTCTCTTTCGGGGTTTCCTTTGGGGTTTTCCTCTTCCTTTTTGTTTTTCCTTTGGTTTTTGGGTTTTCCTTTTTGATTTTCCCTTTTGTTTCTGGGTTTCCTTTTCCTTCTGGTTTTTTGTTTCCTTTTTGCTTCCTTTCTGGTCTCTTGATTTCTGTTCTTGTTGGGGTTTTTTTTTTTAATTCCCAGAAGAGCCAAACTTTGAGTTTTGTGTCTGTCTGTCACTGATGAATTTCAATAAATCTTTTGATACAAGTTTTTTCTCCCTGTGGCTTATTTTGAGTGCAGTGGGCCACTGGGAAGGAACCGCTGACCTCATCCAAAAGGCTTCTGCCGACCTAGTCTGGGAAGTTTGCGGAGATTTTTAGTAGCTTGGGGTGAAACCAGGGAAGAGCTGGTGGGTTTAATGCCAATAACAGTGTTTTTCTTTCAGAATGAGGGTTCCTTCTGCATTGCCAGTGGGGTTATTGCAGCTAAGCCTGCTCACTCCTACCCTTTAATCCCATCCAGGCCCAGAAGAGGCAACTCTTGGTTTCCACGGTGAATCAGTTCTGGGGCAGCAAATCTAGGAGCTCTGGACATCAAAAACAGGAAGTGTCCACAGCCAAGACTCCATGTTCTCCTCTCCTGGGGCCAAGTTGTGGTGAAGGCGAATGGCCCAGCAAGCAGCACCTTCTGTGGACTTAACAGCGAAGATTCAGCGCTGCGCAAGAGCACGAGGAGCTGTGGAGAGTCAGAATTTCTTCCCTCTCTTTGGTAATAACCTCCCTGTAGGTGGGAAACTGGGCAAACTGTTCCCAGTGCCGCTGGGATCTGCTGCTGTGAAACCCAAACCTGAAAGTGCAGCAGAAAGACCCTAGAGCTGGTATTTTTACTGCCTTCCCCACGAAGCAGAGCTCAGCCCTGCTGAAGCACCAAATATTTGATGCTGAGGGTGAGTAGAGCCTGACCCAGTGTGCCCAGAGAGATGGGGGAAGCACCATCCCAGGGCAGGTGGCCCTAGGGGCTCTGAGCACTCTGCTTTGGGTGGGGATGTCCCTGCTCAGGGCAGGGGCTGGCACTGAAGGAGCTTTGAATGTCCCTTCAAGCCAAACCAGTGTGTGATTCCTCTGGGAGATGAGAGAGAGGAAGGAGGGCAGGTTGGGACCTCAGAGATGGAGCCTGGGGCTTTGGGCTCCTATTTTAGTTCCTTCCTGGGTGCTTTCTTTTTGCCTTCCTGTCCTGAGCCTGTTCTAAAGCTCAAAACAGCCTAGAACACCCTGCTGGCACGTTCCAGCCTTGGTTCTGCCCCCTCTTCACCACCAGAACCTCTCTCCTATGTTGGTTGGCATCGTGCAGTGCCAAGCTGAAGATCCATGGAATCTTAATGACCTAATGGCCTGGGTGTTTGCAGCTCTGGCGCCCTCAAGGACAGCTTCTCCTCAGTTGGTGGAGAATTCTCTCTGGTACATATTGACCTCCCCTGCCAGAAATTAAATCCCTGAACCTGCAGTAATCCAGGGTCTTGCCCCACGATGCTTTGGGTGGTAGGAAATTGCTGCCCTAGTTCTAGGCAAGGACAAGCCCTGCTTTGACTGAGAATCTGCTGCAGTTGTCCTCAAAGGTTTGTGTTTCAGTCAGAAGGAATCATCCCACGCTGAAAACTGATGACTCTGGACGTCAGCCCCAGGAGGGAGATGGCTGGGGAGGATTTCCAGTCCCCAGCATGAAGGGAAGAAAGGTGCTGCAGAGCAGAGCACCTCAGAAATGAGGCTTGAGGAAGGGTCCAGCTGAATGGAGCTCATCCTGGTGGGAAGATACCTGCTTCTCGGTTTTCTGGAGGTTGCCTCAGCTTTGGCTGCTGAAGCTGCTGTGCAGGTGGAGCTGTGCTGCAGAGTCACAGAGCTCTTAGTGTTGGAAGAGACCTTTAAGCTCCCTGAATCCACCTGCTATCCCAGCACTGCCAGGTCCTCACCAACCCCTGTCCCTCACCCCACATCTCCACAACTTTGCAACCCTGCCAGGGATAGGGCTGCCCTGGGGAACCCTTGTGGGGCAGAAATTGGTCCTCAGGGCCAACCTCAGCCTCCCCTGAGGCAACTTGAGGCCGGTTCCTCTCGTCCTGGAGGAAGAGACTGACCCCCACCTCATTGCAGCCTCCCATCAGGTAGCTCTAGTGTGACAAGGTCTCCCCTGACCTCACACCAGTAGTGAACACGAAGCCTGGCAGAGGTTTGGGCTGGCAGCAGCTGTTTCTGCAGCCAGGGGAGACACCCTGGCACTGAGTTTCCAGCAAGGGGACCTGTGTGGCTGCTGCCAGGCCCTCTGCACCACAACCCATCAGAAGGAAGCTGGAAGCCTGGGGATGGGGCGATGGTGCTGCCCTGGCTGCAGGCTGATGGCAGGTAGGTCTGAGGGAAGGATGGAGGCAGACGCTGGGGCAGCAGAACTGTGGCATCCAGCTCAGTGCTCACTTCTGCTCTTGCAGAGAAATCCTCCCACCTCCCACCGCAGAGCTGGGAGAGCTCTCTCCTCTCCTCTGAGCTGACAAACGCTTCCTCCACAGCAGCAGCAGCAGCGAGTGAAGCAATCACCCTGCACAACCCACAGCCTCTGCTGCTGCACCCAGCACCGAGGGAGGAGCGAAGCGTTTGGCTGCTGGTTCGCCTCATGCGCTGGGTAAGGGGATGGTGGAGGATGGGGAGATTAATCCTTTCCTGCATCTGCCATCACTGCCAGTGCTTTTCCAGATGCTGCTGTGAGTGCTGTTCTCCAGCTCAGCACTTCCCGTGGGGTGCAGATAATGTCACCCCAAAGCTTCCCCCCACTGTCGGCTGGTCACTCTTTACTGCTGGGTTTTGTTCCTCCTGCCCAGAGCCACTTAGAAACCCGGTGAGAAACATCCTCCCACGAGAAACCACCACCAGTCCTCACTTCAGGCCAAGAAGCAGCGGTGCAGAGTCCCATAAAACGCACTAGAACTGCAAAACTGCCAGATCTGATGGCTCTGAGGGGGGTCCCCAGTGGAGCTGCTGCACCACACGGGGCTGAGTTCAGAGAGTGTGGAGCCCCCTTTGGTTTTAGGGATCAGCCTCATCCTCAGCAAACTGGGTGGGAAACTCCCATTGAAACCACAAGAAACCCCATAGCGGTTCCTCCTCTGCTTTTGCTTTGGTTTATAGATGTCGAAGCCCCGATCTTCTCTTGGGTTGTGGAGTCTCCTTCTCTGGAGACATTTCAAACCCACCTGGGCATGTTCCTGTGCAACTGGATCTAAGGGATCCTGCTCTGGCAGGGGAGTGGGACTGGATGATCTTTTGGGGTCCCTTCCAACCCCTAATGACTGGATCTAGGGGCTCCTCGTGTGGCAGGGGGATGGGACTGGATGGTCTGTGGGGGTCCCTTCCAACCCCTAACGATGGATCTAGGGGATCCTCCTGTGACAGGGGGTTGGGACTGGATGATCTTTGGAGGACCCTTCCCACCCCTGATGCTCTGTGATTCATCCACTAGCGCAGGGGGAGGGTTTTAGCCGCCAGATGATCTTCCCCACGTAGGCACTGGCGGAGCGCCGGGGGATAATCCCAGAGCTCGGGACGGTTCGCAGAGGCCCAGCCTCGAACAAAGGAAACCTGCAGGAAGCTGAAAGTAGGTCAGATGGATAAGGGATGAGCTCGGAGGAACAGGAACCAGCAGCAGTGCAGGAATTGTGAGGGCTCAGCCTGCAGATAAATGGGATGCCTGTGAATTACTGAGGCTGCAGAAAGTTCCTGGAGGGTGCAGCAGTGGCAGCTGACACGGACTCCTCTTTCAGGGCAAATGCAAGCCCTTCGCTGCCTGGCGTGAAGCCCTTTGACTCTGACTTGCATCGGCGAGATGGACCAGTGAGCCAGCAGAGTTCACGCTCTTTGCAGCCCTTTGCCAACCCCCCTACTCCCAGGTGCCAGCGATTCCCACAGTTGAGGGAATCTCTCTGGGCCTTCTTGTCTCCTCCTTCTTGTCTCCATGGCAGCACATTCCTTCACTTCGAATCTCCCATGGCTTCTGTTTCATTCGGTCTACCGTGGCCTTGGGTTTGTTCTTTATCCACTAGCTCTTCATTCTGCCACAGGAGGGGTTTTGTAGGATGAAGGATCGGCTCCGCTGCAGGACCAAGGAGCAGTTGGGAGGGTCTAAAGACACTGGGAAGGATGGGAGAGGGGTGGGGAAAAGAGTAGATTGTAGGTTTGTTGGTCTCGTTTAGGTCCAATCCCTAATGTTCTATCACTTAGGACCTTGGAGATGCTTTAAACTACCCACAAGCAGCTGAGGAACCCCAGGAGTGAAGGGGAGGGTCTGCAAGAAGGATGGGAGGAGAAAGAAAGGAGCAGACTGCAGGTTCATTGGCCTCACTGAGATCCTTGGAGATGCTTTAAGGTCCCCAGAAGCATCTGAAGGACCCCAGGAGTGAAGGAGAGGGTCTGCAAGAAGGATGGGAGGAGAAAGAAAGGAGCAGACTGTGGGTTCATTGGCCTCACTGAGATCCTTGGAGATAGAATCACAGAATCATTAGGGATTGGAAGGGACCCTGAAAGATCATCTAGTCCAATCCCCCTGCCACAGCAGGAT